>VXAV01005343.1:19428-62115 GCA_013399715.1 Alectura lathami | reverse complement strand
ATCATTCACACAAATACGCCCCGTGCGCACGCACGCCCACACCCCTTTGTCAGGTGGCAGCGCTCTGTCGAGGATGGAGGAGAAGCCCCCCGCAGGCATCAGGCCCTACCTGGACAGGCTCACCCTGGGGGTGACGCGGATCCTGGGTGAGTGCTCAGCGGCAGCGTCCCCGGGCCCGGCGAGTTGGGTCGGGCTGGGCGTCAGGAGAAGGTTCCGCGCCGGAGGGCGGTGGGCATGGCACAGGCTCCCCGGGGCAGGGGGCACGGCCCGGAGCTGCCGGGGCTCGGGGAGGGTGTGGACGCCGCCCTCAGTGTAACGTGCTGTTTTTTGCAGTTAGCCCTGGAAGGGCCGGGCGTTTGCCTCCGTCGCCTCGGTGGGCCCCTGCCAGCTGACCGAGCACGTAGGGCTTGGCCAACGGAGCTCAGCGCAGGGGTTTGGTGACACCTGCTAGGGCCGGCTCCCCGTACACAGCCCCCCGCAGCCGGTTGCCAGGCCCTCGGGCTTGGGCCACAAGGGCCTCTGCTTGCCATCAGTTGCTTTGGCCCAGATCCGGAGCCTCCCTTCCCTGTGGGGTTCAGCAGGAGAGAGTATGGCGTTCAACACCTGAAAAATGGGTTTCTTAGGCAAAACTGCTCACAGCTGTAGAACTGCGAGAACTGATGAAAATATTTGCATATATAAAGGACTCTGGTGCTAGAGCTGTCGCGCGTGGCTGGGAGTGAATGCGTCTTTGCATTCTTGCGGACCTTGCATATGACATTACAAATAGTGTTTTCCAGAATGTCTTCATATGAGTTTTGAAGCCCGAAGTGAGCACTGTGATTATCTAATCCATCCTCTGTATTTCAGGACAGCGAGCTTCATCTCTTCATCCTTCCTGTCAGACAGAGTGGTCAGGCATTGGAACAGGCTGCCCAGGGAGGTGATGGAGTCTCCTTCCCTGGAGGTGTTTAAGAAACGTGTGGATGTGACACTTAGGGGCATGGTTTAGTGGGCATGGTGGTGTTGGGTTGACAGTTGGACTAGATCATCCTAGATCTCTTTTCCAACCTTAGTGATTCTATGATTCTATCTGATACCCAAAGTGTATCACTAATCACGCAGTTTCTCGGGTAGTTGCTCAGGCAAATTAGATTAAAAGATCAGGGCAAGATTCCACGGCAAAATACAGGCTTCAGTGAGGACAGTATTTTGTCCCCAGATTCTGTGCAGTGTTTTTTACTGACTTATCAGACTTCTCGATATTTGTTTGCTTTTGTGTTTTCCCGCTCTAAGGTCTTAACTTCAACATCACTGAGGGCATTAAAATGTAGAACTACTGATGATCAAACATCTTTTAATGTGTCTTTTCCAAAAGTTAGTAGCCTTTCCCACATTTATGCCATTGGCCATTGTACAAGTTAGCAGTGTTATTTTTCTTTTTATTCTGGTTGTTTTCTCTCTGTCCATTCCTGCTGGGAGTTTCACGCATTTGGTGCCCAGTGAAGCAGTCTGAAGCATGCAACTATGCCACTGTATTCATTAGAATTGCTGAACTAAAATTTTGGGAAGCATTACCTATCTGTTCATTGTTTGTTTCTTGCAAGTAGCAGATAGTATCTGGTTCAGAAGGATGCCTTACTCACTAGATTACAGCGCTAGAAATTATCTTGTTTTAAATTCTCTTCCAGTAAGTGTCATGAAGCTGGTAGGTATCTTTCTGCCTAGTGTGACATGAAAGTAGTAGTATGTTTTTAACTCTTGAGTTTATAAAACAGTTTTTCAGAAGATAGAAATGATCATGTAATAAAACTCAACATACCCCTTTCAAATGACAAAATTTTGCATGTCCAGTAAATGAGAACCTGAGGTTCAGTTTTTCAGTACCTTTATGGTATTGGAAATGGTTCTCGTGTCACCATTTCAGAAACCAAATTCTTTAAATAAACTCTATATGAAGAGGTTTTATTTGCTTATTTGTTAAAATTCTAGTCCCTGTGGAAGTCTGTGGAAGGTGGGGCATTTCTCAGAGGCATTGTGGAGGCATTAGTTTGGGGAGGCGAGGGGAAAGAGAGACATCTTTTTCTATTCCCAGTATAATTCAGTCTGCTGAAGTTCTGTAACTAACAGCAATCAACCTTTCAGGAATTTGCTCACAACTAAATCTGAATGGCAAGTATTAGCTGTTCAGGACTGTTCAGAGCACAACTATACTTCATTATTTACAGTCTTTATTAGGTGAAAATGTAACAATTTGGACATTTCACAAAAAGTTGATCCAGTTTGCAGGAAGTATTATTATCAGTGCTGTGAGGGCTGATAATGCTGTGATCCCCTCTTCAGCTTTATGCTTAGACCATTACTACATCAAGTCTTTCAGATTAATACTGCAAAACATTTTTGGAAGCTTCCAGATGAAATCTCCTCTAACTAGGGCAGAGTTTACTGTGATCTTTATTCAGAGGAATTAATTGGGAAGACTTCCCTAAACTAGTTAAGCTTTATCCTGTATATTTTATCTAACCTAGTTGGCTTTCCGATTTCTTCCAAGTGGAAGAAAAAGCTACCCGTGGCAGACTTATCCTTCTTTTCCTGCTTAATATTTAATGGAACTCCCATCCATACTTACACGCATCTGTTAAACGTTGTCATCACTTCACCCACAGGATATTTTTAATATAATATTCAGGATTTTAAGATGGAGTTTCTCTTTCTTTTGATCTTGGATTTGGTTCAGATCTCTTTAGAAGTTGCAGTTCACTTATTCATAGACATCTTCCTATGACTGATAGGATATTAAATCTTCCATCATCCTAGCCAATCCTTTGTGCATGATGAATTAAACATCCCTTCTGTTTTCTTTGATCATAGAAATAACAATTACTCTGTTATTATAATCTCTTAACATGTTTTAAGACTTGCATAGCTTAGAAGGAAAAGACTGGTTAGATCATTGGTTCCACACGCTGCTTCAGAAGCCGAATACCTATGGAAGACTTTTGAACAGAGACAGATCCCCCTGCCTTGCACCCAACTGCTGAAGTGAAACTTGGCAAAGCATCAGAGAGTCTTCTGTATCTTGGGGCACTGGCCAGAAAGATTACCTAGGTGACCTACTATTTTTTTTTTTTTTTTAACTTGGAGTTTGTTTTTCTAATGCTATGTTTTGTCTTTTAAATTATCTGATAATGTAAAATTCAATTCTTCCAATTAAAATGATGTTCAGACTTTGTAAATTTGAGTGCTAGTCTTGCACGAGCAGAATAGACAAGGGCAACACCACTGCTAGAGTTAAAAGCCTAGCACTGGAGATAAAAAAAAAAAAAAAAAGCTCTCTGATGCCTGTCTTTCCTGTCTAGTGTGCTGTGTATATTTCATCAGAAAACAATTACAATATGTGTGACTGCTTTGGGAGTCAATGCTTTCACAGCAGAGTTGGTCTTGAAAGCCCTGCAGAGTGATCATTTCTACTGCATTGCCCTGTGTGCTGGGCTTGCAGTTCCCACAACGAGAAGTAAGTAGTGTATCTGGACCTAATCCAGAGTGAATGAAGTCAGTGGGAACTATTTTAGTTGGCTGTAGATGAAGTAAGACATTATAAAATAATAAGTGCATGGGAGACTGTTCCATCATCATATACCTGCAAGGATAGCACCGTGTAGATTAGCATCTTGCATTCATAGAGCATTCTTTGCCATAAAATACTCAGATGATTTTTATAAATTATGAGCTCAGTGCTTGTAACAGATTTGCATGTGTCCAGCAGGGATTCCAGACAGGTGATGTTTGCTCATGCAAGGCCCTTCAGCAGGACCAGATTCTGATCACTGAACTCAAAGCTGAAATGTGCCTGTCTTTGTGGAATACAGATGTTAAAAATTCA
This sequence comes from Alectura lathami, assembly GCA_013399715.1. Classification (NCBI taxonomy): domain Eukaryota; kingdom Metazoa; phylum Chordata; class Aves; order Galliformes; family Megapodiidae; genus Alectura; species Alectura lathami. The sequence goes on along the minus strand of VXAV01005343.1, from coordinate 58,253 downwards.
TGGTAGCACTGCACAATGTCTTGTGTTAAGCTGAGTGCATCCTACCCAGGATGAAACCACAAGGCATGCTTACAGACAGGGATTAATCTTTCCTTGAAGTTTGCCCAGGAACCCATGGTTGATTTTTCTGCAAAGTCTCTTCAAGATCAGACCTTGAATACAAAATGTACTTGTGTACACACAGAAGTGCACACTTACTTCATTTATATACATATACGCACATTATATATACATATATATGTATATCATATAAGTATCAACCACCAAAAGGTGGCATCTTGTGCGGCAGTAGGCATCCTCGTACCAATTGTACACTTGTAGGCAAAAGGAGGTGACTGCTCAGTCACCAGCACAATATTTGCAGTTATTAATCCCTGTTCCCCAGCTGTCAGGTTAACTTGCAAAATTGTCTGGGTAACAGTGCTTGATGTCACCTATGCTGGCTACAAACATGCTTCTCTTTTCCTTTTAGAGACTTCACCAGGAGTTGCTGAGGTGACATTTGTGGAGAAGGAGCCAGCTGATCGCCATGCAGTTCTTTCATGGGAGCAGGTGACTATTTTTGTGATAATACTGCAACAAGGTTAGTCTGAATGTACAGCAGCCCATGGAGAATGTCAAATGCAGTGGCTGCGTTGTGTCTGTGAGGCCGCCTGTCAGCAAGTTTGATGCACAGTGAAACCCAAACAGCTTTTTTTTATTTAACAACACCTCTAAGGAGTCACGTAACTGTAACAGTCAGCAGCAATGGTGACTCAGTGGAGACCAGACATTGTTCTGAGTCAGGTCTGAAACCATTTTCCAACATGCTTTCAGGCAAAATGAGGCCCTTTTTACTTACAGACTTTAATGGTAAAGGGCTCAAGCTGGAAAATACCAATGAGCACCCAGTTCATTCCAATTATCCATTCCTGTTTTCAGTCTCAGCTAGTCACTTGCAGTTCTCATATCCCCCCACAGGAGGACTGCTCCTGCAGAACATATTGTAGTTCTCATTTTCGCATGCTTATTATCCTCAAAATCATGTCAGGTTTGTTTTACGTTTGAACTACTCCTGTAAAACCAAACTTTGAAATGCTTTAGCCAACATATTTTGTTTTAATGTTGTCTAAACAAAACTTCAGCTTTTTTTTTTTCTTTAATGAAAAAACTAGGTTACTTGTGGAAGTAAATGATGAAAATTAAGTAGATACAGCTGAACTGAACTGCTAATGGTGAAGGAGTTCACTATTTTTTTCCTTTTTGTTTCCAGTTGTGTGTATAGAATTGAAATCTTTGTTCCTGAATTAAAAGATGTGTATTTTTCTTTTATTTCCTGAGCTTGGGGATGAAGCCTGATACCTAGCAGAGACCACACAACTGCACTATGTCCTGCAATGATGATTAAGTGCAAGGCATTCAGCACATTACAAGGCCATTCAAGGATGAACTTTTCTCCAAACTCATCTTACCTGGATCTGAATGCAGGTTTATACATACCCAGCGTTTACGTTCATCACAGCCTTCCCATGGCCACAAGGTGGCAACAATTCTGCACATAATGATTTTCTCCATAGCTGAGATGTTAACAAGGTCTTGTCACAGCCTGTATTTTTAATTCCATTTTACATATTTGGTTAGGAAAGTATTTGCAGGGCATTTTGTGCAGTGCAGGGAAAATTGATCAAACTGTTCCCAAAACTACACTCTTTTCCAAAAAGAATCCCCTCTCTTTTTATTGAGACTCACCAAATAAAAGCTCTGAAGACTTTTTTTTAAAGTTTTTTCTTTCTAGAAGCTTTCTTTTTTTTTTTTTTTTTTCCCAGTCTTATTTCACTTTTCAAAAGAAAAGGTATTTCTGCCAGGAGAAAATCCATGGTATTCAAAAACTCTTATAAGAAAATCAGCATTATTTAATTGTCAATGGCTAAAATTGTATTTTTGTAATGATGGCAGTATGCATTTTATTGCTTGTCTCAGCCAGCTGAATTTGTTAAATTGAGCTGTGTCTGGTTTGTGCTACAACGGTGGAAGGTTTGGAATCGTAGAACAGCCAGTCAGATACCATGAGCTCTACAGGAGAAGGCGAGCTTTATGGCAGGTTACAGTGCAGTAAGTCAGCAGGAGAACAGAAGAGATTTTTCCAGGGCTTTTTGTAGGCACAGGTTGGGAAACCATACCTGAAATCAATCCTGATTTTTTGGAGGGCAGAAATCTGCAATATTGAATATATGTGTTTGTGAAGTATTTACATGGGTGACATCACTTCTAAAAATCTTCAAGCATTTCAAGAAATTTTATTGAAAGCAGGTTCTTTTTTTTCGTTCTTTCTTATATTTCAGACCTGCCAGGATGTTATCTTTTCCCCAAGAAAATGAAACAAGCAGCAGAAGGGGGAATAGAGACAGTTTTCAGGTCACTGGAATGCCAGTGCTAAGAACTGTATATCCTGCTGTGAATCAATTGTCACTCTTAAAATTAGGTTGGCAACTGCCCTGATGTCCTCCATGTCCAGTTTATAAAAGCAGCCATGGTATTAAATTATTGCTAGGAGATACTCTGGTACCTGCAGTGACAGCCTGATCTAGATTTTCTTTTTGCCTCAACCAAAGGAGAAAGAAGTCACTCAGCTCATTGTTTTGCTTTTCAAAAACATGAAATTGCATGTGTTAGAGGGAGCTGAGAGTCCCAGAGCTCAGCACCTCAGTAAGCCACACAAAAAGAAGGGGTCATTCTGCCTGTCCCTCTTACTGGCTTGTTTACAGGACCCAAACTGCCCTCAGCTGGCTCTGAGTGATCCGTGCCCATCATGCTGTTGAGCACTGATATTCTACAGCTCTACTTGAGAAATTTTTTGTTTCTCCTTTGCCTACAAAGATTTATTTTTCTGTAATAAAACCAGAAAAAAAGGCCTCAAGAAGTCTAGGACTTCCTGTTGTGGGCTGTCTTAGGCTGCCAGACAATTCAGAAACTGCAGGTAAATGTCACTGGGAACTGAGTGCTTTTTCCTGGCTTTTCCAGAAGTCTTCCTCATCATGACACATTTTAACTCAAAGATTTGCATCCAAGTGCACACACCCACAACTGCCCTTCTCTCCATCCTTTTGCAATGCCCTCTGTCAGCATTAGATGAACCCGCAGTCCCAGACACCCAGGAACACCGTCTGCCTGCCATGAATCTGCCTTGTGGCCCTGCAGGTGGGAGAGGTGGGAAAGTGGATCCAGCAGAACTGGTGCACAAGGAAAGGTGTTTTTCTTCAAGCTGCTTAATGGGGAACAGGCTGGAGAACTTCTGAGAGGCAGTTAGTGATTCTAACACACTGTTCTTCTCAGGTGGAGCCTTCTAATATTCTGTTTTAATTTACTGACTGCACAACACCATCCTCGAGAGAACTGACAAATCCTGTTCTCTGCATCAAGGAATTGGGCCCACCCTAGCCCTTTGCCTTTCCATAAGGAGAAGAGACAGGAAATCCAAGCAGAATGATCCTGGCAGCTGCAGGTGGATCAGAGTTACAAAGGGTGAACAATAACATCTCAGTGTGCTACAAAAATTAACCTCTTCTTTATTTCCTATCAGTGAGGATAGACCAGTCACGAATCTGCCTGAAGGAGAGAGAAAGGTGGCTGTTGATGTGCTTTGCTACTTGGAAGCCCTGAGAAGCAGCATAAGGCCTTTCCTACTCTGCCCAGAAGTTGGATAACACTCATTCAGATTTGTAGAGAAGCCAATCTAGAGAGAGATGGTTTGTTTGCAGTTCATTCCTCTAGGATATTTGCTTGGGAGGCATTGTTTCAATAGTGATTTAAGTGAATTGCTGTGTGTCAATTTTAGCTCTGGATCCAGTGTTGATCAGTTCTTAGCCTAATAGCCTCCCTGTTTCTAATATTTTCAGTCCTCAGTGGACTGTACTTTCTTGGGAGACTGTTTGGGGATGTTATGGACAAAAAAAGAAAGAGACCTCACATATCGTATTGGGCATTTGGGATATTCTACTTTATGAGCTGGTGAGTGTAACCAGATGATGAGGGTAAAAACAGCTTCTTGCCAGGGCTGTGGTTAAGCCACTGCTGGCAAGTTATTAGGGATATTGTATTTTATAGGGTTGGAGATCGCAACACTGGAAACTACCAGTTGAGCACAGAGAGTACAGCTGCTTGAGATGAAGCCATTTTTGATAGGTAGTGGTGGGTCATTCATCTGACTATGCTGTCAGAAAAATCACTGTTCTGAAGTCATGTAGATAAGCATAATAGGACTTATTAGACAGTTTTTTCCCTCAGATGGGAGGGAGAGGTATTAATGAAGTTTCGTAGGGTTTCATATACACCCCAGCTCTGCTCTAGCATTTTCCTCCACAATTTGGAAAGTCATGCAAAGGGACGTGTTTAGGAGAATCCAAAAATCAAGTGAGGAGGGTGTCCAGTTGGTGAAACATGTGCATGTTGCTGTTTCCTTCCAGAAAAGAATGATTCAGAGCAGAATGCCTTCCCAGACATGACTTTTGTGCAGGGACCAGTCAACCCAAGCATTTCTCCTGCTTACAGGACAACATGCACTGAAGTCAAGAGAGATGCTTCCATATATGTTTTTACTGCTGGCATAGATTAGTAAAAATCTGAGGGATGGGCTGTTGGAAGGTGCTGTGTAAACATTTGTACTCTTCTGATGCTTTGTAGCAGGTCTGTCATATTTTCTTTCTTTGTAGTTTTAAACCCAGGCACTGTTCTTGCAGCTACAGCCTGAAATTAGAGGTGGTGGAAGTGCAGCATGAAATTATAAATATTTAGAACTGAGAAGAACCCACAGATGAAGGTGTGTTTGTTAAAGGCATTTGAAGAACTTTGGATATGGCCATTTGATTTAGTAATCACCCGAAACTCACCACCAGGCCCTTGGCCATCAGGAGGCTCTTATCAAATGATAAGTTCTTCTCAAAACAAAGATTCTACAGTATCAGACTCTGTTTCAGTAGCTCTCACCTCTGGAGATTTTCCAAAACTGGATTACGAAAGCACTGTCTTAGTGACAAGGCTGCTGGAGGACCTAGTAAAGCAAACTGCCTTCCTGCAAGCTGTGAAGCCATTAATATCTGAGACTCAGCAGCAGTAGTCTGTAGGCATGATGGACGTGCCTGTAAAGTACATTGTTTAGCATATGGGAGTAAAGGCTGTGGGTGGTTTAGAGGCTCCTGCACTGTGTATATGCCACAGTTTAGGAGACGGGGACTGTCAAGACAACTCCAAGAACATGACTGTGATTCAACAGGCAGAAAGGCTGCCCTGATCCTCTGGAAGGAGTATGGACAGGAGGAGACCAGCTGAATGCACAGCTGGGATGTAGCTCCTGCTAGATAAAGGAGATTAAGCAAAATCCAGGCAGCTGTGTGTACAGGCTGCAGACATGGGAGAGAATCTGATCACCATCTCTGAGAACATTACAAATCTAGTCCCACCACACTGACGGTGTTGGAAAGCTGTTAGCATGACACCTCTGCTTTCTCCAAAGCAATTCCATACCTGTTCTGAAACTCATCCAGGCCTCTGAGGCCAAGCTGTGAATACCTACCTGAGTAACATCTGAATCTGAGGTAGGATAAGCTTATATGAGGGACAGCACTGCTGACCCGTCAGTGCCTTTTAAGTCTGTAATTTTGTATTTTCTTGCTTTGAGTGTCAAATTCATTGCACGAAGAGCAGGCCATGTCCTACAGGCTATCTTTTCAACTGGCTGACTGAAACAAGTAGATGTTTTTTTGGAAAAGGCTGAAAGTTCTGTGACAAAGGCACTCAAGTCATCAGATATTCTGTGTTACAAATCTTGCTTTAGGTGTGGCTGCCTGAATCCTGTGGTTATATACAGGTCTCAGATCTGTGTTTTAACAAAGTTGTCTGTGCTTCTGGTTTAATGACAGAGTTTGATCCCCAAGGGGCTTATTTGTGTCTTTGTTTCTGGGGAAGTGTAAAAGCACAGAAAAGGGAGAATGACCACAATTAACATGTTGGAGATTGAGACTGTAGTTGGGAAAACTTCTTCTCAAGGGGGGTGGTACGGCCCTTGGAGAAGTCAGTACGGGGGCTGTGGAGCCCCTGTCATTGGAGACTTTAAAGATTCAGATAGACAAAGCCACAGCTTATCTTTTAAAACTTTTAATTATTAAACTCTCCTGAATTTTAGCATTTGATTCTCTCTTTTGCAATCTTGAATTTTAATACATTTTAAATGTAGACTCGCTTCAATCTTTTTCAGTGTCTTTTTTCACTAAAACAACTGCAAAGCAACTGGTAACTCCTTCAGTCATACATGTCGCTTGCCTTCTTAAACATGACATGCTTCTGTACTACTACATTTCTTTGTCAGCAGGAGTGAAGTGTCACTGGTCTGCACGCACTCCTGCCGCCAGGATCAGTGCTTGCAACTTGCCTATAGCTGTATAGGCTTTTTGTTGTTCTGAAAATTAAGCCTTTATCCTTCCTTCTTTGTATTTGTTGCTTGAGAGTATAGGAGAGGGATCCTAGTTCTTAGAAGCACTCTTAGCGCCTCAATGTTGTTTCCTCTCTCACTGTTGGTTCAGGAGGCAGGCTTGGAAGTCCCAGTCCGTTGTCAAAGTTAGCTGGGATGAAACCAGTTCCATGGGATGAAATCAGACTGGCATATTTTTGAAACTGGCCTTTTGTGTGTTTGTGCACTTGCTGTTAAGTGAAATGTGAAACCTGCCTGAGTGTGGACAACTATTGAGTCTATGCTCTTCTCACCTACTTGGAACTGAAAGCCCTCAGAGTGAAAAAGTCTTTGTGCTACTATTATACATGCTTTAATGGAACAGGTAGGTCTAGAATTATTTACTTAAAACACAACTCTACTCCTGTAAGCCATATGTATGTGAAAAGAATTGCCCTTCTATTTGCGATCCCGGAGTGGCATTTAGTGTCAGAGGAAGATGTTATCTCAGTTAGAAAACAAGCCTGCAATGACCTGGTGATGACAGACTGTTCATTGTGAAATTACCCTCATTATCTTTGTTAATACAATAACTTAAGAACTGTGCAGTTTTCTCTCCAGGTTTTAGATTGAGATACTTGATCTGATTAGAGTTATCATGAAGTTGAGCAAAACATTCTGTGGAAATATTTATGTAATATTCAGTTGCCTTTTTGGTTTGAGATGTGTTCTGCGTTTTGGTCCTCTTGTGATTTGCAGAAAAACTCCTGTATAATGCCAGAGGATTTAAAGAACTTCTATCTGATGACTGATGGCTTCCAGATGACCTGGAGTGTGAAGACCGATGGTGAGTCCATGTGTACCTCTCTACTGATACCCTCGTCTCTCTACAGACAATCCTCCTTTTGCAGAATCTCTTTAGTTTGAAACTTTATTTTTGCTGTCAGTTTGAAGAAAAAATCAGCACCATTCCTTAAGTGGTAAAAGAATGAAGTAGGCTGTTTCCGGTAGACAGCTTGATCAGTCACTAGAAAACTGATCTCTGATTTAGTATGTTAGTGAGGATCTGCATTGGATCATAGGTTATTTTAGAAATGTCTTCGTGAGAAAAAACCATGAGTGCACGTCAAAAGTCACTTCCTGATGTAATAAGGCAAAAACTATTTCTTGCGTGTGCTGGACTTCTGCAGAAGAGACATGTACGCCAAACGCTATCAAGAAACCAAACAAGGCTTTCTGACATAAATACCATCCTGTAATATACTAGCTATTTGTCAACATCCATATTTAGATATGTTGACTAAATCACCCAGGCTCCCTCTATTGTTCACAGGGAGAGAAGGAGATCTAGCACATTGTCCTATCATAATGCAGTAAGAGGAGTCACCCTCTGAAAATGACTTTCTCATTGAAAGTATTTGTGTATGCAGAGAGACCTGACCTGTGCACTCATTTTAAATTGGCAAACTGAATAAAAGGCCAGAATGAGGACTTCGTGCTGCCAGCGTAATCCCTCTCTCTTTTTCCGTTTATGCGGTATGGGGAGGGAACTGCTCGTCACTACGACAGAATTACATAGATTTCTCATTGCAGTATGAACCGTAATAGTGCTGTAGAAAGTCCTTCTCATTGTTAGTACCTTCCATGGCTCTCCACTCCATGTAGCATCTTTAATCTGAGGCAAATGAATCTGCTGAAGCTATCCGACTGTTCACATCTGAGTCAGACAAAGTCTTGTGAAGATCATGACAGTTACAAAGGACAGTCTGTCTTCTTAGCTAGTTACATCTTTACCCTGCCTAGCTAAGGTGGAACATACAATTTTTTTTCAGTTGTTTTCCTGCTTTTCACATAGTTCTCATTTCTGGGTTAATAGAAGCCAGACTCAGTCAAGCACCTGGGCGGAGGTCACACAGTTAACATTAGTCAGCCATGAAGACAAAACCTTGCTGTGATAACAAGAAAGTTTATGCATCAGTGGAATGCCTTTTACCACATGTACTGAGCTAATCACCAGAACTACAAGGCGTGAGCCTGATAGTGTTTTCTACCAGCTAAAGTCCAATTCATTGGAATTAGTTTTGGAGTTAGTGGCAGAAGTGAGAGCAGGACCAAGCTTCATTATTTGTCCTTGTTTGGCAAGAGTCAGGTATGCTGAAGCCCTGCCACTGCGCATTTGGCTCTTCTTACCTTAAAGCCAGGTCATCAGATTGGGCTGGAGACACTGCTGGTTTCACGAGATAAGTCTGAAATACAGGGCTTTTCCTCAGGCAGTGGGATTTCATTTCAGATATCTGTAGCACCTGCACTGATGTCCCATCATGTTTCAAGTGGGATTTAGTGTCTTGTGACCTCTGAAGAATCTGGTTTTCAAAGCTCAAAAGTTCACAGAGACCAAGCAGCTCACATAACTGTCTTGTTTAAGCAAGCATCCTTCTGTGCCTTCTGAGGCCCTTCGGGGTGACCTGTGGCCAAATGCCATGCTTGTGACTTGGTGTCCAGTGACAATTCTGATCCTTAGAAGGAGACACAATTGTCAAGACCTTAGCATTTGCTCAGGAAGAGCAGCATCCTGCCACACTAAGGAAAACCTGTGTTTGGGGGGAGCTTGAAGGGATGCACCCTCAGCAGGTGCAGCGGGTGGAAGAGGGCAAGCTGCCCAATAGTTTGTGAATGAGTCGGGTGGTTCCTTGTAACAAGGGCAGCAGCAGGGAGAGGTGGCTGTGGCTACCTAGGATTTTTAAAAGCCGGTTTCACAGGACTGGGCTAACAGCTGTGACACAGGCCTAGTCAGCGGTGCAGATATGTGCACAGCTCTGAGATGTCACATTTACAGCATTTCCGTTTGTATTCCAGATTACAGCAGATAGAATAAATAAAGGTCTTTGGGCTGAAATTTCCTTCATTCTGCAGTGGGAAGGAGCTGCTAACCAGGCATTGTCTGAAAAAGCTGAATTTTTACTCCTGTAGAGCCTGACTTTAAGTGTATCAGCCTGCTTGGCATATGCATCTCTTCTGCACCTCTCTTTTGGAAGAGATTGAGTAGATGTTTGGAGAAAAAGCACTATGTCCTGTGATTTCCTAACTTCCTGGATGTAATTAATGATCAGTCTTATTGCAGATACCCCAATGCCCCTGGGCTCCATGGTGATTAACAGTGTCTCGAAGCTTTGCCGGCTTGGGGATTCCTCCATGTACACCTTGCCTAATGCACCATGTCTTGCTGACCTCGAAGATGACACAGATGAGGAAGGTAAGGTCCTGTTAACAGGTTAGAACACCTGCTCTGCTTCATCCCATTTGCTGTGTTAGGGTAATGTTACAGTATAGCACATGGATGTGGCAACAGGAAAGGTCACTGGGTTCGATGGTAGATGGCTTTTTATGACTCCTGGACCGTAGCTACTATATGTCCTATTAGTCCAGTGTATCTTATTAGTCCAGTATAGCCTTAAAATGTAGACCTATATGCTGTGAATCTGTTAACTCTGCCAGTCACTAGTATTATTTTCATTCTCTTCTAACAATCTCCTTGTCCTCCTGTACTGCCTTTTCCCTTTTTACATTTTTAACAGAAACCTTCTCAAATAATTCAACTTGTAATGCCTTTGTGTGCTTATGTGTTTTATGAACATAACAGTTTTGTTTGAGTAGTGACAAGGCAGCTGGAAATGCTCTTTTGAATTGGAAAAGTAACTCTGGTAAATGCATTTAAGTGTAAGGTAGCACTGGAAAAGGTGTTTCCAGATTGCCTAGAAATAGTGGGCATCCTGTGATTTGGAGAAGGGGGGAAAAAAAGAAACCACTCCTTTTGTCAGAATTCTTACAGTCTAGCAAGATTGGAAGGTATAAGAAGACAAGGACAAAGCCAGGTGCCCTACCGACTCCTTACAAGAATTGCTATTTGATTTTGCAGTCTTGTCTCTGAATCTCTGCAGCTTCTAGATATGCCTGAAAGTTCATTTTTCTACATTCCAATTTCGCAACAGTCCTGGTGTTCTAACAATCGTAGTGAAATGGGCCAAATTTTACTTCCATTTAGCCACTTAGACCTCCACTTATAAGGTGCATTGAGTAAAGGTTAAATCCCCAGAAGAGTCCTCATCCTGATTTTCATGAAGAGTCTGTCCGCTTTCATCCTCAGCAGCATTAAATTTGAATTGATATTCCACAAGAATTTACAGCTACACAGTTCCAAAAATGGTCCTGTAGAAAGGCTCTGATGTGGGTTTGCACCACAAGTTGAATAAAAGTCAGAACATTTTGGCTGTTGAGAAGGAGGCTGATGTCACACTGAAGGTGTGACGAAATGTATACGTCTCCAGGTTCATCAAGGCCTTCTGTCAAAAGAAAATGAGTAAGTTGTTCTCACTGTTCTCTCATCAGAAAATAAGAAAGTAGGCCAGAAGGGGGGGGAAAAAAAAAAAAAAAAAGAAGATGCATGATACAAAATAATGGATTAGTTACTGGAGGGAAGGTTCAGGATCCATGTAAGGAAAACTTTTAAGTGGTAACAATGCATTTGGCTGCATGGAGATTGTAACATTTCCAGCACTGGTTACTGTTTAGAAATCATAAGACACTTGTCAGGAGTGAAGTCCGTAAAGCTGATCCTACCTTATGCCAGGGAAGGACTAGGAGGCAGATTTATGTCTTTTTCAGCCATCTGAGTTTGATTCTGTGTTTTGTTTTCCTTCTGAAGACTTCAAAATATATGTCTCTAAATGTAGTCCTTTCCAAGAAGTATAAATGGTCTGGTTTAGTTCTTCCTCAGCTGATTTATTAATAACTACCAAATAGATTTACTCTCTGCAGCTGAGTCAGTCAGTTTCCCAAACATGTTTCAGTTTTTTTTTTTTCTTGTTTTCAGGTAATGAAGACAAACCAGAGAAACCACACTTTGATTCTCGTAGTCTTATCTTTGAATTAGACCCATGCAATGGGAATGGGAAAGTTTGTCTTGTTTATAAGCACACTAAACCAGGTAAGACTGCAAAGAGCAAAATCAGCAGTTTCTTTTTTGAGATTGTATGTGGGGGGTGCATACCTAGAACATCTTACAGTTCTGATCTTCTTTGCAATTTCTAGATGAACATTTCCTGAGACATCCTGCCTCTACTGAACTCAGTGGCTAAGTCTTACAGTGGCCTAGTTGGAGCTAACACTTCCCCTCCTTTTGATGTTCAATTCTGAGTTATAACTTACTATTTCTGCATACATATTGTAGTTGCATACTGAAAGAGGAAAGAACTCACCTGTGACCTACAGATGATCATGTTGAAATAATGCAGAGAGCTAGACTTTCAGACACTAACATATGTCGCATTACTTGCGTGTCTTAGAACAATTCCTGTACATTTTGATGAGAAATTATGTACTTCAGCTTAGGAGCAAATGATGGATGGCAGAAATGTCCTTGTCTCATTCAGACAGGCTTTGACTGTTTCAGACACCTTGTATGTGGATGCAGAGCCTCCAGGTCCTATTTAGGTCAGAACTTGGTGGGGCTGAAAGGCAGAGTGAAAGATGTGAGCTGAGCTGTTCCTTCTAAAAGGTACAAGGAAGGTTGTTTTCAATCAGGTATCAGTGAAACATCCAAGTCACTTAGAAAGTAGCTGTCATCTGTCAAAGTGCACAGGTCATTAGGTGTATGTGTGTACGTGCATGTATGCTGTGTGAGGTTGTGCAATTGTGGTATACCTGCTCTTAAGCTTTTGGTTGTTATCTTGTGTTTTTAATTGGGTATGACATTAGCTCCCAAGGCAGATACTTCTTACTTGTCATCTTGCTTTCAGTGATAGTGATTTCAGCCCATGCAGTGGATAGCTGGGGCAGAGGGAGAGAGTGTCGTTTACAGGTGTTGATGTCAGTGCAGGAGGCAAAGTGTTTAACTGACGATGTTCAGTGCCTCAGTTTCCCAAGTAAAATCACTTCTTTTGCTGGTAATCTGATGGTGGTTTCTTCAAAGGATGTCACCACCAGATAAATATTTGATCACCATAGAAAGATTTTGCAGAATATGTTTTTGTTGGCAGCACACGCTTTCCCATGAGTTCTGGACTCTGGACTCTTCTCAGTAATCCAGATGACTGATGAGTTAATTCTTGTTTATATTTTGTGGGACAGATAAATGTTGGCCATAATAATGCTTTGAACTGCAAAGTTGCTGTTATCCAAGGATGTTCAATGTAGAGTGTTAGTTCCAGGTTGGAAAGAAATAGAATTGCACCCATTTTATGGTGGGGAACATATTTGCAAGAGCTGTTGTATGATTCTGGTAGCAGAACCGAGACCTCTTCAGCCCCAAAGCACTTATCCATTGATTACCCAGAGGGAATGTGGTTTGTCTATGTTAGTCAGAGATGCTGTGTTTTAGAGGGTGCAGTCTTTCCCATAAGTATGTTTGTCTCCCGCCTGACACAAGGTGAGGGCTTGATGTCATACCACCACCAAGCAACAATACAGTTTGTGTTTGTTTCGTTCTAGTTGTGTCTCCAGACACAGAGATATGGTTCCTAGACAGAGCTCTGTATTGGCATTTCCTCACCAAAACCTTCACAGCCTACTACCGCCTGCTCATCACTCACCTGGGTCTCCCACAGTGGCAGTATGCTTTCACCAGCTATGGAGTTAGCCCCCAAGCCAAGGTAAGGCCGTAGGATTCAGCTTGTTGGTGTTTCATGTAAGTATAGATTGAAAAAATGTCTTCCCACCTTTGACAAGCAGTCTGTAGGCTTATTTAGTCCTCCCTTGTGAGCCATGGAAGGGACCTTTCCACTCTACCATGTTAACAGTCATTTATGTTAGTGAATTCACTAACATGGTGTTAAATCTGCTTTTTTCACCTTAAATGGTCTCTGCCTTTGATCTCTGATAGCAGGTGGTGGAACCCGCATTTTCTTGACTTACATGACCACTGGAGGACACATAAAGCTATTTAAGACCACAACTACGTAATGTTTGTCTAGATCAGCTTTCTGGAAATAGCACCAAATGAGATTCTACTGCTGGTAGAGAGGGAAGTCCAGGTACACATTAGACAGAAGCCCAGAGAAGGATTATGAACTTCAGCTTTGTAAATAAAAGTAATTCCTTTCTATCCTCCTCAGTCATGAAGGGATAGTCTGAGAAAAATGGTGCCCAAAAGAGCAACTTAAATGCCAGCAATCCCAGAAGTACTTACAGGAGGGCTTCAAGTACAAACCAGTCCAGCCCCTTCCTATTATTAAAATAGCTCTTCTACTGTGCCAAAACCCTGCTGGAGGTTCCTGCACATTCCTGTGTCCCTAACACGGCTTCTGCCTTGTGTGAGGTCAGGGAATAGAGATGATACTACTGCTAAACACTGCGCATAAGCCTGTGCAATGTCTTTTCATGCTGGCAAGGCCTAGCAGGTGTCAGTGAGTATCCTACATTTAACCCAGACATGACAGCTGTATCACCAGCATCACATTCCTTGATCTCTGCCTCAGCCCTATGTGTGTATCAGAACTATCCGCTAAAATCACTGCTGACTTGCAATGGCATCTATCAATGGCTGCAGAATTTCTTTCTCTTTGTATTTCTGGTGTCTTCCCTGTAATACTATGCTCTATTTTATTAGTCAGGGCTGGGTGCATGGTACAAAGCATATGTCTGTGCTCTGCCTTATTGTAGTTTTCTTGCTTGCACGTTTCATTAGGTGCAGTATGTTAACAAAACTTGGTGAAATTGTTCATATATTCCCTAATCATTTGCAGCCTCTGTTAGTTTAAATCTTCCTAGTGTGTTAAAAATTATCATTTGTAAAGATCTTTTGAGGATGGTATGTTGAAGCACTTTTCCATTAAGCAGTACATGAACAGATTGCAGTCTACATTTGGTATTGATCTTCTACTTATCTTGTTAAGTACTTTATTGAGGATAATCTTAGTGGGACTTACAATACTTTAACCCCTACAGTTTCATTTCATGACTTCATAAATGGAAAACTGATAGGAGAAACATTGAGAGATGGAAACTTCAGGGCATAACATTGTGGGGGAATATGGAAACAAGAAACAAAAATCATTGTGTTGGTCACTTCTAGACCTAAAACCAGGTTTAAGAGAAACAAAAAAATCCTTTGTGTAAAGAGTTTTTTTTTTTTTTTTAAAAAAAAAAAAAGTGTACCATTGTATTTATGAAGAGAAAGAGTCAGGCTGTATTTTGAGAAGTGTAACTAGTTTGGTTTCATTTCATAAGCACTTCTGCATTGCAGGGTTTTTCTTTATTTTCTGCTTCTCTGAACCTAAATAAAAGTGGTTTAGTTTCATCACCTCCTTTTGCTTTTTCTCATGTGATTTAAGCCAAGAGTTGCTCTTGATAGGAGTTACAATGCAGGAAAAGTGGTGTTAGGTTTGTGTCTGATTCTTCTCTTCCCTGCCTGGAATGTGGGGCAGCTCCAGGGCTGTAGCTGTGTCTTGTATATCCTTATCAGAAGGCACTCTGCACAGTCCTGTAGACTGCAAATTGGTATGTGGTGTATGATTAAAATCAGAGCTCTGGGATGAGGAGAAACAGGCAGAAAATGTCTAATTGTAGTTTGATTTTTTTTTTTAACCTCCTCTTTCTCCACCATCCTGTCTTTCAGCAATGGTTTAACATGTATAAGCCCATAACCATCAACACAGCTCTCCTTTCTGAAGAAGCTGATTTCTTTGTGAACAAGCTGGACCCCAATAAGGTATTTAAAGGCAAGAATAAAACTCCAGTGATGAAAAAGAAGCAACCCTCTCATCCAGCAGTTGCCCAAAAGAGCCACACTAGCATGCCCTCCTCCAAGACTTCCTCACTAGCTGGGAATTCTTCAAGGAAGCGAGACTCCCAGACCTAACCATGGACAGCATTTTCATGAATGACGGGATCATATAATTATAGAGGTTGGCGGGGACATGTGGAGGTCATCTAGTCCAACACCCCTGCTAAAACAGGTTCCCTAGAATAGGTTACAGATGAAAACGTCCATGTGAGTTTTGAATATCTCCAGAGTGTTGGCCTAGACCCTTGCTCTGCAGTCCAGACCTCTCCTTGGCCTTTGTGCCATATCTTTCCAGGTAGTGACATCTGCATGATACCCTTTCCAATGAACCTGACAGCAACCAGAAGCTGAAAGGTCCTTCATTGCCTCTGCTTTCTCCTCTTGTGGGAACTGCTGAGCCAAGGCAGCTGCAGGTATCTGTGGTGTCAAAGTCCAGTAAGCCAGGAGGACCCCTTGGTTTGTTGCACATTTGTTTGCAAAGCTGAGCATTCAAGCATCCTTTGTCACTTGTTAATTGGGCAGGATCTGATCAGGTCAGCCATAGAAGCACCTGATGCTGGATTCTATGCTGGAAGTTTTCAGGGTAGAACTGCACTTTAACGCATTCACTGCTGATTTTCAGTTGCATCTGTTTCCATTACTTTCATACGCTATTTTGTTCTCTTAGATATGCTGAAAACACATGGTAGCAACCAACCCTTTTTGTGCCTAAGTGGGGAAATAAAAGTCACCATCTCCAAATAAGTGTTGCTTATTTAAATAACAGCATCTTTTATTTATGAAACACGTAATTACATAAGACCAACCTACCTCACAGGGATGTTGTGAGGCTTTTGCAAGTGTTTGTATGGCCTTCAGAAAGACAAAACCACCCTGTAACTGCTTAATAGTATTTTAATAAAGATTTAAGTATTTTCTTCCAGAATGATTGGGTGTTTGAAAATGCTGTTGAGAGCACATGCACAAGGATGTACAGTAACAGCAGGGTGCAGGCTGGATTGTTTTTAATTCAGCAGAGTGTCTGTCACTGAGAAGGTTACGGTGTCTTTTAAGCTGATCCAACCTTGAACTACTCTGAAGTTCCCCCATTATTTCACATAGACCAAAAGATTCATCTGCATGACAGCTGCTATACTTCCATCCTGCGTTCACTGTTCAAAATTTCTGCAGCCATCAGTCATGGTCCTGATATGCTTGCTGACTTCCAGCACTTACCCAGGGCTCACCCTCAATGGAGGCTGCCGAAAGAGGCTGCAAGAGTTGGCTGGCAGCTGCCCTCTGCCTCCCTCTACAAGAGAAAATCCTCTAATTTTTTTAGCCCTCTGAACCTGATGTGCATCTCCTCCCAGGTGTAGATCTGCTGTAGCTATTCTACTAATAAATCAGTACCTACCTTCCAGTCCTTTTAATAGTGTGATGTGAATGATTGGTAAAGCCAGTAAATGCCAGTTTCTGGAATGCTGTGGAACAGTGTTATTCTGTCAGTTCCTAACCTTAGAGAGCCCTTTGTGTTTTTGTAGTACCCAGCCCTTGCATCATGGTCACAAGCATGACATATGTACCATATTTGCTTAAGCAGCTTCCAGAAAAGTTAGCCTTATCACCCAGCCTGGGGACAGGCTGATACTGCTGATACTCTTTTACTTTTAGTCCAATGATGCTTCAAATTTGCAAGGCTGTTGCATGCCCATTTCCTCATTCAGATGAATGTGGCAGAATTCATGCAGGAGCACACCAGTCTTTTCACATGTTTCTCTTGCATTCAGAGTGGATAAAAGGTTTTCAGTGTTTGGAGATGCTGCCACAGAAGTTGTCTGAATTCTCTCATAAGTTTGTTGTTACAGTCTAACCCATCAGTAACACACATGGCTCGTCAGACCTACACAGCACAAAGTATCTCCTTGCCTGTTCCAGCAGGGCTCTACCAGGACTCATGAGACCCTGTACTTTCCTAATTTGTTGGTGCATGCTGAACATTCAAGCAAAAACAAACAAACAAAAAACAGGTTTGTTCAGAAGACAGGTTTCTTTATCAGACTGTCCTTGCTTTTCCCTCTGCTCTGAAAAACTGGATAATTGCCATCACAATGTAGAGCTCTCCACAACTGTCTGTCCTTTCACGTTTCCACTCTCCAGGACAGGCTGATTGTGAAAATCAATGAAGAGTTTGTGGATTAAACTACCAGCAAGGCTTCCCAGTGTTGGAGCTACAAGTGGGATCCACCACCAGTAATGTCCAGCCCTAAAACAAAACACAGAAGAGGCATCCAGTGAGCCAAACTGGAATCTCTGGCATGCTGCTGTAAGGGCCAGGGTCAGGTGAGCTGAGTGCCAGGACAGAGGTGAGCTGTGTGAGCTGTGTGTGTATTTCACACACCGGGCCCTCCACCTGGCTTAGACATTCTATACCCATCAGTCTAATTGCTGGAAGGAAGACAACTTTTGCTATTGGTCTATGAAACTAGCTCTGCATAGTCATCATGGAAATGAGCAGCTGGGACAGGAGAAGGACTCTGCTAATGCCCTCACCATGGAAAAAGTGTAGCATTAAACCATCTTACTAGATTCTGAAAGGTAGATTTTTATCTCCAAATTTAGACATCTAAATTTAGGAGAGCTATTCAGCAGTCCACCTGCAAGTATCTGCTTTCTGGTGAGGCAAATCACTGTCTGTCTCTCCAGTCACTACAATAACCATCTTGATCTCAAGCGAACAGGTAGACTTCTGTGCTCCTGTTGGCTAAACTGTGTTAGACAAATGTCAAGCTGAAGAATTGGTATAACCTAGACTATGTGTACATAATGCCTGGGGCCTCTCTCTGCACAAACCTTGCTCTTTTAAAAGGAGAACCCACTTCACAGTGATAGCATTGCTTGGTCCAAAGAAAATTACTTAACCGCAAGACTCAAACCCACTGGGAACCACGTTCACCCTCCAGCTGTCCACAGGCTCCATGACTATTTTGTCTTGGGCTCTTTCCTCGTGAGCTAGGCAGAGTAAAAGCAAAATGGATCACTCACGTGAAGACGTCCACTCCCCAGCCAGCAATTGCTGTGAAGATCCGTGGGGGCAGGTCCCGGGAGGGGTTTATGGCGTAGCCTGTGTTCATCCCCATCCCCATACCAATGCCCAGGACCAGGATACCCGTGAGCAGGGCTTGTGTGCCTTTCAGGGCTCCATTATTTTTCTCATCATGGATGACCAGAATTCCCAAGAGCAACATCACCGTCCCTATAAACTGCAGGAGCAGGAAAGGAGAAACAGGTCAGGAGAGAGGACAGCAAAGGCAGGAGGATCCCACTCAGCAGAGAGAAAGAGAGTTCTTAGATTTAAAGAGCAGGTGGGATTCATGGTCTGATCAATTTTATCAGCTCCTCATAAGGGATCCTGAAGACAACTCATTTCGCAGTGAAAATATGTCCATCTCATCAACATAAATGCTCTAGGACTGACTCGAGCTTCTCAGAGCTGTCAGCACCCTCCATCTTTCAGGTCAGGGGCACAGGTTATTTAAAGCACATTCGGTCCTACAGACATAGAGCCATACCAACTGCTAACGAGATGAATGCGATCCTCTCTAGCAGGAGTGATGGATTATATAGCCTGCTGCATCCACCCTTTCAGAACTGAAGGTAGATAACAGATTCTCATCAGGGAAACAGAATCTCCTGTCCATGACAACACGTAGTAGGCATTCATAGATCTGCAGTTCCCAAGACATCAGTAACTGTTGTTTGTGTAGAGATTATGACTCCTGTCTCTTTCTGCTTCAGAAAAGACTCCTGGAGAGTCTTGGACTGCTTGAAGAAATGCCAGCAAAAGCAGGAATCCTGTCATTTTCACTCGCTTTCTTGTGCAGCAAGTTGACTATATTTTCAACAGGAGGCTAAGAAATCAGATGCCCATCTAGAGGCTATCCAGCTCTCACCATCTTCCCTGTTGTGTCGAGGCACAACTTCCTCAGCTCAGAAACAAAAGCATAAACTCGTGGATCCTATGACCCAGGCAATTTACACCCCTAGACCTCATGGTTCTGTGCTCCTGTTCAGCCCCCAAGATGCCTTGGACTCTACCAGTCTGACATCTGCCTGTATGGTGGGCTCCCTGGAGCAGAGGCTGTGACTATGTTTGCACATGTAGAGCTGGGTCCCTTGCACCAGACCTGCACCAGGCTTACACTAGACCTGCTACCACCCACCTTCTCCTAGCATACCACAGCCATCCCCACTGACCTCAGTGAAGAAGCCCCCCAGCAAGGACATATAGGGCGAAGGGTAAGTGGAGAAGATTGATGCTGTAGCGTTTGGTCCTGTCACTGTAAAGTTCCCCTTGGTGTAGTCGTACAGTGCATCTAGAAGAGATGGGAATTACAGTGTTAGTACAGTGGCCAGCACAGAGTTCATCACATATGGCATGTTCACAAGTCCACCCGCTGCAAACAGCAGGGACACAATGGGGAAGAGATGCAATGAGAGAGAGGATGTAGTCAACACATCCCTTGCAGGGCATGATCTCACTGGTATCTGGCACCCACAGACTTTGGCCTGCAGCTGCTTCCTTATGCAGGGCATCTCCCCATCCCTGCTGTGGGACCTGGGGCTGGCTGGATGTTCTGGATGTGCTGGGTGGCCTCCATCCCCTCCCCCTCAGAGACTGAGATGAGCTGAAGCCGACCAGTGATGGGTCATCTGCTCATAAACATGCTGTTTTTCACAGACCAGAGCTCCAGCTGTACCTAATTCTTGGCAGTCCAGCTAACTCAACACTTGCAGACTGTTGGAATTTTTTTGATAAAATTACTGTCTTGAGACAAGTTTTGCCAGTGGGAATGCCCTGTGCAAAAGGAGCTTGGTTCTCCAGGAAATCAAGAGTATTTCGAGAGATATAGCCTTGAGCTATAAGAGTCTGTCCTACAAACTGAGAGCTCACCATCATCACCCAGATATCATGCTGGCTACTGTAAATGGAATGTTTTTGGTGAACTGTGAGCTGAAACTGAAAATGTCCCCACAGCAACACCTGTGATAAAGACATAACCTTACCATAGTAGAGGCCAAAGACAGTGACTGCTGCCAGAAAGGAGCCCAGGAACTGTCCAAGCAGATAAGCTGGAAGCTTTCTCCAGGGGAGGTTTCCTAAAATGCAGTGTGTGAGGGTGATGGCAGCGTTCAGATGAGCTCCTGCAAAACCACAACAAAGGACAGTAGCATTGGATATGGTGCACCTGATTTGGAGCATGCCCCACACCCCAGAGGAGAAACTCAGACCTTGCTCTAGAACTGCAAGCACCAAGACTCTCTCAGGGCAGGGTCTCCCTCCTGCACAGATGCAAAGCTGACGCCTTTCCTCTGGGGAGCTGAATGGTGCAGGGCAGAGAGTTCCTGGCTTAAGTCCTTTTGGAGTTAGGCATACTCTGCTCAGCTTTCTGGAGACCAAAGGATGCCTGCAGGGAGTCGTTCATCTCACCTGTCAGAGATAGCTTTTTGGTCTCCTTCTGTAGGGGCTTCTCACTGTCCAACTCAAAGAGATCCCAAACTTTATACTCATCATCCACCTTTTATATAGCTACAGGTAGATGAATCATATCTTATCCCAAAGAATGAAAATAACTTCTGAAAACATTTGAAAGGTTCTGATCCTGGCAGAGCTGTTCTCTCCAGCTGATGGGAGCTGTGTGCCCTTAGCACGTTTGACAGCAAGACGTAAGGTGCTGGGGTAACAAACAACAAAATCAACCCTATCTTCATGTTTACAAAGCTACCCTGCACAGGGTTATCAGCAGGGGCTTAGCTCTTGAAAGTCACTGCAGTGAGAAGGGGTTACCAGGATGGTCACTTCTACAGGCTATGGTTAGAGCCAGTGGTCTGGGGCACACAAAGTCCTCGCCTTACAGAGTTCATAATGCTGGACTATGTTTCCTTGTACCTTCTAGAATGTGGATTTCATACAGTACAAAGATATTTTTCCCTCTTGCTTTCTGTGGAGATGCTTTATGTGGAGAATGTTGGTATCATGTTGGTATTTTTTGGAGAAAAATTAAGTGGACACAGCTTTGGTTCTGCCCTCAGTGTCAGATGGCTTGTGCCCTCAGTGCAAACCATGTCTGCTCTCCAGGCTTCATCTCCTCACAGTCCCAATGGAAATACTTGCTTTGTCCTCACCAGTAGGTGTAAACTTCAGGGGTCAGCAAGTGCTCCAGCCTTGATGGCCTTCTCCTACCCTAGATTCAGAAAGGGTTAAGATCCAGACAGATCTGGAGGACAGAGTGCAGGACAGAGTGAGGTGACAGCGCATGTACCACCTGCTGCAGTCCCACAGCCACAACTGAAATGGTAGGAAACCCCTTCTTCTTCGGCCTTCTCTGGTCCTTTGTGGTGATGACCAGTCACTTCAGGGATTACAAGAAGTATCTTGTGACACAAGTGAAGCCAAATCTCAAGTCAAGGAGCCCTGACACTGGCTCCAGAGCCAGCCTGCTTCTTCTGGATGAGCTAAGACCTCTTCTTCCTCCTCCCAGCCCTCATCAGGTCAGCTCCAGCTGAAATATCCTCTGTGACCTCCCTTGCTCAGCTAGGTTCCACTGAGGTGTCTCCACCAGCATCCAAAGGACAGGAGGACTAAGAGGTGACTGCTCACATGGAAAATCTTTCACAGCCAGCCCCAGCCTTGGACACCTCCGTGCTCCAGCAGTTCATGAGCAAGGGCTTGCTTTAATTTTCTGCCCACTAGAGCCCTTAATCACTTCACTCGGTGCAAATGAATGCAGAAATTGCACAAGGCAAAGGTAATGCTCTGTCATGTGAAAGATATCACCCTATGGCCCTGAAACAACACTTCCTGAAACACCACCTCCTGAGTTCGCAGTGGGGGGGGAGGGAGGTGCATGGTGTGGGTGATAAGGAGAAAATTTCCATACTATTCCTTGTTGCAACATCAGCAGTAAGCTTTCATTTGGCAATAAATGATTTACTTCTCCATGGGTCATATTGGCAGCATGTTTTCAGATCTCACCTCTTGGGTCACGTCCTGATGGCATAACCCAAGCACCTAACATAGGTTCTGTTGAAATGTGGCTCTGTTGACTGCAAGCGGAGGCAATGGCTGCATCTCTGCCATTGTCCATGCCCCACTTGCCTCTGCCCATCCCCACCAGTGAGCAGGTAGTCCCGGGAATACCCACTGCATCTCCTGTCCTGCTTTGACAGAGCCCCAAGTACACCAGTGGGATCTAATTCGTCTCACAGATAACCTGGGTAGAACTTTCCCTGCAGTCCCTCTCTACTTCTTCCCCTAGACCACCCTGGGTATTTGGTTGCCTGTGCCCAGTTTGGTCTTGATACTGGGCAGCCCTGTGACCCTGGCTCAGACAGCTCTGTGCACCGCTGAGCCATGAGCAGGAGCTGGGAGAGCTTCACCTGGGGCATCAACCCACACATCCTCGGTCTCAGCCCAGGACTCAGCATACTGTAAGGTGTGCAATGGCTGCCCCGTATCCTGCTGTGCTTGACCTCAGTGTGCTATCATGACCCCTTGGCTTGACCTCAGAGCTGCCTCCCCACTGAGGACTTGGCAGCAGTTGCTGGATCACAAGGCTGACCCTGGCTATGGTTCGCCAGACCCGCTCTGCTCTTCGTCTCTGGAACGTGGGACCACATTTTCTGCAGGTGAGGCCAGAGCCCCTCTGTGCCATGAAATCACCCACTGGTCTGCAGCCACTCCTGCTGTCCCCAGCACCTGTGGCCTCTAGAGAATGTAGAGACTATGCTCCAGTGTCCTACTCACCAGAGATGCCTCCAGCCGCATGGACTCCAATGGTGACTCCAATGCCAAATCCCAAATTGATGCTCAGATACTGCCCAAATTCTCCTTTTCCTAGTACCACTTGTGCCACAGTAGACAAGCCCAAGACCTAGTGTGTGGAAAATAAGTAGACAAAGGAGTGTTAAAAGTAGTGTTATTGCAATGATGGACTGAGCTTTCTTGCCATTTTTTATGCAATACTAATAAACCTCCAAAGATGGGAAAACTCTAAGGTGGCCCCGGTCATGACCCCTTCCTTGCAAAAATTGAGCTGGTACCTGGGTATCCTTTAACGCTGGGATTCCATCACACCAAACCAGATGCTCTGGTCTTGATATGAGGAAAGAAACTCCAGACACTGATGTCCAGGGTACACACACAGTGGCATATGCTGGATGGGATGAGAGTGGGCAAATTCTTGTTGTCTTTCTTTTCCTGGTATACAATTCATTGTACCAAAAATGTAGTTTGGGCAACATGCAGATGTTTGTCAAATTCAGCTCTAATTTTGGTAACCTGCTCTGGTCAAAAACTAGGGAATGAATTCTGGTTGGACTTTTCAACACATACACTTTTCAGTCTGAAAACAACCAGTTTCAATATATTTTTAGTCACTAAAAGGGAACTGGAAAAGAAATTAAGGAGAAGTGTAAACGCTCTCCAGCTAGAAAAGACTTATTTAAGAAATTGCTCTGGCCTGAAAGTAAATTCTGTTTCAATCATTCATTGTGGTCAGTGGGTGGAAAAATCAGTCATTGCACAGCTCTTCCACTAAAATCCAGAGAAGGACAAAGCTTGTGCTGAGGTCTCTGCTTCTGCAATCATGTAGAGCTTGGAGAGCGTATCCTGTACTTTGGATCACACAAATGTTTATCCAGGGTATTGTGCCCCTCCAAGACGAGAGTAAACGTGTGATGCACCATCTAACTTCTGATCTGTCCTGTCTATTTTGATTTGGATCTTTACTCGCTGCAGTCCTGGACCCGTATTTTATCTCTTGTGTCTGCTCTCCCGCTTCCCTCTCAGACATCTCTTAAATCCCCTGCTTACAGATACTTCTCTTATCTCTCTTGTATACACAGACCACATTCTGTGTTCCACACAGAGCTCCGGCCTCAATGTGAGCCTTTCTCTCAGCCTGCCTCAGCAAAAGCCCCAAAAAGCACTATCTGGGATGCCCCCCAACAAAATCCCTTACAAAATCTTTGCTGACTCACTTCTGAGCTTTTCCAAAGCC
Source organism: Alectura lathami (assembly GCA_013399715.1). NCBI lineage: Eukaryota > Metazoa > Chordata > Aves > Galliformes > Megapodiidae > Alectura > Alectura lathami. Next base: position 34,015 of record VXAV01005343.1, on the reverse strand, counting down.
ACAGCCAGAAGCCAAATGCACAAACCTCAGGTTTTCCAGGATGGTATGCAGTGCAGAGAAGGCAGGGCAGGAGACCTGGCTCTTACAGCTCAACATCACTACACTCAGAAATAAAATTAATAATAAAAAAAAAGGACAGGCCAGAGAATCTATTTTTCAGCATGGATCCAAACTTCAGGTCACTTCTTCTGTTCTCACAGACACAAAGCAGCATCTTTTCCTACTTCCTCATTCCTTGTGCTATTTACTTCCACTGGTTGTTTTCCTCCTTTAGGAACAGCAGCCGTTCATTAAAATAAGTGGTCCTGTCTATGTGCCATCAAACCAACAACAGCCATCCGGGAGTCCCAGAAATGCATCCAGTGCTTTTCCAGCTGCACTGAGGGACAGGAGATTTCTGGAGGGTCAGATGCTGGATGCTGCTTGTCACTAGCCTTTTATGGGAACAGTGTACAGCATCTGTCCTCCTGTTCTGTTTCCTCCTGAGGCTCGGTGAGGCAAGAGCCAGCGTGGACTGAAGGCTCCAAAATCGTCCTCAGGCTGTCTTAGTGCAGAGGAAAGTCTCCCCCTGAAGCTGCATCCCAGAGGCAGCCCTGGCAGGGCCCCCCAGACTTGTTCTTTATCGTCTGGGTAGTTCCACAACCAAACAGCAATGCGGATGGAAAGGCAAATGGTTTGCTCAGACCTGCTAAGGGCCACAGGTGTCTGTACTATGATTTCCAGTGTGTGCAAAACTACCTGTGCGTCAGGAGTAAACTTCAAGGGGTTGGATGTGCAGTAAGATGTGATGAAAAGCAAGCATCCCTTGCACGTACAGTTTGTGCCCTTGGAAATATGCACCTACATCTGTGCAGACCCCAATGCTTAGGCAAATTTTATCTTTCTCCAGTGCAAATCTCCAAAAGAATGAGTTATTTGGATTATCCCCAGCCCTTCCCCATCCTCTGTCTGGCCCAAAGTGCTGCTCTTAGCCCAGAAGTGCTTATAGGCAAAGCCCAGGTGTGGTGGATTGACACTGGACCTTTGCAGAAAGAGGGCCTTGTTTTGCTGATCTGCACAAAGGATATGAACTTCATGGACAAACATCATCCCTATCAGAGATCAATTCTGGCTGCAAAGCCTCATCCCTTCCTTCCTCACCCTCTTCCCTTCAGCAGTCAAACGCTCAAAACTTCTGTGTGCAACAAATGCTTCAGGCATGGGCAGAGTTTCTGTCTGATTCGAGATAAGAAATATTCGTTTGCTAGCGTGTGATAACCATAAGCAGAATCCTGGCATGCTTTACACCTGGTAATTACATTTCCTAATAATGGGTTATGGCTCCAGATAGCTTCACAGACACTCATTGCCCTGGCAACACTAGCAGGAAGATGGATGTGCACTGGGATCATTTTGCAGGGGCTGTCAGTGGCAAAGGAGTAAGGATCTGCTGGGATCCCCTGGTTGTAGGCACCTGCCCAGGCAACCTCATCCGCTCCAGCACAGCATGGCGAAAAGCATCAGCATCAGCTGCAGCACCACCAGAGAGAGCCACAACCAGCTGCTGAGCAGCCCTGAGGATGTGGTAGGAAATAATTGACTCAACAGCCTGCCCAGGGAGGTGGTGGAATCATTGTCCCTGGAGGTGTGCAAGAACCATGTGGACGTGGCACTCAGGGACATGGTTTTGCAGGCACAGAGGTGATGGATTGACAATTGGACAGGATTATCTTAAAGGTCTTTTCTGACATTAATGATTCTATGATTCTATGATTACAAACTGCTGCTGCCAATGCTACCCTCCCCCACCCTGCGCACACACAAACACACACACACACACACATCTGGGGCCCACCTCCTCCTTACCATCAGCATGTACATCCCCAGTGCTTCTGCCAGCAGCTCCCTGACAGTGCTGCTACGGACCATCAGCTTCTTCTGAATCTTCTCCAGCATTTTGCTCTCTGGCTCCAGGCTGCAGCTGCAGAATCTCCTGTTGTGACAGCACACTTCATTGCGGTGAGCTAAGTTACCCTTTGAAACTTGGCATCCTTCCTTCACCCCCAGACACCTTCATCCATTTGGTTAAAGATGAACAAGCCAATAAAGTACCTGCTAGCTTCAATGTTTTCACACACAGACACCATCCTTTTAAAACTAAATGACGAGGACCCAATGTTTCTGCCAGCAAAGCATTGCAAATTCTGCACCTCTGTCAGAGCAAGGGGGCTGTGGACGGCCGTGGTGTGGTCCTAAAGACACTCTCTTTCTCCACAGCCTTCTCTGAAGGCACAGGTGCAAAACAGGAATGCTGGTGGTGCTCTGCACTATAACCCGCTAGCTGGTGGTTTGGTGCCGTTTCTTTAACAAGATGGATTAGGACGGTCTGCCAATGCTTTACATGATGGTTTGGCTCATGCCCAACCTGTGGTGAGGACACTGCCTGCAGGTGAGATGCATTTCTGCCTGTGTCTGGTCAAGGCACAATGCCTTGAGCATTGCTTTAGGTTTGTGCTCACTGAATGCACCCATGTCCATGGCTCCAGTGGTGCAAGCAGAGAACCACCTGACAGCTCTTGCCTGTGCTCTCGTATGGGGCCTGGAGAGACTGGGCTGCAGGAACAACGGATGGACACCTCTAGCCTCCTCTGGGTGCCAGACCAGAGCCCTCATGCTCCTGGTTCCTCCTCCACATCTGGATTCCCTCTGCTTATCCCCATGCCTACCAGGTGCTCCTACCTCTCCACCATGAAAAGGTTTCAATACTCTGACAATTGCCATTTGTTTAACCACATCCTTTTCAACACACTGAGCTCTCTTTTTCCGTTAGTTGTGTCTGGCTCCTGGCTGGTTTTCTGCACCTTCTACACTATCACATTGCAAAAGTTCATGAGCTTCTCTCTCGCCTGTAAGACACTGAGCAGCTGCAGGGAAGAACCAGGTAAGGCTCTTCCCCTTTCACCTCTGCAGGTAATGTTCTTGCAGCAGGGAAGGGCTTTATGGACTGGGGCAAGCCCTGGAGTTCTCAGCACTTCTTGGATGGATGAGGGTGTGAGTTGGTCAGTACCCACAGCACGACCTACAGTTTCACTTCTCACTCCTGGATTACCTTTCAAGGGGATTCCTTCCCCTATCAAGAAAGATAGCTTCTATGTCTCTGAAGGGCTTTTTCTCCTGTATTCAGGCATTAACTATAGGCATCTATATATTCTAATTTTGGCTAAAAAATGAATAGGTGTTCTGGGAATGCCAGGCTCCCACGGATTTGCGCTCTTCTTATAGAAGAAAAAGCAATCCCAGTTTGCAATAGAAATATTTGATTTACCAGTAGCATTTGCAACATGAACACTGAAATTGCCAGCACGAGCACTAAACTTCCCAGCAAATCCACTAAAACTCCAGCATGCTTCTGGGCTGGTGTCACCAATCACAGCCAGAGCAGCACGGCGCTGGATGTGCCTCTTGCCACTGCCTGTCCTCTTACATAGGTCATTCCACAAGATGGCACTAAAACATTAATTTCTCACTGAAAAGTGTTCAGATTGGTTCTGTTGCCTGCTGAAAATATGAGAACATTTTAGTTTAGTTTTACCTTGGTTTGGTTTGATTTTAATATATTTTGTATTAAAATCAATTTTAACACATTTTATATATAAAATAAAGGTAATTTGCCAGTGTTCAGGGGCTGACACAAACAAACAAAAAAAACAATAAACCTGAGTCCTACATGAGTCCTATTGGGCAGGACACCTCCGCTCTACCAGGATACAAAACAAAAGTGTGTGATACTGAGTCTGTCAGCCTCCACTTTATCATGATCCCAGAAAAACAGGCAGCTCCAAAGGGCAGTCCATCCCCCTAAAATAAGTATCTGAGGCCAGACCTATGAGTCACACCGGCAGCTGGCAGATCCCTCTGTGCCAGCTCTGTATATGTACCTGGTGGGTGTGCCTGGTACCGCGTGAGCTGGGCTGCCCCAGTTATCTGCATCCAGCTGGGCTGACTTGCATGAGCACAAACAGCCACACATGAATCAGCTGGGGCTGGGAGCAGAGAGATGCTGGTTGCCCAGCATGGCTTGTTCGTGCTCGCCTGGTTTCACTCACTTGCAGGCAGGGCTGGCAAGGGTCTCCAGGGTCGTCTGAAACAGTTCCCTACCACTGTGAGCAGCCACATCACATCTCTTTCATGACCTGACCCATCTTTATTTTAGGTGGTTTTTTTACCCCTACTCCTCATGGTGGAAGCCTGTTACCAGATCTTGCTGCTCTGAAGATTAGAGGCTTCCTTCTAATTTCCAGCCAAATTCTCAAATCCATTCGCTCATGAGCAAGCATTACTCCACTGCAGCCATAAGTAAACTCACTTCTTACAGGTGTTATCCTACAAGGTTTCCTCTAGGGTTTGTCAGAACAGTGTGAACTGCTCACATTCACCTCTGTTCAGGCTCCAGTTGCTTACTTACTCACGTGTTGGAACTTCACTGTGCATTGGCCCTACAAAGATTTTACCAAGTTTTCTCACAGCAGATAAAGCAATCACCAGCTAAACAAAATCTATTTTCTTTTCTAAGGCAGATGCACTTTCAGCACTAGTAATACAGGTCCCACTTTGGAGAGGAAGGTCTCAGCTAGGAGAAGAGCATTTTGGAATAGCCAAGGCCCACTAGTAGTGCTGGTGTTGATAAAAACCATTCTGAAGAGCCAGGCTAACAACTCCCCTGGGTTGGACGAGCCCCCCATGGACTCCAGGGCTGTCATGATTCTGCAAGGAGAAACTTCTCTCACTCGGTTTGACAGTGGACATTTCCTCTGCACTCAGGAGCACATTTATCTCTTAATTGCACTAATCAACAGCTGGAACATTGCCAGTCCATTAGCTCTGCTGGTGAAGCATTAACTTCTCCCCAGAAGCTGAGAGGAGGCTGAGCAGACAGCACAGCAGAGGAGCTCCTCACTGTGGACAAGAACAGCTAGCTCTTCCATCGGACCAAATAAAGACCCTGGCACCAAGACATCTCCAGGCCTATTTAGGAACCAAGGCCAGGTCCTGATCCCAATGGGAGCAGGCAGCTGAGCACGTCCATGTCTGCATTCAGGCTGCATTCCATAAGCGCATAAGGATTGCACTTACAGAAGGGTGAAAGCTGAACTAAGATCTTTGACCTCGTGAAAGCTGAATCATGCATGGCCAGGTCTCAGAGAGACTCATACAACATTGGCACCATCTGAGCTGGGACAGGCACCACTTGATATACCATGGAGAACCTGCACCTCATGGTCCTCATGGTCTCCCCCATAATGCTCAAGGTCTATCTCCTCCTCTGCAGATGTCAGGCACTGCACAAGTTGCAGAGACACCTGGTAACTATCTCTCAGTGGATGGCTTTGCTCTCCATAATATTAGCACATTCTCACCTCTAGAACGCCAGGCTCCATGGCCTTCCATGTGGTCTCTCACCCTGAACGTCACCAGCTCTTGCCCCAAAGCTGGGTGAAGGTGCTTTACCTGCATGTCCCATCAACATACCCATCCCTTCTCCACCATATGCGCCAAGGAAACACAAAATGCCATCAGCTCCAGAGAGATCCTAAAGGGACTTTGACAGACAGTTCCCTCTGCAACACAGCCCTCTTCCAGCTCCTCTACCAGTCACTGCTCTCCCCACCACAGTCTGTGACTTCCAGCCAAGGAGCAATCGATGCCCATGTTGCACAACCTATCTTCATTCTCTTCATGGGCCCCTTTTATGTAAAACAAGACCAGGTCTTACCGTGCTGGGCAGGAATGAGAACTGAAGACAGAGGGATGTGGCTGCACATCAGTGGAAACCTGCTCCAGTCTGCAGCCCTCCGCTTCACCCTCCAAGTTTGTGGTGCTGGGGGCAGGGGGAGGCAGAGCCTCCCTGCCCCAGACAATTAAATCTCGCTCATCCAGAGATAATCTGTGGGGTGGTGGTGTCAGCAGGAGGGGAATTACATGGCTCCCATTCCTTGTTAGGAGTGAACACAGCTACTTAGGGAGGAGTTGCATAGGGTTCCGCTCACCCATTGTTGGGCAACAGAGAGAAGGGCACGAGAATTCTACACCTGGCCCTACCTAACCCTCTGCTATGGTGGGCCACCATCCCCTCCTACCCTCTGTCTGGCTTTTCAGGCAGAGCTGAGTCATTTTCACATGCTGCAGAGCATGGTGGTTTGTGTGACCGCACTGGTTTCCTCCTAAACAAATCCTTTGACCCCCTACACTTTAACAGAGAGAGGAACTGTGGCACAGGGACACCTCAGGTCTCAATGAAGACCACAGAAGTCTTGGGGTACCTGTAGGACTTCAGCCAAAGTCCTGCCAGTACAACTCCTGCTGTCAACCCCCAATGCCTACCCACCCCTGGCACTCACCTGTGGGCACCGTATTCCCCAGCCTGCTCAGGGCCACGCTCCTATCATGTCCCTCTGTGTGGGAACAGCCCCTGTCCACCCTGCTCCCACTGCAGGTCTTCCCCAGCCCCATGGGGAGAGCTGCGAGCTCTGAAGGTGCAAACACTCCCACTGAGCTTCCAGCTCAGATCTGTTTTCAATCCACAGATAAGGTGAAAGCAGGGAAACCACAAGGTTCACAGGGTATCATCACCCTGGAGATAAGAGGAGCCTGGCTTTTTCCTGTGAACGCCCATGTTCTGAAAGGCAGAGATTAAAGAGGAAAAGCTGCAGGTTCAGGGAGAGGCCCCTGGTGAATTGAATGAGGGGTGAGAAAGTAACTGGCCATGCCGAGACGTACAATCAGTGCCCAGATGCAGAATCAGCCCATGCCAGCTCAGATTTTGTGCATTCAGGAGTAACATCATGTTAACTTACACCCAAAGAAACCGAACTCATTTTGCATCACTCCCCAACTTCAGATGGACATGAATTCTGGTAATTTATGCCAAAAGCTATTTTTGGTCTAAGGACAAAGAAATTTGAGTTTCTGTAACTTTTAATGTATAAAAAACACAGTAAAGTGCTGGGAGCTGGCTGGCTGGCATTTGGGTAAAGTCTTCTGGAGCCTGGTTATGCTCAGCTCTGAAGAACTTGCAGTTCAACTGGAAACTGAAGATTAGCCTGCAAGAAAAGAAGGACCCAATTAGTTTCAATTAGTTTTGAAGACAGAGCTAGATGCAGCTGGGGTCCTAACAGCCCCAGGCCCCTAATGCCAGCATAACTCTGCAGTCCCTTATCACACCCGCCACAGAGTGCCCAAACACCATTCAGCACCAGCATGACTCATACCAGAAACAAGCAATGCTTGCCACTGGGGATCTGTCCTTACTATCTCCACAGGGAGGGAATGTCTGGGAGATGGGTGGCCAGGGTGGGTTTCTCACAGCTACCCCAGCCTGGAGGGCCTTCACAAAACCGCTGATAAGCTCTCACTATTGCAGCGAGGAGATGCCACAAATTCCTTGCAGATGTGCACAAATCCCCTAGGACACCGCCCAGCTTCTCCCAGAGCCCCAAGGATCTTTACAGACCTTGCAGTGGTGTGGAGGTTTGCCCTCACATTGGCCAGACCCCATCACCCTTATGCCTTCCCCTAGTCCCTTTGGCTGCTCTCGCGATGTTTTGGGAGACAGGAAAGTGGAGGCAGGTATGGTGGATCTGGATGGCTTCCTACCAGTCTACATGAAAAGCCATTTACCCGGAGAAAACCACAGAAGCAGAAAATACCTCTACTGGTGTCACCTGAAGAAGAGCTATTTGTTCTTGCTCACATCAGAAGTCCTGCACAGCAGAAAAACTGGCCATTCCACAAACCAGCCCACACTAAGCAAAGGCACCAACATGCAGCCTGCTTTCCAAAGCACAGGGGCCACACAACAGCCATTGCATGCAGCGCATGTGTTCCTAGCCCATGGCACATAGTAAATATTTTCACTTGTTTTTTTGTCCCTGTATGTTTTTACAGAGACAAGCACACACGTTCATATCAGATATTTCTTAGTGAAGAAGTAACAGTTGCATATTGCCTTTGCAATTTAAACTTCATAGGAATCTTCTTGAGGTCAAAATATTGATTTATAAACTCTTGAGAAAGGCAGAGGCTCTTTCCCTCACTCACAATGTAAATGTGTGAAAACTCTCTGGAGCCATCTCAGGGTGGATTTGCACATCTGCAGTGGACATCTGATCTCAACACAGCTTCCAGGGTCTGCCAGAAGGCCAACACAGCCAAACCACAATGGATCTACTAACCTATAGGTATCAATTTTTACACCTCAAAATGCATGCTTCGAACTGTAGCATGAGGCACGGTAAGTACCTGGCTGGACTGCTCAACCCAAGTCTAATTAACAAAAAGGTCAAATTGCTTTTTGTGCTCCAGTGTTCGTAGCTCATCTCTAGAAGTCCTTGATGGAGGTTGCTGGGGTTGTTAAAAAAGAAACAAAAGATCTTTACACAGATTAATGGTGGGAAAAGTCCTCCAAGTCCTGTTAAACACAGGTGTTCCCCTTCCACAAGTGGTCCCAAAGTTGTGAATTATTGGAAACTGTAAAATAATTCCAGGGAAATACATTTTGCTGTTCACTTACTCTCCTCCCATCATTCCAAGGATCTCCTCCATGGGTTTAACCAGCTTGTGTAACCACTGCCTGTCTGACTCTGGTGTCCACTGGAACAGAACGTCCATCTCTGGTCACAGGAACAGAAGATCAACATCTTTTTACTAGCATGTGGTTGAATTGCTGTGTTGCCCTGAGGTGAAACAAGGAAACTTGAAACATATTCCTGGCTCTGCTGCTTACAAGTGTGATTCCCAGGTGGTCAGTCCTCTTCCCTGCTCAATTCTCCATTCCTAGCAGGTAACCACAGCTCCTCCTTTAGAAGCAGTTTGTGGGGAGCAGAGAAAACATTTATGACTGCTCACAGCATGCTGCATGATTCTCACAAAAGCACCTGCCTTGGCTTAGTGCTGGAATTGCCATCATCTCCTGCCAGCAGCTCCACCTCCTCGTTGCTCTCTCCTCCTTTCTAGGACAGCCACTTCATCAGTGTGAGGCCAGTGGTCAGATGTCCCTGAAGAGCAGGTGGGACCGTGCTTCCCACTACACAACAGGTCAGGCCAGGAGAGCAGCTCCCTCTGGTCACCATAACACTTACTGTAATGCCTGCAGCAGCGCAATAGTTCAATGGCATTTTAGATGAAATGAAAGCTTTAGAAGAAAGAGAGCTATTGCACTGTGATAAGTCTCCCTTCTCCTTCCCCCCAGGAGCTGGAGGAAGCCACATCGTATGCATCATTTAAAAGCAGACAAGAAGCAAAAGGTACTTGAAAACTCACCACGGGGAACAATCATTCCCTAGTTAAGGGCCGTAAATAACTGACTTGGTCTTGTTCCTCTCATATTTTACTGCCTCTGGTGTTTGTACAGTGCTTCACGGGGGAAAGCAGGTTAATGGTGCAGAGAGCGTGCGCAGGCACCGTCTCTCCTCCTGCATTTGTCCCTCTGCACAGCCCCAGGATGTAAACAAACTCCTCTTTTAATAATCTTTTAAGCCTATACCAACATCCACCTATAGAAGAAGCAAATGGAATATTTTATGACCGGCAATTTTGTGGGTTAAGGTGTATTTGTTGTATGTAGCTATACGGTGCTATGGTGGAAAGAGATGCTTAACATCAAGACGATCTGCTTGGACTACAGCTGGACTCTCAAAACATGTTAGTTCAAGAGCTTTAGATAAACATTTATTTCAGTCATATCATTACCCCATGTTCTTTGTACTCTGACTTTTTCAGAAGTAATGCCAAAATATCTATTGCAAATGCCTTGTTCCTGTAGGCACCAGTGTGATGGAAGAACTCCTGCCCTGATCAGCATCTGAGCAGAACGAGATGAGGCAGCAGTGACAAAAACATGTTTTGTTCTAGGTTGTCAGCACCAAGGAAAAAATGTGTTAGTAATTTGCATTTGTTTATTCAGACTTGCTGTCAGGATAACTAGATCAATCAAGACAAAGAAATGGAGATTAGTAAGTCGTAATCACCTTTAAGTTCTCAACAGACTGACCCTAAACTGCACTCCAGGGTCAAAGTCTAAGGTGTTTTGTCCACACGTCTGTATGAGGTAACTCATAAGGAATAACATAAATTGCCATCTACTACTTGGAAGAAAGATATATCCTTTCGTTAAAGCAGCCTTAACACCCAGAAATTTCTGCCTGCCTGCTGACAACCCACAGCCTGGAAGAAAACTCCAAACCCCATAGAAGTTTTCTCTAGTGCCAGCTGGTGCAGTGACCTGGATGACCATAAGTCAAATATCTTGCACAACGAAGACAGCGCTCCCACGTTCAATGTCACATACAACCATCTGTCTGTTTGAAAGCCATGAATCCCTCCCCAGGTGCTGTCACCACTTTCCACAGCACTCAGTCTTGATCAGAGGTTTCCCTTTCAAGCACTGACCCATCCTGCCTGATCAGTCCTGCTCAGCTTTCTGCAGCTGATACTATCATAAACCAAGGCAAACGTAAGCAAAGTGTAGAAACAGTGGATAGAGATCTAAAAAAGGCAATTACACATACAGCAACGTTACGTTATGCACAAAGGTGCATGAAATATGTTTGAAAAAAAAAATCTGTGTAGATAGGAGAGTTGCTCAGAGCCCAGGATATTATCAGATCTGGAAAAAATGTCATGTGAATGCGTCACTGGAGCATCAGTCAATAGCTGTGAAAAGAAAATATCATAAAATTGGCTTTTGCATACTCTCCAGCATACACAGAGTATCGTTTCACAGTTTCTGTAAATGATTGACTAACATGTGACATGGGCCACTTTCTTGCATTATTGTTAGCTGCCTCGCTACCCTGTTCCAGTCCAATCTCTTGGAGGAGACACTGTCCTCCCTTTTAATAAAATGTATTTTAATAAAAAATATTTTTCAGATAACCATTGGAGAAAAAATGAAGGCCCTTTGAAAAATGTTTGCATATTCCGTTCACAGCTGCTCTCCTACGAACATGTTGGCAAAGTTGTGGAGTGGCCTGACACCAAGAAAGGACATGAAATGTGACCAATCCAGCAAAGCGATGTATGTTCCATTCCTTTCAGGTGCTGGAGCACCTCACCTCCCCAGCATTTAGGACCTGCACAACTCAATAACTGGAGGTCTGCAGATCAAGACAGGACTGCAGGGAGAGGTCCGGAGACACAGAGGACTTGCAAATCACAGCTAGTGCCCTCAGCCCCAGCTGGAAGCCAGCAGCCCAGCTGCAAAGATCCGAGAGCGCTGGTGTTGTTCACTGCACATGAAACAGCTCAGCACACAGGTCTTAGCTGCTTCACTACCACAGGATGTGTCCCTGTTCTGGGCTCTGGCCTTGTCTGGCCTCAGGCTGACAAGGTCATTCACAGCAGCACAGAAGCACAGAGCCACATCTGATGGCTCCCAGGCCGTCTGTGCTGGGAGCTGTGGGTCATACTAAGTTGCTCGTGATTTGAGTCTCATAGGAGGCTAAGTGGGAAGGAGCAACAGGGAGAGGTGCTGCCAAAATCTGCACCACTGTTGCACTTTGTGTGGCACAGATGAGGTGACACACTCTGAGCTGCCCCCTCAGAGCCCAGAATTGTCCTTTCCACCACTACAGCTTGTATCTGGAAGGGTCTAGAACAGAGCCCACCCTCCCATGAGTACTGAGGCCAGACTCCTTCCCATGCCTGCTCCTGCTCCAGGAGAGGCAGCCAGGTAGGCCTGAGCTCCAGGCTATATGTGGCCATGTCCCTCAGAACTGGAGGTGCACTCTTCTGAGAGCACACAGGGCCTGCTGGCCTCTGTAGCAGGGAAGGTCAATGTCCTGGCCAAGCTCCTGACTCCAGCAACCCCCTTGTACCATGGGGGCTTGGCCACTCGCTCACTCACTCTCTCACCCTGCCCACCTGTGCCTTTCTGTAACAAGACCAGGGCACACCTTGTGAGCCTTGTGTCACTGAAGCCTCCCAGCCTAAGTCCTGTCTCATGTGTTTCTGACAACAACTGGGAAACCAGCCCATGTCCAGAGGCAAAGATGGGGGCAAGATTTCACACATACAAATCAGCTGGAAAGACCTCCTCGCCATCTGCAAGGCTGAACCGGTCTGCTGGCAATAGGAAATGTTGCTTGAACAAGTTTGGCTGGAAAGCAGCTTGGTGTTATTTGCAGAGATTTCCTGCGTATTTTGCATTTGAGTCTGAGACGCAAGAAGAAATACACAAACACAGCCTTGAAGGAGCAATCATCACAAAACCTGTGACTGAGATACTTTTACCTGCATGAATAACAAATACATCCTTCCTTCTCTCTGCTAGCATAAAGGCACTTGAGAGAGAATTCACATCTGGGCAGAGGATCTGTCATCTTTCTCCATATCACCCTTCTCGAATTGGTTATAATAAGCCCTTCGGAGCAAGGAGCAGCTCTCCTAATTCCTCTGTGTAGGTCTGGCACAGTCAGGCAGAGCCTAGAGGTACTGCTGTAATAACCATCTGTGCTGACGTGAATTGCAGCAAGGAGGATGCACAAAGAGATATTTGCATCCCTTACAAGTGAGTGAGCATACCCAGCATGAGATGAGCTCTCTCTGTTAGCATATTGGAGGAGCCACAGTAGGTAGACTTTCGTGTGGCTCTGCCTGACGGCATATGCTGTCCCCTCACAGTTCTGCTGTGTGATCCTATGTGGTGATGCTCATAAAGTATTTTCTCCAAGCTCCTTGGTACTCCATCCATCCCACATCTCACTGAACTCAGATCATTCTGGAGAGTTCTTCTTGCCTATCAGTCGTGCTGCTGTGCACCCCCCAGGCTGTTCTCAAGAACCTTCCAGAGTCTGTCTGTTTTATCAGTCCTGGTATTGCCACCATCTGCCACATATTGCAATGAACCATCACCGCGTGTTGCTGCACAGGTCACAGAGGACCAGTGATTAACTTTAAAGAAACTTACAGTCCTCAGAGTCTTGCATATCTTCAGAGTCTGAGCCCAGCACCTCCAAACCTGACATTTGCTCTTCACAATTCACAAACTGCTAGTAACATTTGATGCTGCTCCTATCTGGAGCAGAGGATATGCTAGTGGGAAAAGAAATCTTCCGTCCTCCACCTCACACATACCACTCCAAGCCATTACTCCCAAAACAACTCAATGTTTACATAGTCATGGACAGCCTTGACCATGCTGGGCCCTCTCTGGAACCTGGGCTGCCATGAGCAACAGCATCAGATCCTGCTGCTTTCCCAGAGAGCAGAAAATCTCCTTCACTCCTTGTTCAAAAGGCTAGTGGGAGCAGGAGCCCAAGTTATCTAAAACAGCACCTGCAGAGTCAGGATCAAGGCTGTCCTTGCCAGAGTCTCTCCTCTGGCACCTTTGAGCAGTATTGAATTCTGTCCCTCTGTGTAACAGGAAGAGCCTGTATGGTGCCAGCCTCACTGCAAACCTACCTTAGAGCAAAAAGCCATCATAAACCTCATTGTTTTCGGCTGTACCTCCCCAAGCATAAAAGAAGAGCCCTCTGTGTGTATCTGCACATGCATTTCTGTGAAAAAGCAAGAGAGAGACCCACTTGGTGCATCTTCCCCATGAGCAAGAGGAGAACTAAACACATAGATGTTGTTTAATGCATTCCTTGACAGCACATAGATATTATGCTGATAAAGGACCATTTAAGAACCAAGATAGCAAAGGAGAAGGAGAGAAGCAGTGATGTTAGTTACACAGAGAGCAGATCAGACATTAGCGTGACTTTAAAACAACCTGGTTTCCACCCCTCCATTTATGGAAGCATTTACAGAAATGCACATAGCAGTGAAACATTTTAATAGCACTTTAGAGGCAGTAAAATGTTTAGGAGGGTGATGTTTATTTCACTGCCACTCCTGGAGACTGGAGAGAGCCACATCACACATAACATTTAAAACCTGACTTGAAAAAACACCTTTTGAAAAATAATGTTAGTATTTATCCTGTGCTAGTTGAAGGTCTGGATGAGAGAAAACCCCACCTATTTCTCATAGAACAGGGAAAAGACATCAACAAAATATCATCCCGTTCTTCCCTCACACTGACCTCTTCCAGTGCAACATGACATTGTCTCCCACGCTAGGCTTGTCCCTTATACCCGGCTCCAAGAGGTGGCAGCAGCACTCCTGCCTTCAGTTTCTGCTGCTGCGTTGGACTGACACTTTGTCCTGCCTGGGAATAAGAGAAAAGCAAGTGCACATTGACCCCCTCAGACACCTTCATCTCCAATCTGAACCACGAGATTCAGTGAGCATAGCATAGTATAAAACATGTGGAAGGCATATTAAACAGAAATTTTTGGAATATGCTTTTTTGTTTGTTTGTTTTTTCTGTTGTTAATGGAGGTGGAAAAACTCTTTCTAGACCTGAAACAAGCCCTGAATCTCCACTAGCCACTCCCAAACAGAAGCTTGCCAGCATTGCCCATTACAAAAACCTCTGTAAAAATATTATCTGCATTGATTCTCTCCAAACATCTGTGAGACTAAAAGATGAAGACAAAGTCACAAACATGTCGAAGAAGGAAGACATAGAAAGAAAGGAATAGTCTTTGTTCCAAGACAAAAAAAA
>VXAV01005343.1:0-19419 GCA_013399715.1 Alectura lathami | reverse complement strand
AAAAAAAAAAAAGAGAACTAGGAAAAGAAAAAAAAATCTTGCATCCTGGGACAAAACTCATCCTACCAGACAGTCACTTTTCATTTCAGCCTTCTAGTGGTGAGACTTTCACTTGAGAAAGTTAGCAATGCAGTACATGTCAGCGAGTTCATCTTCTCTCCTACTCATGAGTGATAACAGCCACAAGACCCAAGGGGTTGTCAGAAGGAGAGGACTGCATCCAAAAAAAAAAAAAAAAAAAATTATATGTTAGCAAGTTTTCTTTTTATGATGCTTTTAAGATCATTATTATTATTGAGGTTTTTCTGTACTAATCTGAATTACAAGTATTAGTATTGCTGTAACTGGGCTAATAATAACTATGTTTTTTTTTAAATTTCAATTAAGCTAACAGTAATCTTTTAGGTCTGTATGAATATAGTGTGTCTTTTAGGTCTATATAGTGTGTTTCTTTTTGTCCATAAAAATATTTCCAGCATAGCAGGAGAGAAAATGTCAGAAACCCATGGTCCATTGTCAGGCACTTGTACAGCTAAGAAAGTCTCTCCACACAGTGGTTTCAAAGACATGTGTGAATTCCAGCCAAATCCTTTCCCTCTAAATCTTTCGTACCCAATTTATCTGTTTGAGGGTGGATAGGGCAGCTTTCAGTCTCTCAAAAGTCACCAGCATGCAGATAGCTGGCATCAGGAGCCAAAATTTTGTACAGCTAAACCAAGGTAGTAAGAACTGAAGGTATTCAAAATGCTCCTGCTGGGCCTTTTTGTGTCATCACCTTAAAAATAATACATCAGCTACTCCCAACATGTGCCTACACACGCATACACACACCCATCACTTCTTTGGCTGTCAGAGTTCAGCCCTTCATTTATCAAAAGTGAGGTTTATCACAAGCTCTTGTTCTTCTCAGAGAGGTAAATAACTGGTGAGTGAGGGATCACGTAATACCTAGGACAGTGCACATGCTTGCTGGTTTTGACCAACCTACGGGTGGTGCCAGTTTAGAGTCCATCTTTGAAAAGGTAATTCTGGCACAGGAACTCCAGGTGCCGCTGGAAAATCTTGTCCAACAAAAACTACTACTTGAAAGTAAAGAGAGAAATGTGTTTCTCACTACAATGCTCATCACATTATATTCAGCGGTTTCTTGATCACATCTTTTCTAACTCTGCAACACTGTTGTGCAGGGGTCAGGTTGAACATCATCAGAAGCTAAGGAAACTTGAATCGTAGAATCATCTGAGTTGGAGGGGACCTTTAAAGGCCATCTAGTCCAACTCCCTTTCAGTGAACAGGGACATCTACAGCTGGATCAGGTTGCTCAGAGCCCTGTCCAGCCTGACCCTGAAGGTCTCCAGGGACAGGGCATCCACCACCTCTCTGGGCAACCTGTGCCAGCGCTTCACCACCCTTACCATAAAAAAAAACATTTTTATTTACCATAAAAATTTAGATTAGATTATCTAATCTAAATCTTCCCTCTTTTAGTTTCGAACCATTTCCCTTGTCCTATCACAACAGACCCTGCTAAAGTGTCTGACCCCTTCTTTCTTGTAGCCCCCCTTTAGATACTGAAAGGCTGCTATCAGGCCTCCCCAGAGCCTTCTCTCCTCCAGGCTGAACATCCCCAGCTCTCTCAGCCTGTCCTCACAGCGGAGGTGTTCCATCCCTTGGATCATTTTTGTGGCCCTCCTCTGGACACGCTCCAACAGCTCCATGTCCCTCCTGTACTGAGGACTCCCCATCTGGACGCAGCACTCCAGGTGGGGTCTCACCAGCGCAGAGCAGAGGGGCAGGATCACCTCCCTTGCCCTGCTGGCCACACTTCTTGTGATGCAGCCCAGGATGCTGTTGGCTTTCTGGACTGCGAGGGCACACTGCCGGGTCACGTCTGGCTTGTCATTCACCAGTATCCCCAAGTCCCTTTCAGGAGGGCTGCTCTCAATCCTTTTGTCCTCCAGCTTGTATTGATAGTGAGGGTTGCTGTGACCCAGGTGCAAGACCTTGCATTTTTCTTTGTTGAAGCTCACGAGGTTAGCCTGGACCCACTGCTTGAGCCTGTCTAGGTGTCTCCGGATGGCATCCTGTCCCTCAGGCGTATTGACCACACCACACAGCTTGGTGTCATCCACAAACTTGCTGAGGGTGCACTCAATCCCACTGTCAATGTCATTGATGAAAACATTATAGAGTGTAATTTCCAATATGGACTCCTGAGGGACACCACTCCTTACTGGTTTTCATCCGAACATTGAGTTATTAACCGCTGCTCTCTGGGCACGAAAGGAAGGAAACCAGATTTTGCTGTCAAGCTGACCTAGCAAAGTTACTTAGTCTAAATTTCACTATGCCAGATTTCTGTTGAAATCAATTTTAACCCAAGAAAAATGTTTATTCTGACAACACTTCATTTTTTGACAGGAAAATGAAATGTGGGAATTCAAAACTTTTCAGCCATCCTGGCTTTAAAACATACTTTTCAGCCTTCTCCACTCATCATAGGGTTGTTCACTGTTTTAACACAAAATGTTCTTCACTGAGATGTAGTTAACATAACTGACCACATGTTTATCCATATTAATGCATTATTCAACGATGAAAAGTGTCACTTGGGTTGGAGTTTATTATTTCAGAATTTCTTCCTATAATTTTCAGTCCTAAGATAGGTAACAACCTCCAAAGTCTATTCCAGGCTTTGTCTCTGATTTCCATGTTTCTGACCTTCTGTAGGGCAAAGAGGAAACAATTCCACCCTCCTCTTTTTTCTGCCTTTCAGCTGGCAGTTTATCATCTTTTCAAGTCTTTCTGCTCTGATCCTAAGTTCTTGAACAAGACTCTCATTGGGACAGTTTGAAAGTAGCACTACCTACTGGAGTCTGTCGCTGCTCTTCAAATCCACCAACATTCCCACCCTAGGATTAGGCAAGGTAAGTGACTCATTCTCCTTAAATTCATGTGCTCTCCTCTTTCATTTGCTGTTCTCATATACATAGAAATATATATATTTTAAATGGATTTGCCAAGTTAATCATCAGCATCCTTGGACTGCAGTCTCCAATTCACTAGCATCTAATCTGAAATGGATGTGAGGACATGGTTAATTTTTTATGCCTGTGGTCACTGAATTTCTCCACAAGATTCACCAAAGGGCATAGCTGCTGTCCTGCCTTCTGCTCATATCTACTGTAATACCATTTTGTCATATCCTGCTGAATTTACCAACCTGCTCCCGCTCTGGCTCCTAGAGTGATGCTTTATGCGGACTTCTAAAACACAGCATCCTTAGCTTTTCCAGTTCAAACCGGTCTACTAAATTTTCTTTAAATAGATAAATAAAATATGATAGTAGTAGTAATAGACCCAAGAAATCCAAAACCATTCATTGCTTTGAATCTCCAAGGCATAGCATAACAAAATCATGTCAGATCACCAAATTACATGTTAGTCTCTTACTGAAATCAGATAAATATTCTAAAATTTCCACAGGAAATGAGAATATGTGGAAGGAAAAACAGGCAAGTTATCTTTGTTGGAGGTCCAAGGAGGCATTCCACTGCCTAGTGAGAAATACAGGCAGGCTGGTAACAAACGACAAGGAGAAGGCTGAAGTGTTCAATGAATTTTTTGCCTCTTCAGTGACAACTAGTGGATGGGTCAGAAGATAGGGACTGGGCGAGCAATGTCCTTCCCAGTGTAAGCAAAGATCAGGTTTGTGACCACCTGAGGATCCTGAACACCCATAATTCAGTGGGTCCCAGTGAGATGCATCCCAGAGTCCCGAAGGAATTGGCTGTTGCAGTTGCCAAGACACTCTCTATGGCATTTGAGGAGTCATGGCATTCAGGTGAAGTCCCGGGAGACTGCAAGAATGGCAAAGTTGCATTCATTTTTAAGAAGGGTAGAAAGGATGAGCCAGGAACCAGCCTCACCTCTCTGTCGGGGGAAAAGATCCTCCTGGAAGCCCTGCTAAGGCACATGGGAGACAGGGAGGTGATGGGAGACAGTAAGCATGGCTTCACCAAGGGCAAGTCCTGCCTCAACAACCTTGTGGCCTTCTAGCTGGACAAGGGACGAGCCATTGATGTCATCTACATGGATTTCAGGAAGGCCTTTTACACGGTCCCCCGTAACATCTTTCTCTCAAAAGTGGAAGGAAATGGTCTTGATGGGTGGACTTTTCCACAGATGAGGAACTGGTTGCACGATCACACCCAGAGAGTAGTGGTCAACAGCTCAGTGGTCAACAGCTCAGTGTTAGAAGCATATATTTTGGCCTGCAAGTGCATCAAAATCTATTCTATTTACCAAACCTGACATTTGTGCAAAACTGCAAACAACACAGATAGACTTTCTGCAGAAAAAGAGCAGTCATCTTCTGCTTTTCTTGCTAAAAAAAAAAAAGGAATAGCAATACGACCCATCCCCACTGGATGTCTGTTTAGCTCTTCTTATTGTCCTCTTTACTTAATGTACTGATAATGACTTCCCATAGTCTGATCCACAGTGACAAACAGACCTGAGAGTTGCAAAGCAAGTTTACCTGCTGTGTGAATACAGACATATACCTTCTCCAGGTACACTGCACAGTGCCCTCAACAGGAAATAAATGGAATCTTCCAGGGGTGCGCAGCAACATCTAGATAGACTCAAATGAGGCAAACAAAGGAAAACTCCTTCCCAGCTGCCCTATATCCAGAACTGGAGTAGATTTCTCAGACTTGCCATTCAGATACAAAAGAAGCTGTCATATATTCAGAGTAGCTCAGTGTCCAATGCCAAGATAAATCACAATGTTAGACTTTCAAAATGTGTCAACTGTGTTCTTGCTAATCCTCTGATTTTCCTCCCGTCTCCTAGTTTGCAATACATGTGCATAACCAGTAATTGCAATGAGGTAGAGGCCATGGCAAAAGGAGGTGGGGGATCCACTCCAGTAGTGAAAGTGACATTCAGAGCATCTTCCTCCTTTGCCTCCACTCCTCCCATAAATTCATTACAGGCCATGCCAAGTAGCAGTTTCTCCACTATTATGACTTTTCTCTGTGTCCTGTGACTACCCTTGGCACCATGTTCTCCAAATGCAGCATCCAGAAATCCAGAGCTGATGGAGCTGCTAAAGACACAAAAATTATGCCTGGAAAGGAAGGAAAAAAGCACCTATTCCTAGGCTTGTGGGGAAACAACACTTCAAAATAAGTTGTTCTGTGACTGATGGTGGTAGTAAAGTGTGCTTTCCTACAGCCCTCCCTCTAACCTCCTTCACCACAATACTCCCAGCTCCTTCCAGAATCGACTTCCGGTTTGGCTGAAGATCTGTGTCCTGTGCTGTGGCTGGCCAGCTTTGAGCTATACCTGCATTGCCTTGTTTGCCAGGATATACGTACTTCTTGGCAACAGGCTGCAACAGCACTACAAGGCATATATTGTACATTGTGCTGAACTCTGGATGCCTTTATCTTGGGGAAGGGAGCAGGGAGTGGCAGTAGCATGGATCTTTCTGCTTCATTCTGCTGTCAGTTTTCACAAAACTCTGAGTGAATTCAAATCTTGGAGATTTTTTACCAGATGACAAATATGACTGAAATTGTACTATGTGTTCAAAATCTTTTTGAGGTCATAACACGAGGAGGGAAAGCAAATAAGAAAGAGTAAGTGCTAACCTTCATTTCCCTAGGAAATTAGGTTAGAAACACTGGAGAATTGTACTGTTGTGGACTTTACGTATAAATTTAGTACAGAACAGCCCATCAATATCAACAAGAATCCTGTAGAGATACAGTGGAAAAGTGAGTTCATATTTACTGCAACCTGTATAAGATCTGCTGGGCCCCCTAAAGTCCCTTTCAAGCAACATTCAGGCAACAGTAAGTAATCACCAGAAAGTCCACGGAAAGAGGTGGAGAAAGGACAAATTATGAAGTAGTAAAATCTAGACTGAAAGATAGCCTTTAGCTGGCTGCTAAATTGTGCAAGCTTCTAAGCAGCAAAAGGATATGGCTGGGGGAAATGGAAATCCCATTGCTTATGAGTAGTTGGGTACTGGGTAGGTGAATTATCTCCACAAGGGGCCAAGAGATTTCAGCCTCACTAGAGGTAGAGTTTGGCACCATTGGAGAGTCCCATGGTCCCCTGGAAACTATGGTTTCCCTGGCCAAGAACTCTCTGGAGAAGCTCCAAAGAAAACCAGTGAATCCAGAGCAATCACAATTTGCAGCATGGCAAAAGGATGTGATTTCCAATGATTCATGATGTCCCTCCATCTCTGCTTTTCTGGAATAGTATGTTTTTTCCTGAAGATGATGAGCATTCACTGTTGAAAAGCAACTCTCTGAAGTGATGGAAGAGGGAACAGCCAAAATGATGTTACAATGTCAGCATCTGCCACAATGACCAGTTTAGACTTTCACTGCTCTGATCCTGAGTGCATAAGAAAAAGAGGAAGCATACGGAAGGGACCTTTAGCGCACATTACATGGCATCAAGATCTGCCAACTGCCTAGTCCACATTTAAAATACTCTGCATGACAGGCTGATTTTCTGTTTGAAATTTTGATCTTTTCTATATTTGTGTCATCTGTTTGGCCCACTCTCCAAGAGAGTCTCTCCTAAAATCCAAACTCCTTGTTGCCACTAGCTAAAGCCACATGGGTAGGGAGGTACTGACACAGAACAGGGTGAAAAACAGGTGGATGAAACTTCTCACAGAGTTGTTGACAATAACAAAAGGAAAATATTTTTTCAAAAGAAAGTAAAAAAAAAAATTATATTCTTCTCTTCCCCATTTCTCTTAGAGGTATCCTGCCTGTTTCCTGTGTATCACAGAACAGCGAGCATTGAGAAGTTCCTCATGTTCCCCAGACAGGCTGCAGAGAGGAACTCCCATGACCAGGGTTCTAGCATGAGTGGAAGGAAGGATGGATATGTGCTGGGAATGTGTCCCATGGAGCCCTGTAATTTACTGATCCCATCAGCCCTTCCTCTTCTGCTCAGGACTCTCCTGGACAGAATCCCAGTCAGTCTCCCTCTGGACAATCTGGTCACCATCCTTATTGCTTAATTGGCCATAAAATCCCAGAAGCAAGAATAATTCTTCACAGAAGACAGTTGAGTAAGACACATGCAAGATGCACAGATTGCTCTGATGCAAACTGGTTAGTATTTCCAGAGAGATTGATTCCAAACATCTGGATGTAAAATAGGAATTTTCACAGCCATCTGCCACAGTTACCCATTAACCCTCCCACTAGGGGATGTGAATGTAGCCCAGTACTAGGAGTTTCTACTCAAAACAGGTGAGAATAGAAGTTGGAAATGGAGACACTTGTATAACTTTGGTTAATGACCAGATCTGTTTCTATTGTACATTGCTTTTATATTTCCTGTAGACCACGTGCCCTTAGCAACATGTGCTTTCACTTTGTGGCCATTCATTGCAAATGGTACTTGTTAGTATTTTTGGCAGCTTCGGGTGTGTAATTTGCAATACCGTCAGTTCCAGAAATTGGATGAATTTCATAATACCCTGATGAATTCCCTAGAACATCCGCCTTGGCATCATGTGAATATTGAGGATCTCGGCTCCTCGTTTTTTTCCATAAGTCTATGGGTCGTGTTAAGATGTATCCTAGAGTCCTGAGGGAATTGGTTGATGCAGTCACCAAGACACTCTCTATGACCTTTGAGAAGTCATGGCAGTCAGGTTAAGTCCCTGAACTCGTTTTTCTATATTTGTGTCATCTGTTTGGCCCACCAGTGAGTTTTATTCCAGTTATTTTACTTGTTTTCATTTCTATCACTGATGCCTATCTGCACAATAGCAAAGAAGTGAACAGTCCAGTTCAAGGCATGAAAAGCTCAATCTCTTTCTTTTGATTTCCTCATGGGTCTCCTGTCTTGATGAGGAATACTAGCCATCGTTGAAAGCAAAAACACAAAAGGCGGAGAGAAACAGTGAATCTGGTGCCAACCTAAGTCCTCCAAGAGAGTCTCTCTTAAAATCTTGTCCCCCATTTATGCAGTCACAAACTGCAACACTGTTGTTTGCCACAACATTGAATTACAAGTCAAAATAGATCTGTTTCTCCTCTCTGCCTCGTAAACCCTTATTGAAATATTGCTGTCTGCTGTTCTTCACTGTCACAGGAGATACCCTTACGTGGCTTTAGTGATACAGCAGCAAATATGTTTATTACAGTATGTAGATTGATATCTTTAATCCATTATGATGACAAGAGTCACAGTGTTTAGTCTACTGCATATTTAAGTTGCTAAATCCTAACATAAATCAAATAGCTGTAATGACTAAAATTTCATTCACCAACAAACCTAGTTACTAAGGATCTCAACCTCAAGGGAGTAACCTCAAAAGACATCAACAACCCGAGGGGAGATCACTACTGGGCAGCCTGCTACTTCAGCAAGGAGAGCTCAGATTTGGATTTATGTCAAGTGCAGGAGACAAGTTTAGCTGTCACATCCTCCTTATCCTCCCCTAAATACCACCTAAGTTCTCCAGACATGTTTCACCCAAGTCATTGACGAGACCGAACAAAACCACTGAGGTTTTCTATATGGATAACATCACGGGTCAAAGTGGAACAAACAGAAGAGTGAAAGGTTGAACCATCAAAGACGATCAAGATCTGCCGTGGGAGATGCCACAGAAAACAATGTAATGTTCTGCATGAACCTGCAGGAGATGCCTTCAGGGATGATGCACTTGCACAGATAGAGAATTTTTTAATTCCAGAGTGCCATCAGATCTGAAAAAAATACTGAAACAGTGATACGCTCCACTGTCAGCATATTGCTACAGCACAAAGAGGGAACTGTATTCCCTCACTTACATCCACACTGTAACCATGCAACCTCTGCAAATAATTATCTGAGCCTAACCAGACTTTTTTCTCTGCATTAAATCTGTATTATCAGATCACTCCCCACCTTAATAAGTAATTTTCACTCCCAGACTCACACCCATTTGTTATAATAAATAATGCAAAATCCTTTCCAAATTAATTTGATGGGAATATTGGAAAGAAAGGAGTTCCAGCATGTTTGAGAAGAAGACAAAGTTTGGGGGAGGCTGAAATTATAAGAACTTTCTGTCCCCTTACTGCATATTAAGAGCTGATCACATATTCATGCATGTATGTGTAGGTGTAATCATTTCACTACTGCACATTATGACCTGGTTTCAGCAGTGAAAGCTTTACATGAGGCTTTCTGCCACAGCTTTGAATTAGGAGATAAAATTCCATTTCAAAATGGTAGTCCAAAACACTACATCATAATCATAGAATCATAAAATCATAGAATGGCTTGGGTTGGAAGGGGACCTCAGAGATCATCCAGTTCCAACCCCCCTGCCGTGGACAGGGCTGCCAGCCACTAGATCACTGGATCAAACTGCCCAGGAACCCATCCAGCCTGGCCTTGAACACAGCCAGGGATGG
The DNA here is from genome assembly GCA_013399715.1 of Alectura lathami. Taxonomy (NCBI): domain Eukaryota; kingdom Metazoa; phylum Chordata; class Aves; order Galliformes; family Megapodiidae; genus Alectura; species Alectura lathami. Next base: position 9,964 of record VXAV01005343.1, on the reverse strand, counting down.
GGCATCCACAGCTTCTCTGGGCAGCCTGTGCCAGCGCCTCACCACTCTCTCATGAATAAGCCAGAGCCAGTAAGGACAGATGCAGTCATACATTTTGCTTATTAATCTCACTGTCTTCTCCAAAAATAGGCCACCCTTTCCTAGTGAGTTTCACTTATCTGGAAACAGATGAATAGCGAAATGCTGAAGTACACTCTGCACCCCAGTATCTCCCAGAACTCCCATTGCTGTATCCCTTTGCCCACAGCCCATGCTGCCTCCCAGGTATGGTGTAGCTGCCCTGTGTGTTGTTTTTCTTCAGTGCCTTTGTGTGGGACCAACTGGAGGAGAACCACCAGAGCAGGAAGTGGCTGGAGCAGAAGGGCCATGTGGTGGGGAATGACCAATGTAGAAGAGAGGAGGCTAAGAAAACTATGGCTGTTCAGTTTGAAAAACTGAAGGGAAGTAGGCATTGGGATACATATTTCCATTACTTGGTTTCCCAGCAGTTTATCACCACAGAAAGCTTCCTACATTATGAAATCTTACTAAGGTAAACATTTATTCTGGATAATCCTGAAACCTAAAATAGAACAGGATAGAGCATCTGGTAAGGCAAGAATAACCACAAGCAGAAAGGCTCTTGCCAGGAGCAGTTTGCTCTTAGCGGACGGTCACTGACTCCTCTCTGAAATGGAAACTACTTCAGGGCTGCTTGGAAGCCACAAGCAGCCCTCTGAGCTGAGGGACTATTCTTGGCATGGAAAATAGGATATAAAGGAGGAAAATGAGGCAAGATGCCTCTCTATTCAGAGTGAGCTTCCCAGGAACTCACCTCCAGTCCTTTGCAAAGATAGGAAAAGTGATTAGCCAAACAAAAGAGACTCATCCTAGACAGTGGATGTAGACTAACACGGTTTTGAGAGCTCCTGTTGTATGTGCAGTGTATGGACACCTCACTCAGTCTCTCCTGGTCCCATTGTGGACAAAACTCTCAAGGAACACAACAGAACCAATCACCATTGAACCTATGCAGATTTAAATCAGATTAAATTAATAAGAAAGCAAAAGAAGTATAAGTACTCTCTTTATTCTGTAAAATCATAAAGGAAGACCTAATTTGAAAACAAAACCCCCATGCAGAACATGTCACAGCAAACAGGTACAAATCACTTTTGGAGTCTGTCACAAATTTTACTTAAGCCATTCCCAGAGAGAATCAGAAAAGTAACTTCTCCAAGATGAATCCTGACAGAGCAGGGAGGAAGAGACTCTGTGGAGTGACAAACCCAGAACTCAGTACTTTCAAAGTGATGGCTGGTTTGCAGAGGAACCGCTTTATTTTCATGTCCATCATCCCCAAATTGTTCTTCCCATCTCCTACAGCATTGCATTCAGAAATGGTGGTGCAACCCTTCATGGCAGCTTTCAGAGTGAGTCCACCTACACAGCAGAAGAAGTACATGCCACATGTCAGGGGAAACTGTCTCCATAGCTGTTCTCTTCTTGTCCACATCAAACTCCCATTTCCACCTCTAACAATGCCCGTTCTTCACATCCAGTTAGCTCCAAACCCACAAATCCATTCCTGCTTGTTCTATTCCCCTGAATGAGTTTGAAGGTCACCTTGGTTGACTAAAAATAAAAAGGGGTTAGGGTTTGCCATTTCTTACTGATGGATAAGATCTTCTTTTCTTTAATTGAAATAGCTGAAATTTAAAAATTGAAAAGCTTTTCCATTGCTTTCTTTCATATGAAGATTCTTCCATTAAGACCTTTCCTAACTTCCTAAAGAAGTCAGAGCTGTGTTACAGTAGTCTAAGTGTTCATTGTCACCTTCTCACTTTGACCCTTTCAGGAAATTTGAACTGAATGACTTGATCTTTCAGCCAAATTTTATACTGGAGCAGGAATTCTCAAAGGCATTACAGGCTCGGCCATTTACCTGGCAAAGTTCAGTCTTTAAGGCCTTACACCATTTAGCCAAAGCAACAGAGAAGCCTGCTCATCCGTCCACTGAGGGAGAACCTGAAACCTGAATTTGTTTTTTGCCAAAGCCAGAACATCTACCTGAGAAATAGATTCTGAAGTGCTGCAGTCACAGAGATGTCCACATATAGCTCACAGTTTGGACACAGTAGTAACCTGAAACTCAGCTTGGACTAAGCCAGGCAACCCTACCCCAAATGAACAGCTTCCAGACCCTCATTAAACCAGATCTTTTTTTTTTTTCTTTTCTTTTCTTTTTTTTTTTTCTACTCTGGAAATGGTACTTTTCCAAAAGCTTCAGCCTGGGCCAAACTAAACACCTGTGAAGAAAATCCTTGTCGGTTAACAATTCTGAGCAGTTTTGTGGTGAAACTACCTAACTGCCTACATCTATGGACACACAGCAGGTCAGACAGGCTGCAAGTTATCTTCCCATTGGTGCTGGCTACCTAACTCCTTGCTCAGTAATATTACTCCCGCTGTTGCTTTTGCTTACTCTGCTCATATTTCTCCACTGCGCAGTGGTCTGGAATACTCTGCTGGACACTTGTATCTCAAATTCAAATAATGTATACAGTCACTTCATTAAGTCCCCAACATTCGTAGCTAGCCCTACACCATTGCTTCCGCGATGTGGCTTGTCACACTGTACAGATCTCCTCCATTTACAATGATTGATCAATCAACTCAAGATGAGTTATTAGCCTTTTTTAGTTTCAGTGGCACTGAGTTTGCACTACTCTATTTCTATGATTACACAAATGGTTGGGGGGCTTGTATTGGCTCTTCAAAACAACTTTTAATTCAGGATTTGGGCAAAATAGCTATAAAGCACATAATGAAGACCTTCAGTCCACATACAATCCTTTGCAAATATCATCATCTCAGAGTAACTTTGGCCATAACCATACAGAAAGTTTTTTTTTTTTTTGTGGTTTTTGTTTCATTTTGTTTTGTTTTCCTCCAGTCTGCTTTTACAGCAGGTGCTGCTATCCTTAATTTCCACATTAGTTTTCCTGCCTGCTGGAGCATGGGTGGGACTGCCAGGAGATGTAGAAGCCTTTTACCTGCAGCAGGGAAGGTATTTCAATATCCCAAAGTCTCAGTTGGACTTGTCCATGGCTTTGTAAGAACAGAGGCATCACTACAGCAAACAGTGTCCTGCCCCCATGGTTTTCAGTGTCACCACATAAGGCAGCTGATAGTTCTGTGTTAGTTTTACCTGAACCTCCAGCAAATGTGTGACTGGTTTAAATCCAGACTCATCCTCATGCACCCTAGCTAGAAAATTCAGGGTGTATGTCTCATGACACCAATTGTCTTTTATACCTCAGCTATGCCATACTACAAGGAATCCCAGCAATTACAGGTGCATAGTAGGAAAGGAGGAAGGAAAGAATACCCTTGCCCTTTTAACATCTTTAGGCACATCCCCTTTCAGTTTCATATCTCTTCCTTGTTTATTCCTTCACACTTCTCACCCATTTTTATTTCTCTGTAATGTTTCCTCTTAGTCTGGGCTTGCCAATTAAACAAAAGGGACAACAGACAACCCCAGACAAAAGACAGTTACCAGAATGCATTTGCCCAGCCACGTCAACACACTGGTATTCAGATCCAGTGCAGTTTACGACTTCATTACCACAGTTGAAGGAGTCCACACTGTAGCAGGCAGGACACTGGTATCCGTTGGGCACATTGTCCTCTGGTGGCACTAGGAGGAAGGAGATAGGCTGCAATCGGTTTTAACAAGGGAAGGAGAGTGATGAGGCAGGTGATGCCTTAACCTAGAAAGCCTGACCTCAAGATGAGGCAGGCAGAGAAGGGACAGTGATAAGCCAAAACAGAGCTTACATGAGACTGATATTGTCTGACAGGCATCGCCCTCACAGCACGCCACGTGGCTCCTTGCTTTCACTTTTCCATAGTTCATGGTAACAGGGCCCATCTGGCAAATTCTGGATGGCACACATGCCTTGATGGACGAGGGGATTGCCATCCCCCCTGTAAAGAAGAAGAGGGCAGCACCAAGTCATTAACCACAAGGTAATTCCCTTCCTATCCATCTGGTTCCTACAGCAGCAACAGCTAAGCAGCCTTCCTGGAGCCTGACAGGCCTGGGAACAGCAGAGCTGCTCTAAAGCAGCATCAGTGACCATGGTGATCCTCTCAGAAGAATGGGCATGGTGTCATCACATCTGAGGGATCAGTGAGGAATTTATCACTGGAAAGGGACAAAGGGTGGCTTTGCACAAGCTGGGAGAAGGCAGAGGCTGGAGCTTCCAGCACTATGACTGGCAAGGTGCGAGCCAACTCCAACTTAAAAGCCACAGTCACATTGCTGAAGCCAGGCAATGTCTGAGGCCATGCCACCAACACAACCGAGAGTGCAGTTGTATCAGGCCTCAACACCCATCTCTGGCATATCAGCTGTAGGGTCATGCCATCAGCATACGTCACCACCAGGATTCTTGGGGTTCCCTTCCCTGCTTGGCACACACAGATAATATTCTCCTTCTACCCCATGGCCAGTGGAACCTCCATGCTATATATCAGCATCACTCTGTCTCTCCTGGTTGAGCCTCTCAACCCAGCTACTCACATCAGTCAGAATTAAAAGTCAGCCTTGCTTCCCAGTATGCAGTCTAGGCCATCCCCTCCACAACTCAGAGCTAAGCCCTCCCAGTAGGAAACTGCTACTCAGGTTAGAGAAAGAGCTTTTCCCATCCTGACCTCTGTGTCCTCTGTCAGATGAAAGGAGAATGAACAACTTGTCCAAGGACTTGCCTTAAATCCAATGACAGAGCTGACCCCATCCCTACTCTGAAAGCAGTGTGGACACACAGCCATAGCGAATGCCTTACCTATTGTAACCTCATGCACAATGACGCCGCACATGTCTTCACCACCGCTACAGGTTTTCATGATGCCAGAGCAGCTCCTTCCTATGCTGTGACAAACCTCACATTGAAGTGTGGTTCCTAGGAAACGAAGGAGGACATATTCCTGTGTAGCAGTCATGAGGAATTTCATTTCCCATTTCATCTACTTTTTACTTCATTTGGTCAGCAATTTTCATGTTCCTCTTCTTTTATTTTTCCTGCCATATGCTCAACCTGTGGGTTATTTTTCACTATTTCTTATTTTTATTTTATCTAGTATAATCTTGAATTTGGGGAAAGGAGGAGAAGCCTTTCTGAGATAGAGTTTTGCATTTTAACTACCAGTAACCAGCCAGCATGCCTTGACTCCTAATGGATGATGCTTGTTTGGTTTTGCTGAGAATGTTGACAGAAACATCCCCACAGACCTCTCCGTCGAGGAAGGCATTTGGGTGTCCCTGGATTCCCAGTCTCCAGATCCTCTATTTGCAGTGAGCAAGGGCACCCAAGGAGTGGGCAACTGAGAGGTTGCAGGCAGATATGCACTGTGCTACGTACAAACTGGGAATGGCATATCTCTTTACAAGCATTAGTGGAATTCACTTTACTGATTGCCTGCTATTTCAGGACAAGAACATCTTAAGCAGGCCAGAATATCAAGCAGTCATCAGAAAATATTTAGAAAGGAATAAAGAGTTTAAGGAATGAGAACAAACTACATGCCCTCCCTGACACACCAATTGGGACCCAAGGGTTCAGCTTGTAAATTTAGACATTCAGGGCATGTGCTGTCTTCTCAAAATTCAGGTGCCATCTAAGGCATCTTGAAGCAGCTGTGACATCTGCATGAGGTGGCAGGTATGACACAAGACTAATGAGCTTCTGAAGCAGAGCTGATGGACAGTTAAGATGACATATATTGGCTAAAATGTCACAAGATCCTGTGTGTGAACAAATTAGCTGATCCCTTAGTTTTAAAGTCACAGGTGGCTGGAGATTGATTCAGCTAACCAAAGTCTATCCTAGAGTAGCATGAATCATTCCTGTAACTATCCCAACCAGACTGCCAGTCAACACCATAGGAGCTTAGATAGGCAGCTCATACTGTAAACACCTCCACCTTCACCCACACATTGGCTCATAGCCCCAAATATCCCTCCAGACCACTAATCCCCACCCCATTCCATATCAAACCCCAGATGAGGGGTTCCTGTGTCTCAGACGCCAGGAACATCCCCCCACTCACCGCACCCATTCCCAGAGCTTTCCAATGTCTTGCAGCCCCACAGGCCCCAGCAGAAAACTTACCTAGGTCTAGAAAAGTCAGGAGGAAGTTGAGGCCAAGAAACACTTTCATGCTGATGGATTGTAAGGACAAGAAGCTGCCAATCCTTGCTGAACACAGCACTGTGTGTCACAAGGTCTTTTATAAACTGGAGTGTCAGGGTGGTTTGAGGAAGTGACAACTAGGGAAGCAGTAGCTGGGGTGGTACTCTGAACATTACTGGTGCCACAGAGCAGTAGCATTGCTGTTTCCTTTTTTTAGTTTAAAGCAAATTTCTGCCTTTTCCTCCACGCAAGAAATGCAGCATATCATTCTTCTGTGTAGAGTACACAGCCTGTGGGGAAAGACTGGCTTGCCTGGGGTCTATCAGGTATGTCTCCAGTTCAGATCCTGTTTAAACAACATCCAGCCTCTTCCATACATATGAATGAAGGAGAAGAAACCATTTGAACAGCCTTATTGTTCTCTGTCTGGTAGACCTAAAGAAGCAAACTGTAGCAAGGGCCAGTCAGACATTTCCCTTGTGGTTGAGTTTTTGCTGGCTGGTTTCCAATCTCTCTTCCCATCAGACAGTCAGGAGCTCTCATACCCCGCGTAAGGCAGCAAAGCAGACAGCAGCAGAGCAGTGAAATCCTTCCCAAACTGGCTTGCAGCTTCTGTTTACAAAAAGACTGCCAATATGTGCCTTGGAGAAGACTAGGTCAGAGTTTCCTGGGGATGAATATGTCAGAGCTGCAGAGCGGGTCCTCCAGGGTGCAGACTTTGATATCAAACATGTGGAAGTTGATAAGAAAATCTTACATTGTTCCTTTGGGCTTTAAGTCAAACCACTCAGCAGAGAGAAAATACTGAGGTGGATGTGAGACAGCATAGCTACAGCATGATTTCCATGCCCTGTGTAAGACTCTGAAAAATTGTAAATGTTATGTCTCAAGAGATTGCTCAGAAAGGTACGGAACGTTATGCTAAGTGGGAATGCTCTGAAAGACAAAAGACTGCTTCTCGACCCACATCCTGTTATTGCTGAAGAAGAAAGGAAACCGTGGATCGAGCAGACAGAGAGTGACAGGCTCCACAAGCTGGGTCAGACGACAGCCCCGTCTCCTTATGGGACCACACGGCAGCTCACGGCCGCAGGACTACCACCTGGAGACCCCTGGAGTGGGACTGAGCATGTGTGAGGTTTCTCCACAAGAACCACGGGAGACAACAGAGGGTGACGTGTCGCTGTCATGGGACCCTAGCAGTGGAGGCACATAAAAGGACTGTGAACAACTTGCTTTGGGGGAATGGAACGAGTGTGGACAGGACTGGACTGTACCGTGCTGTGATGCTGTGTTGAGGGACGCTGTTTCCTGACAACGACTCCCGGAGGCCTGCACCATCAATGGACTCCCGTCAGACCTCCTAGGTGGTGACTATTCTTGCGTCCCTGTCTCGAGTATTTGCTTAATTCCCACTTTTCATTTTCCTCCTGTCCTATCACTTCTCTCTTTCTCTCAGTATTTTGGTTAATAAATCTAAGTTTGGTTGCACGGCATTTGACCTCATTTTTGTCTTAATTTCGTCTCTTGGGATCAAAAAAGAATCCTCCCCCGACTCTGGTTCTGGCAGACAGGATTCCGGACCGGGACATCCTGGGATCCAATGACAAGTTAATGCCAAGCAGTGGCCCACTTGCCATCAGCCCAAAGGTTCCCTGTCCTATATGCAGCATTTATCAGGGTGTGCTGCTTCACTGAAACAATTCCCTACCCAGAAGATATCCTCTACATTCCTATCTTGCAGAAGATAGGACAGAGACTGTTAGATTATTGTTCTCCAGTATTTCTTGCTGTGACAGCACGGAGCACTGATATGCTTCAGTGTGCTGTTGCACTGTCAGCCCTGGCTGCTTTGTAAGCTCCCTGGGCCAGGTACTGCTCCAGGCAGACCTTTTGCTGTGTAACACAGCAGCATGCTGGGATCATCTGGTTCTTAGATACAGATCAGCAAGTCCTCCACATCAGGAGTGTGCAAAACACAGAGTGGTGACAAATCACATGTATGAGGTGCAAGGATGTTTCAGATCTCACCCAGTCCATCCTGTTGCCCATGACAGCTCTAGCTCAGGGGAGAGCTGCCCCTGGGCATGTACCACGCAGCAGGGAAACCTCTGGGGAGGGAGTCTCACCTTGAACCTAGGTTAGATGTTTGGTGAAGAGCAGAAAGGATTTCAGTGCTGAGGTTTTCTACTGATGCACAAAGCAGCTAAGCACTGGTCCTGGCTGTATCAAAGATTTCCTGCAAGTCTAGTTCCCCCATTGTCCACAAAGCTTGGATCAGAAGAAGGCAAGGGAGAACAGCATCCTTACCCTGAATTTCATTTTCTACTCAGAAACAGTCTTGTGCCACCAGAGATACATAATGAAACCAAACTTCTGACCACAGCCAGCCTAGAATTACAATTTTTTCTTTGCTGATCTTAACCTCAGACTGGATAAAACCCTGTTCCCATACAAGCTGGGGTCCTCAGAACAACGTCTTTGTGCCCTTTAACTGCATGTGGGACTGCAGGTACAGACAGGCAGATGGGTGGATGTGTTTGTGGCTGTGCTGTGTGACGTTAATTTCACAGCCTTTCACTTAAGATGATTATTGAAGTGCCTTGAGTGGTTTCCCTGAATGACATGACTTCACTAATCCCACTGAATTACACTGAACTTACCTGTTTCCCATCTGTCTTGGAGGAAGAATGTGCAACTGAATTCTTCTCATGCATTGTAGGTGATGAAACCAACTGCAGCAAGGAATAGCCACAATTCACAGCAGTAAAAGACTCAGAAAATAAGAGAAGATGGAAAAAATACTCAAGGGAAACACAGTCATCTCCTCATATACCTGCAAAATCACAGGCCGGATAAGAGAATCTATTGCAGGCAGCTTAGGTTAGGCACTGGGGAAATCTTCTAAAAGTGAGACTGGTGATTACCTAAGGAAGCTGTGAATCCTGGGTGGCTTGGGAAAACAGGCTAGGCAAATAATTATCAGGAAATGACTTAGTTTGATGGGATCATGCCCTAGGGCTGAGCAGTGGATTAGATATACTCCCTCCCCCTAGAACCGTTCTTAATTGGTTCCTATACTTTAAAAGTTTCATGGTGTGCATAGAGGGCCTATTTCCATAGCACATCCACAGAGAAAATGTCCATAAAGCCTTTGACTCTGTCTCCCACAGCATTCTCCAGGAGAAACCAGTAGCCCATGGCTTAGACAGGTGTACTCTTCAATAGGTAAAAACTGTCTGGAAGGCCAGGACCATAGTGTGATGGTGAATACAGTTAAATCCAACTGGTGACCGGTCATGAGAGGTGTTCCTCAGGGGTCAGTATTGTTTAATGTCTTTACTGATGATCTGGATGATGGAATTGAGTACACCTTTCAGTAACTTTGCAGGCAACTTCAAGTTGAGAGGAAGTGTTGGTCTGCTTGAGGCCCTGCTGAGGGACCTGGACAGGCTGGATCGATGGGCTGAGGCCAATTGCATGAGGTTCAGCAAGACCAAGTGTCAGGTCCTGTACTTTGGTCACAACAACCCCATGCAACAGTACAGGTTTGGGGCAGAGTGGGAGCAAAGCAGAGTTGTCTCCCATACTTCTCTTTACACAAAGAGCAAGAAGGCAATGCCACAATGTGTCGTGACATTTCAACAGAGAAGTCATCTGCAGCCCATTAAAAAAACAATAGTGGTGGAAGAAGAATCAAATCATAGAATCATAGAATCATAGAATGGAATCATAGAATGGGTTGGGCTTGGGTTGGAAGGGACCTCAAAGATCATCTGGTTCCA
>VXAV01005342.1:0-32920 GCA_013399715.1 Alectura lathami | reverse complement strand
CCCTTCCAATCTCTAACATTCTGTGATTCTGTGATTTTGTTGGCAAATTATTTATATATTTTTTTTTCATGTAACATGAACTACATGGCCAGAAAGATGTTGAAGTGTTAATTTATTTCCATGTTTTGGTTTTAAGAGTATATTTCCCAGAGAATACAGAAGCTATTGTTTATGTCATGTTTGATTTCCTTTCTGGAGATGGGAGGCAGACGAAGATTTACTACAAGTATTCCTTTCCATGCCAAGAGAACGGATACACATTAGTAACTTGACAGAAAAGATGAATTCTCTTGTGCCACTGCTGCTGTCCACTCTCCAGTCTTCCTCTATAATTAATTAGCTGTCAGATCTGCTAAAACTCAAATAATGGATTACTGGAATGCGAGGCAAATTGGCCCTGAAATTAAGACCCAAGGCTGGGATGGTCTTCCTCCTGACCTTACAACTCTCAGTATTGATTTTGAGTAATTTCCACCTATTTGAGAAAAACAAGAATAAGGTAGAAGAAAAAAAAAGAAGCTTTTTAGGAGGCTTTGTGCCTTCTGTGTATTTTTAAAGATTCGCTGCTTATGTCAGTGAGCTCTCTTCATTACTGAGCTGCACTAACCTGGCTGAGATGTTTACTGCTCACGTGTTTCTAAGCTTCAGACTGAAAATAAGGATCCAGATTGCCTGCTTGTCCTCAGAGCATTTCCTGTAGTAAAGTAACATTTGAATAACGTAACTGAATCAGTAAAGCCGTTCAAGTTTAACGAGATTACCAAGACCTTATTAAAACTGAAGACATCTGTAGAAAATACACAGATGTACACAAGGCCTACGCTTGCATTAACCGGCCCAATCTTATTTATTACGGGACAAGATAATATATTAAGCTTGTATTTACTTCTCTCTTTTAGTCTTTGGCTGAGTGTCTCCAAACTCCAGTTTGTTTCTAAGGGTCCGCAGCCCAGCCTGCTGCTGGCACACCTCCTCTGCGAGGCGTCGGCACCACCCCAGGCTGCAGCTCGCTCTCCCCGCGGCCGACGGCACCTGGAGGGAGACGGCCCCGTGCCCTGCGCCGCCCTGCTGGAGGCCGGGCTGTGCCCCAGCTGGCTGCAGTGCCTTTCTCCCGCTGCTGACCTGCTCGTGTGCTGCTCCTGGAAGAGTTTCCTAGGTACGGGTGGCACAAAGTACAGCGCTTTTTAGGCAACGGGACGTCTGCCGACGGGAAAGGAAGCGCTCGCAGAGGACGCCTGGCTGGAGCTGCAGATTCTGATGCATCTGAATCAATCGGTTCCAGCATTCTCTCAGTGATTTGGAAACCCTGGTGCTGTACAGAAGGCCTGCGATGTAACACACCTGCAATTTGCTACACGTCATGGGAGCTGCTTTTGGGGAACGGATAAAGAATGAGGCAAACCGTGACGTGGGGAAAATATCCACAATAGGGTGCTACACCCGTCGGTGCAATTTATGAAAGGTAACAGTTCAACCTGCTGCAGTATGGCCACAGCAGCTCAGGTACAGCCGACAGGGCAGAGCCTTCAGTTAACTTAGGGTGCAGGAACGAGTCCGAAGCGCTGTGCTGGAGCACGCTGCTGAGTCACCCCGCATGCACAGAAGCCCTCTCCCGGGCACACTGCGCTGGGCCCACCTGGCTGGGGAAAGCAGCAGCTGCTGCAGTAACACCACACGAAGTGCTCTGCACTCTTATTTTGGGAGGAACTGTGTCTTACCCTGTAAACAAGCTGTGAAACAATCTCCTGAAAGCACCTTCTACTGGCAGGAGAGCGGAGCGCTGGTGAGCATCCTGCTGCCTGCTCTCCCAGGATAAGTGTTGTTGCACACACCAGGGGAGAGCCCTGGCCGGAGCGAGGTGCACCAAGGGGGAATGTCACCGACACCAGGCTGGGGGGGAGCAGGAGGTTTGTTCCTTGTGCTTCCGGCACGAAGAGGGCTGGCATGGCCACTGCTGCCTTCCGCTCCGACCAGTGATGCTGCGTCCTGTGCAAAGCCTCAAGCCCGTTACAGGACGGCGGGCAGAGACCATCTTCTGGCCAGCTCAGGAGCACTCCCTGTGTTAAATGGTTGTATGCTGAGTTGACGGAAACGAGCTGTGGCAGCGCAGGACAGGAGAAGATGCCTTTTCATGAATAAATGAAATTCTTGAGTGATACTTCCTTTTAAAAAAAAAAAAAAGGATAAAAATAGAATCTGAAATGTGAAGTCTGCAGCACGCATCTTGCAGGCTCGGGAGATGTGTCCTAGCAAAGTGAGCAGGCTGTGCTTCTGCTCAGGACCTTTTGCACAGGCATCCCTGGGAGCCAGGAGTTACAGCTTTAGCACCTGCATGGAGGGGTATTTCAGTAGCACGCTGTATTTGCCTTAGCATCAACTCTGAGGAATTTTACATACTACCATGGCCTGTTTCAACAACGTTGTGATTTAAGGAAGGTATGAATCAATCGGTCAGGTGATGACATAGCTCCTACATTTACTTCCTCTGTCTTCTCCCCAGCCTCATGTCTGGAAGTTCCAGCAGAGGTTGTGGACTCAGCAATAGCCCTTTTCTCTGGGGATTCCTCAGCCTATTTGAGCTAATCTCAAGGCACTGTGCAGAGCCCAGCAGGGCTGGGGAGCTGGGGGGAGGCGGGTCACAGCAGGGTGGGAGGGATCTGCACCACAGGTGAAGCACTGTAAGAGCTCTGAATCTGCAGTGTCTCACAGCCTCTGAGTTTACCAGGAACAATCTCCTTCACTTCCTGTGAGCAGTGCGATCCGATTGGCCCTGGATGGAGAATCGGGCTGCCACCCAAAACCTCTCTCTCTGGAGAATGGAGTTTGGGCAGAATACAGGGCTCAGCAAAAGCTCCAGGTCCACAGGTGCCCTGGAGCTAATTCAGACGCATGGGTTGCGCCTGCCACTGCTGGAGCTCTGGCTTTGTGCCAGCCCCCAAACTCCAGGCCAGGAGCTCAGCCCCGAGCACCGTTGCCAGCCTTGCTTCACCGAGCCGTTAACATCAGACACTGGTGATGCTAAAAGCAGCATCTGCCTCAAAAACAGACCCCAGCCTCATGGGAGAAAAACCTGTTGGACATTAATGAATGCGTAAGCACATCTCCCAGCTCCCAGCTCAGTGCACCCCAGCCCCACGCGCCTCACTGCACCTCTAAGCCCCTCAGCCCCATTCCTCCATAACCACGGGGCAAAGCAGCAATACTACTGTTACAAGAAGCAGTTACATTGGCTCCTCTGAAGTGCTTCATCTCTTGTCTCTGTGGCACATGCTGATGCTGAGAAGATGTCATCAAGCTCTCAAAATATTCTGTTTAGCTTACAAAGCTTTCAGTCTTTTAATACATCATTGTCTTTAACTCCTGCGACCCCTTGGTGTGATAACCTCGCTTTTCAAAGCTAGAAATGAAAAATTTCTGGACATCACCCGTTGCCTAACTGCCTAGCTGTACTCTTCGGCACACGTACTATAACTTGCAATGTCATGCTTTATTAAAGACATCAGGGTCACAATTCCCAGTAACTGGTGCTTACTTTTTTTTTTTTCTTAAATGTATTAAAATAAAATTCAATTGAAATAAATAAATAAAAAAGACAGAAGTTATTTAAAAATCTCTGTAAATGCATTCTGAATTTCTATGGCTACTACCTAATTTTACACTTCAGACTTATCTGTGAGTGACAGGAAGCCAAAATCCTGAAATGGTTTAATTAGACTGAAAATTAAACTTAATAAAGTTATCCTGGAGAAATAGAACAAATTTTACTAGCTTAGAATCAGTCATATGAAGTCAATGGTGAGTTACACTTTGCAAATGATGACCATCTGCAGGAACGTAGCTGACAGATGGATGAATAACTGTGACCATTTTTTTTGCATCATTTCAGAAGTTGCCCCAAAGTATCCCTCCACTCCAAAAAGTATTTCTGCAAAGCAGAATTTCTAATATCTACATCCATCCACTGCAGACCGAGCATGATGAACAACAGCCACTGCCTGGACAACACGCGTCCTGACACAGCGCCCAGAGGCACTGGGCAAGCAAGCCTGGCCGACGGGAGGCAAAGCAACCCCTCCATGGGGTCCACGAAGGACACGGAACGGCGGCAGTGCAAGGCGCTGAGGTCTCGTCAAGAAGCTCAAGGGGCGTTTGGACAACATTCTCAGAAACAGCTTGGCTTCTGAGCGGTCCTGCGTGGAGCCAGGGGTTGGGCTCGTGGGTCCCTTCCAGCTAGGGATGTTCTGATATTCCCTAACCAGACAGAAAGCTCTGCACCCTGCCTGCCGGGCCCCTAGGGGCTGTTTCTCGGCAGGCGCAGTACAAAGCAGCTTCTGGGCACATCGAGCACAGATTTATGAAGGGAAAATGCTGGCTGGCCAATGTGAGGTCTTCCTGCCGCAAAAAGGCTCTGAAAAGGTGGTGGGAGAGCAGCGGGGGTCATCGCTGCGAGCTCAGCGAGGCTTCTGGCACAGCCTGGTACGGGCATCAGGCCAGGGCGACGAGACATGGCGGGGTGGGACTCCAAAGCTCAACAAGCAGAATTTGTACGCCTGGTGTGGAACAGACCCACACAGCAGGGCTGCAGGGCGGCTACGTGAAGGGCGGTTACGGGGAGGACAGAGCCAGACCCTGCTCAGCTATGCATAAGGTGCAAGAAGGGAAAATTCTGCCACGTGTAAGGAAAACAAATGCTTTGTTGTGGAAGGTGTTAAGTAAGTTACCCAGAAAGTAAAGAGTGAGGATTTGTGTGCCACAGGGGTACACACAGTGGGTAAATTGGATTAAATTCAGAGAAGTTTTTCCTTGAGCTTTTGGGCCAAATCCCCCAGCGGTGCAGTCTGTTAGGCAGAAGGTTGGCCAGGGCTTGGACTAGAGCTTCACTGAGTCTGAGGGAAGACTGCACTGAATGCTCGTCGGCTTTTCGTGGGCCTTCCTAAACTGCCAGGCAGAACTGGATCTGCTAATGCCTCCGTTTCTCTGCACTGTCCTCTGAAAACGCCATCATTTATTTGTAACCAGTTTTTATCCAGATGTATCAAAATTATTGTCTGCAGTATCTGCCTAATAGATCACCAAATTGTTCTAAAGCATTCCTTCCTTTTCCACACCTAAGCAACCGCCATTACCTCTGTCCCCTCCAGAAATCCCTCATGCCTGCTGTGCTCGAGCCTGCCGCGCTTTCTACACTATGAGAGCTGCAGCTTCTAGCATTTCCCATCAACTGTGAAACTGGCTGTCAATCCCAGCACTAAAGAAACAGTGACAGTAAGGAGCTGGAACTGGATAAAGGCTTCTCTCAAAAGTGTTTTTGGAACCTGATGGCCTATCTCTTTTGCAGTGTAAACACAAGCATCCAGAAAGCTGCAGCATGAAGACCCAGTGCGTATTTTTTACTCATATGAGACAGAGACAGCAGTGCCCATACCAGCTTCTGCCAACGTGCTGATTTCAGCCGTGCCTCAGCTCCTCGAGCAGCCCAGCCCCACTCAGTGAGCCTCAGACCTAGGTGTGCGAATCGCACAGGGCTTCAGCTAATAACTGTTCACTTCTATTTGTGGGCATCTCTTCTAAGAGAATAAGATATGCTTACTTCTTACAGAAGGTTGCGAAAGAAGAGCACTGAGCAAGCAAAAGGAACTAAAAACAGTGGTGGGTGCTTTGTCTTCAGCTGCAGCTCTTGTTAGCATGCCCTTGATTTAAAAAGCTGCTCCTCTGGCTCCCAGGGAATGAGATAAATGAAAGTGATAGGAAGACAAAAACCACTCTGCAGTGTGCCAGCACGCTTAGGATCATGGTGTAAGCACTGATGCTGGCCTTGAGGAACAAGCACCCACAGAGGGCGAAGGGCTGTGTGAAGCCCTGCCAAGAGGACTTGAAGATGATGAAGGTAAGTTGTGTACACATATTTCTGTGTGCACGTACGCACACATATGCACACATACACACGCAGACACCATGCCATGGACAGCAGCAGCTCTGGCTGCCTGAGCACGGTGCGGGGCGAGCAGGGTGATCCCCGGGCCTGTGCGGGCTGCAGGGATGTGGCCGCGTGGTGCTGCACAGGCAAATCGCTCCAAGAACAAGTGAATCCCAGAATCCCAGAAGCATGGGGGCTGGCAGGGGCCTCTGGAGCCCCCCAGTCCCGCCCCAGCGCAGGCTGTGCAGGACAGCACCCAGGTGGGTTGGGGCTCTGCAGAGAAGGAGCCTCCCCCGCCTCTGGGCAGCGTGTGCCAGGGCTCTGCCCCCTCCCAGCACAGCAGTTCTCGCTCCTGCCCAGGGGGAGCTCCCTGGGGGCCAGCCTGTGCCCGCTGCCCCCTGTCCTGGCGCTGGGCAGCACCCAGCAGAGCCCGGCCCCAGCCCCTGACCCCCCTCAGCCACTGACCAGCGCTGAGCAGACCCCTGCCAGCCTTCTCGTCCCCGGGCTGCACGGCCCCAGGGCTCCCAGCCTGTCCCCAGCAGGAGCTGCTCCAGGCCCCCCCATCTCTGCCCCCCCGGGCTCTCCCCAGCAGCTCCCTGCCTGCCCTGCCCTGGGGAGCCCAGCGCTGGGCCCGGGGCTCCGGGTGGGGACCCCCCGGGGCAGAGCAGAGGGCTGAGACCCTCCCTCGCCTGCTGGCCCTGCTCTGTGCAGTGCCCCCTCCCCCTAGGGTGCCATGGGCCTCTTGGCCACCAGGGCACACTGCTGGCTCCTGGTCAGCCTGTTGCCGAATGCAAACCAGCCAGGAATAAATGCAAGCTGGAAATTAGGAGAGGACTTCAACAGTTAGAGAGCTGAGGGCCTAGTGCCCAATACAAGACCATGTGAGACGTCTGCACAGGACAGGACCTGACAACCAAGCTGCTCCTGGTGGTTCTGCCCTGCTGCACCCTGTACCTGTGCCCAGACCTGCACCCCTCAGTGCCACCAGCCAGAGTGCAGAGCTGTCCCCTAGGTGCACTCTGGAGCCATTCAAAACCCGCCTGGACGCGTTCCTGCGCAATCTGCTCTAGGTGTTCCTGCTTCGGCAGGGGGATTGGGCTAGATGATCTTTCGAGGTCCCTTCCAGACTCTAATATTCTGTGATTCTGTGATTCACTCTGGAAAGGCAGTAAGCTGTGGTAAGGGAGAGAAAAATATTTAAGCAAAATGGTGTGATTTAAAAAAAAAAAAAATCTGCAAGTATTTCCATAATCCTCAATGCTCCTCCTGAAATGATGTGCTGCCGGCCACAGGGCTCACAGGTGGGGCAGCAGCCTCAGCTGATGAAGCCTCCTGGCACCGCTGCTCTGCTCCGTGCCTGCACGCCCGGCTCCAAGGCTCGCCCTGGCCAGCAGGGAGACCTGGGGCAGGAGGCACACCCCTGAACTTTGGTACTGAAACATTGTGGAGTCTGGGTGAAATGATAGAGAATGAGTTTTCTGATAAGAAAACACAAATTTCCACTAAAATAAATGTTTTAAAAATTAGTTACTCAGAAGGCACTTTTCGGTTACATGCAGTTCTGCTGGATAACTGCTGGTCAAACCCACTCTGAGGCTGTTAGGTGCCAGAAAGCAAAGTAGCAAAGTTTCCAGAGGCTTGGGCTGGGGACTGCCAGGGGAGAGAAATACTCAGAAGCTGGCTCTAGATGAGAATCTCAGCACTACCTAGAAAGATACCATGACGTTTGCAGTTTATTGTGACTACAACATGGTTCACCAGCTCCTGTGGATGATGCTTGTGGTACAGTTATATTTTCTTTCCAACTATTATTTCCTCATCACACACTCCCAAAGTTGTGTATTTCTGCTACTGAGAGACTATGTCATGCCACAAGGCAAGTGCCAAGGAGAAAAAACAAGAAACATCCCAAAAATACCTGGGCTAGAAGTGAACGAAGAGAGCTTTGGGTTGTCATTGTTTTCGGCGTGCATTAGGTGTGAATTGTGAGAGGCATTTAATGGCAGCGCTGGGCATGGGATTAGGGAACGCTGTGCAGAACATTATCAGTTCCACAGGAAACAGATGGAAATGGGCTGTGAAAAAACACTGCAGACAAATGGCCTACAAAGTGTGAAAAGAGCCCTCAGAATAGCACATTTGTAAGTCCTTCACATTGTTTGATTTATTTACTCCACAGTTTATATACCATGAGACCAGATATGGCTGTGAGAGCTGCTGATGGTTCCTGACAACATTGAAATAATCGGCTGAATATTGCTGAAGGAAGGAAGAGCTTACTCATATGTCCTCATTGGTAGTAGTCATAATTACATAGTTGCTCATTTGCTTTTTTACCTCTTTAATTTCAGTGCTATTTTTGTGTGGTGCTGACCAAGACCTAGAACTTTCCTGTTTGTTACCATTTCCTCTGCCCACAGCAAGCAGCTGTGCAGCTCACCTTAGTGCAGTCATCAAACCATTTTACACAAATGATGTAATCCCCACCCAAAGAATCAAAAATCAGAGAGGAAAACAAAAACAAGGGCACCGGGCAGCAGGAGAGGAGGGCCAGAAAGCCCTGAGTGACCTCGGCACAGCTGTGTCTGGCGCTGAGGGTTTGACCCACACAGCTGAAGGACGATGCTGTCTCAAAAGACACACCACTAAACAAATCTTGAGATTGTGCAGTTTGCCACAATCCAGTTGCTGCACTTACCCAGAATTGCTGCGTTCATCAAAAAAAAAAAAACAACAAACACAGAAAGCGGGTTTCATGAAGGACAGCAAGGTGCAGACAGCCTGCTGGGGTCCTGGGCCACCGGGAGGGGCCGCGGGCTTCTGGTCCCTGCTGCCTCTTCTCCCCGCATTGCCAGGACCACAGAATCATGGAATGGCTTGGGTTGGAAAGGACCTCAGAGATCATCTAGTTCCATCCCCCCTGCCACGGACAGGGCACCATGCCAGTGCACGTAGTCACGTCTGCAGACATCCCCAAGGTGCTGCCCTGCACACAACGAATTCTTCCTCGGGCTCCGTGCTGCTTCCCAGCCTGAGCTCCAAGTGTCAAACAGCCCAACAGGAGCACAGGCACGGTCCAGCGCTCCTCGGTAGGTTTTCGGTTGTGCTTCTTGCTGGCACACGTAGCTGAAACCAGGTCCCAGTCTCCTCTGCTTGCCCTTCATGACTTAGGAGGACCAGGTCTCTGGAAGGGCTGCAAGTGCCTCCTCCTGCAGGATGGTTTTTCTGTGACTCAGGAGGAGATTATATGCTTTCCTATATCCACTGGAAATGTTTTTGTTGTTGTTTTGGTTTGATTTGGTTTGGTTTTGCTGCACACACAGCACTGGGAGGACACTTCCACCTTCTGCTCCATGCATCTGGCTGTCTCAGGTCTCTCAGCACCAGCTGGCTCCCTAGGAGTGCAGCCCCTTCACGTTTCTTTCCTCACAGCACAGAATCCTCTTTTCTTCTGTGCAGCAGGTGCAAAAGGCTCGGCCCTGTTTGCTGTGCCTAGGTCTGGCTGTGTCACAAAACAGCCAAGAATCCTCTGCCTTTCCCCAGCTTCACAACAGCTGCAGCTCCAGGGTTTAGTTAAAAAAAAAAAAATCATATCTTCTTTCAAAGCCTCTTTCCAGTGAAGGTAGAGAGAAAAAAAATGACAGTGTAATTGCTTTCACATTTTAATTTTGGAAGTGTCTGGTCTGTTTCATCTCAAATTCCATGGGAATAAATCAGCCCAGCCCTCCCACAATGCTCCCACCTCCTTGTGCCTTGGGGTCTGTCACTCCCAGGGATGCTGCTCTGAGGCCATGACCGAGGGCAGAGCTCTGCTCCGTGCGCCCTTGTGCCAGCCCCGACCCCATGCCCAGCAGCTCCGCCTTGCGCAGGAGCACCAGCACCCAGCAGCCGCTGGGAACTCCTCTGGCTCATACTGAGCTCTCGAGATGCTGGGTGCTGCAGGCTTTATTTCTCCTTGGCTTTTATGTATGCAGAGTATTTATCCATCACTGTAGCAGGAGAAAAAGTTCAGAATAGTATATATATTTTATGAGCAATATTTGTAATATTTTTTAATAAGGAAGGGGGCTGCAACTAGAATGCCCTTCATTAAGAAATGTGTATACAGGCAGAAGGCTTCAGTGTAATGCAAAGCATTTTCCATTTGGAAAAGACAACACGTTACCAGGCAGTTGGCTGGACTGATAAAATACACTGTTCTCTAGAACAGGAGCAGCAACACACTGACAACGAAGGAAAGAGACTGATTGCTTTCCTGGATGATTAAAAAAAAAAGAAGAAATACACTGCTACATGCTTACCTGCATTAACCCACTGGTGCAGGCGCATATGGTGAGAACCACGGTCAGACCAGACGTGGCCTGGGCCGCATCTTGGCTTCAGAGCGGCAGCAAAGCTACCCCAGAGCTGCCTTCCTGGGGCAGCTAACTGCCCCCAGCAGCAGCAGTTTGCTCCCACAGCACGGCCAGCGCTGGCACAAGCTGCTGGTGGCCGAGGAGCGCTGCTAGCAGCCAGCAGAGCGCGGAGATGCCTTCGGGGTTCTGGTGCTTGCTCAGAAGCCCATGCCAGATTGCAGGGCTCCAGGCACTGCAAGAACATAAAGAAAGCATATGGCCACTTCTTTGTCTGTTTCCTGCTCCCGATACAGCTCAGCACATGTGCGCTAGTGGAAAAAAAATCTGGGATGAAAAGCATTCTTTTTCTAGAGGAAAATGTGTGCACATGGAGAAAATACACAACAAAATATGTTCTTAAAGCACTGTTATTGATAGCACTAAGCATGATAGAACCTTATGGATTGTAAATGCTGACAAAAATGCTCCAAATAACTCTTCAGTGCAGTAATAGTGACAGCAGAGTCAATAGCATCAACCACCTCCCCATAATGCCCTTTGCAGCACGCTACGACAACTCCCTGATCAATCTTCTTCCTTCCAGCCTGCCTGCTGCCCGCCAGGCCAGACCTCAGGGCTAGCTGCGCTGCAGCCGGGGTCTGCATTTGGCCAAGGTAAGATGCTCACAAAAACCATAAAGCACAGATGTGCTGTCGCTGAAGCACAGGCCGAGAAACGTGATGCTGAGAGAAGCCTGCAAAGAAGGCAAAGGGAACCTTATTGCTGCTGCTGAATGAGAGGCTGCAGAGAGAGTGGAGAAAGACCCTTCCTGAAGGAGAGTGGTGGTGGGCCAGGAGGCAACGTGTGCCAGCTGCAACATGTCAAGTTCCCGTTAGATGTACGGAAAGACTTTCTTAGAGTAGTCAAAGCGGTAAAGACTGGAGAAAAAACAAAGGCTGCAGGGGCTCTGTCCTTGGAGACCTTTCAAGCCTGCCTGGACAGGGACTGCCTGCCCTTGGGGTCCCTGCTCTGAGCAGGTCGGGGCAGAGCACACAGCAGCGCTGCCCCAGCCACACCACCCAGCGACTGATCTCGCTGTGCTTTAGGACCAGAGAACAACCTGGGCTGGGAGACACCTCTGGGGACACCTGATCCAGCCCCTGCTCACCGTGAGCCTCAAAGGCAGACCAGTTTGCTCAGGAATGTTTTCTTCTAGACAATAGGCATCACCCAGGACAGGGATCCCATGTTCCTGCTGCTGGGCCACACACGTCACCAGGAAAGAAGGGTGACATCAGCTCAGGCGAGATGAGGCTCCCAAGGCTTTCAGTTAGCAAAGGCTCTGTCCTCCTAAAACCATGGAAAATGTCCAAGTTCACCTGAGAGACAATCTGCAAAACCCACTTCTCCGAAACAAAAACAAACAAAAAAAGCCACCACCACCACAATCACTGTGGATACATCCATAATGGTTTTGTCACTAAAACTTGTCTCCTGAAATACTGGGACACTGACCCCTGTTTCCAGATGGCTTTAGAGTAAAGCCTTCCTCCTCTGCAGTTTAAGATGCCCTTCCCAAGGCAGCCCTGCACCTTCCCCTCTCCCTTTGGGACCCTGGAGTTTCTCTGGAACCCTCCCAGGTGCAGATAACACAGAGCTGCTGCTCAGCCCCGACCTGCTCCCTGTGCTTCCCCTGCCCCTGCCGTTGGGTGCATCTCTCCTTTCTCTCCTGGACAACTAAGTTCACCAGAAGGAAAACCTGCTCTGCCATGCTCTGCTCCACTTTTCTGTGATTGCAAAAAGGTGGCTCACACAGCACTAAACAACGCCCCTGCCGACTCCCGAGCTAACGAGGAGCAGAAGGACAGCAGAACGAGGTGCTGCGGGGCCTGCCCCGAAGCCAAGCAGATTCAATTGTTTGCTCCACTCAGAACTAAATGGTTCTCAGCACTGGCCTAGATTGTTCCAGAGGAAGACCACGGAGTGACATTTCCTCTGCTTTACCCACGACAGTTCCAAACCCCCTCCCAGATTTCCGCCACCCTCCCCCATCCCTTGAGCACCCTCCAGAGGGGGTGATGAGCCCACCCCCTCCACGCAGCCCCTGCCTGTGGCCCCCCTGCACGGGGCTGCACCGCACCCTCCCGGCACCCACACTGCCACACATTATTCATTTCGTTTGTATTCAGAGTCGTTCTCTGGAAACAAGTCAGCTGTTTTACGCTGATTCCACTGCCTCGGTACCAGTTCTGACAGTAGAACTGCACAGTGATTAGTGTTTGCTGTACAGCATGCAGGCGGTGTAACGTGGCCTCTTGGTGCAGCACTGTGTAACAAGAAACAAGCTGGAAGAAAGCAGAGGCACAGCTACAAAAACACCTCGAATGGATGAGAGGGAGGGATTAGTTCTTAGAACAAGCTGATTTAGTTTTATTATTAAACAAAGTAGTTGTTCTCTCCATAAAACACAGCCTGTTAAGTAACTTTGGGGAAAAAAAAAAAAANCCCCCCAAGCCTTCCCCAGCTCTCAGCCTCCCCTCACAGCAGAGATGCTCCGTTCCCTTCCCCACCTCTGTGGCCCCGCACTGCACTCCCCAGTAACCCTGTACCTCCTGCACTGGGCAGCCCAGCAGGGCCCAGCTGCGTCCCCCAGTGCTGAGCAGGGGCAGGGACCCCCCCCCACCGCTGGCTGGGCTCTGCCCGATGCTGCCCAGGGGTGGCCTTCTCTGCAACCATCGTTTAAGATGTCTAGTTGTCCAAAGCCCAGCAGATTCTCTCAGTTCTCCACTCCTCAGCATCATGATGTTCCGTAGGTAATCCCTCAGTGCTACTCTCCATGGATATTACTTCTAAGTTCAGCACCCTGATGCCTTTATGCACACATTCCAGCCTGTAAGTTCTGGAAATTAACATAGCGTATGACAACACAACCATGCAATGGGCTTGTGACCTTTGTGGTGGACGTGCATTTTGATTACTTGGCTTCCCCAGCTGCCCTGCGTTTACACACCACATCCACTAACCTTTCGACACAGGACAAAGCAGCAGCTCAAACAAAATACAGAATTCTGAAAAGGTCAGGAGCAAAGCATGGTCAAGCACTGTCCCCATCCAAATCCATTCAATAAGCACTCTTGCGTAGAAGTTTCCATTCTCACGGCAGATTGCAGCAGTGAAGAACTGCCAATGCTTTCGCTCAGCAAAGCCTGCATGTGAGGGGCGAGGATCAGAAAGTTTGTTTCTGCTCATCTCATCTGCAGTTCCATCAGGCGCTGTAAGACCGATGTCAGGCAACACACACCCAGCAACAGCTGAGAAAGGAATGGAGGTAACAGCATTAAGGCCCAGACCCATGTGCAATGAGCTACATGCAATTGCATTTCACAGAAAAGCTGTTTGCATCGAATCTTCCCCTCAGCTGCCACTCTGCGTAGGATACGTCTTGTAACTACCTGAACGTGAGTGGAATAGAGGGGAATTTCAGCTGTTCTGCAGTCCTCCATCAAACTGCAGGTGACAAGATGTGCTCACAAATTACACTCCCATGCTGGGAGGCTGCTCCTCAACCGACCAGAAAATACAGCCAACAGCAGAGACACCGCACAGCATGGTTTATGGCTACTGAAGCTTTTATAGTTACAGCTTTGTGGGGCTGCATTACTCACATGTTCCCCCTCTTTACACCTTGTATTTTACAAAGGAGCCTCAAAATACTGAACAATCCCTCTTCTGACCTGTCTCAAGGAATATTTAAAGCTTTGAAATGTTTCAGTTTGTTGCTCCCTGTGCCAGGATGCTGGGCACGTCGCAGCACTACATCACAGAGCAGTGCGCCCACATCCCCAGAGATGGCCAGAAGCCATCAGGTCTCCCTGCTCTGGGTGGCCCTGCCTGAGCAGGGGCTGGACACGACGGACCCAGAGGTCCCTGCCAACCTCAGCCGTGCTGTCCTTGCCCATTCTTTGTGCACATGCAAAATCCACGCACAAAGCCAGCAGCTGCCAGTGTGCTCTCAGGGTGTCTGCAAACAGGTGGTGGCAGCTCTGAGGAGAGCTGAACACATGCTGGATTTGTTCCTACATCTCACCATGTCACCCTCGTGGGAGGGGTGACAACAAGCTTCTTGATCAAGCCCAAGGATCTCCAGCACCAGATGTTCCACAGGAGTTAATGACAGCAGCCATGTATTGGAGCCAGAGGGTCTCCCTAGAGGGCAGGGTGAGCTCAGTCTGCATTGCTGGCCCTTTGCACAGAAAGGACCTTTCAGGTTCAAAGGCTTCATTTCTCCACAGGTTGCCATAAGGAAACATCAAGATGGTTGAGGTTGTGCAATTAGTGTAATTAACCTGCAGGTCTGCAAATTGTTTGAATAGAACTAGATAAAAAAAATGCAGATTTTAAGAATAAAGTCAACTTCTGCAGGAAAAAAAGTGGTTTTTCTTTTTCTTGACAAAAACAGCATTATACAAACAGACATAGAAACAGCTCCTGCTTTCTCCTCTACCTTACTCCCTGAAGACTAAAGCTTTCCTCCAGCTTTAACTCCAGGATTTTCAAAAAATTACTAGAAGCAAGTTTGTTGGCACTCAATCGACTCCAAACATTTCAGTAACTGAAAACAACCACTTAGAGCAAAGCATTTTAATTTAAAAGTGTTGTATTTGATTATTCAGTTAGAAATTACAAGCTTGTTTTCTCATATGCAAATAATAGACAAAGGAAATCCACTCCCCCTCCCCACATTTCAATTCAAAAGAACAAAAAGGGAAAAATCTGAGCAATCCCCACTAAATTTTGTTTTTACTCTCAAAAAAGAGGAAAAGTAATGGAAAACAAAACAAACTCATAAATCACAGCTTTTCCATTAAAAATATTTTGACAGATCTACTCATCACCTCCCAGTTCTTTGGAACTGGAGGTAAAGGTGGATATTCAGGCTACATTTTATTACTTCAGCCTCCGTTGGCCTTTTCCAATATCTCTCGTTCTTTTTTCACTTTCCTCCACAAAAGGATCGTTTGCCATTGTGCCTTTAACGGGGCTTCTTCCAGGAGCTGCCAGGCTGCCCCTCCTAGCATTTGTTGTAAGGCTGTATACCCTCCTGCTCCCTGAGCCTGCCGAAACCAGAGGTTTTTTGCTTCAAGCATGTCGTCTCTTTTCTGGCGCATTCATTACCTTTGTGTTAGAACACCGGACTCCACCACTCCATCCACGTGTGCCTCTGCCTTGCCCAAGATACCTCCTACCCTTTGGATCTTTGTTAAACCCTCCCACAGCACCAGGCATGAACCCAGAGCTGCCTGTTTTCACGGTGAGATCTTCCTTCCCTTGAAGGAGAGGCACTGTCCCTGGCACTTCGAGAACACGCTGAGCTGAAGTCCCGTGTTTCCTATTTACAGCTGCAGCTCGGTGTTACCCACTGGTTACAGGAACGCTCTTGCTGATTGCTCAGCACATGGAAAGGCTACTCCTTGCCTGGCACAGAGGCCCCACATGAACACAGTTCCACTCTTTCCTCTTCAGGGACATTGAGGAATTTTCCATGTCACCTCTCTCCAGGCTCAGAGAGCATGGGGACGCTCCTCCACCTTTTTCTCCCTGTCCGTACAGGAGACAGCTTACAGATTCCTGCATCCAAAGGGACCTCCAGCAGCCCCCATGTTCCCCCAGACAGCGAGGTGGCCTCTGCTGCCACCCCAGCTGATCCGTGCAGAGCTGTCTCATGTGGGGAGTCCACACTCCTTCTGTCCCTCCCACGGCTATCACCGTTGTTCCTTCTCAGTTTAGCCAGAAGTCCCCCAGAACAGTTAGTCTGTAGAGAGAGCCCAAACCCCTTACCTCAGGTGATTTTTGACCATGGTTCTCTGTGCTGACAGGATCTGTGGCAACTGCCACCACTGTTTTATCCTGTTTTTTACTCCTCCCCATGATGAATTCAGATGGCTGGTGTTGCACAGAACCCTGCCTCTCCCTGCTGGGCTTGTTCATGTTACTGTTGGATGTTGTGATGCCTGGTTTCCCAGAGGCCGAGGCTAGCTCTGCAGCACAGCCCCCTTCCCAGACCAGATACTTCTTACACCATGCAACAGAGCACTCCTGCAGCAGCACTGCTGTTGGGGCATCTTATGCTCCCCTGAGTCCGGAAACAGACCCTAAAAGCTGCAGCTGCATCCCCAGCCCAGGCCCCTGCACCACTGCCCCACATCCACCTGGCCAGGGACCTCCCTCACAGCCCTCCAGTGCTTCTGGAGGAGGTGGCCAAGCAGCAGAACACGTGCATGGACAGAGGGCTTCAGCCGCAGCTGGGGAGTAGCTCATTGCCTTCCACCAGCTTCACCCACAGACCAACACCACAAGAATTCATCTACTGACGGAGCTGGATGCTTTTCCCACCTGAAGACCCTGCAAAGGATTTGATGTGGCCTGGAGTGGGCTATTCATGTGGTTTTAGATCTTTCCTCAAAGAAGGTTTTTCCCCACATTGAGCATTTCAGATACATTTTTTCCTTTCACTTCACAGCAGCATTCTGTCACTAAAGTTCAGTACATTTAGGTACACGTACAAAAAACTAAGTAACATTCTCTATATATTTACTTCCATATGTACATGGGTTTATTTTATGCAGAATGGATGCATACAGATATTGGACATGTGCATAATGCATGTCTTCATTAAAGCATTCAGGCACCAAAATTCCATATAATGATTTTTAAATGGGAACTAGCAAGAATAGATAAACGTCCCTCCCAAACATCTCCTTTTTACCCCAGCTCAGCTGCAGTAAGGTGGCCTGGTTGAGAACACTTTTAAAGCTGCTCCCGGTGCCTGCCAGGGCTGTCTTGCTTTGGAGATGAATCAGGCACAATGCATCTCACCGTGCTCCAAAAACAGAGGCAGCAGCTGGGAGGTTTGCTTTCCCAGTCTTTAAGCTTGAGCCATGTCAGCTCCTTTCTCCATTTTCAGCCTTACTAGAAGCTGCTGCTTTTGAAAATTTGCTGCTCTGAAAATGGCGTGCCACACTAGGACAAGGCGGAGGTTTGTTAATTGTGAAGTTATGAAGGCAAAGCTTGGGTGCAGGCTCCAATTCTGACAGCACTGATCAGCTCAGGCTGTCTAGAGCTGCTTGCAAATAACCTAGGTCTGTTACAGTGAACTTCAGCAGACACATTGACAGAAACAAGGCAAAGCACCAAGCTGTCAAGAAGCAGTCACTACCTGCGAGCAGGGGAAACCTAGTAGGAGACAAGACAGGCAGGTTTCTCAGGCTTCGTACACTGGGGAAGCAGTGCAAATCAGAAAGGAACAAATAACTTACAGGAAAAGCACAACGGATCTGTGTGCTCAGCATCCCACAGGTCAGGCACATTAGCTACTGGTAAAACAATGTTAAACAGGATGACTCCAGGAGCATGGGTTCAGTAACCAGCTTCCAGCAGGTGACTGGCAGATGGATCAGTAACAACATGTCTGGGCAGGTGGCTAGCACAATTAACAGAACAAAGAAATGGTCAGACCTCTGCTCCTTTTGAAGTAAGGGGAATAATAGGCAAGGACTGAAAAACTCTGGAAAAATCTCAGCATTATTAGTGATTATAGTTAATTGGCAAGTAGGAGTGCAGAGTACCAGAAAACAGGAAAAGGGTCAATATTATACAAATCTTCCACAAGAGAAGCAACCAGGAGGTAAAAATCAGTGAACTTTGTTTTACTTCACAGAAACACTGTGGAAGAAGTCAGCATGGTAAAGTAGGCACAGCTTGGTTTTAATGAATCACATCAAACCCGTCTATTTTTTCCCCATAAGACAGTAACAATCTCATGATTCCTACTGAAGAGCCAGCTGACACAGCTTCAAAAGCCTTGCAACAATTGAAATACCTCGCACAGTACTCTCCTCAGCAGACAAGAGAAGCATGGTCTAAAATAAAACAGCACAATGTTGAGAGGCGTACAGTATCCTGTATTTTACAAAACAATAGTAAAAAGTGACAAGTGCAGCTCTGCTTGGAAATTGGACTTGCAGAAAGGCTGTTAACATTTATTGCCAAGAAGGGCCGCATCTGCGCAGGCTGACCAAGGACAGCATTTTAACAGCCTGGGTGACACCTCCTAAACATCCCTGCATCAATACAGGACAGACTGCAAACACATGGGAGGGCAGCCTGAGTTAGCAACAATTTTGCCGTGCTAGGACTGGAAAGGTAGGAAGCTATCAGATGAAGAATGCTCCAAGCACAGCACAAAGGCAGGAACAGTCTGCATTTATATGATGCAAAAAAGGACACTGGGGATAACTGAAACATTCTGGACCAACAACATCACGCAGCTGTGAAAGCCGGTCTCTGAACAGAAGCATTGCCTGGGAGGCAGAGGAAACTCAGACACACAATAAATTCTCCACCCCAGCCAGCATCAGGAGGCTCTTAGCTGGGATGTGTCCAGTTTTTGGGGCTGCACCTCAAGGAAGAGGTTGGTCAGCCAGAGCCTGTGAGAAAACAAAAAGCTCAAGGAGCAATTAAGGAAAAGCTTAGCTTACAGGATGGACCCAGAACAACGCGCACAAACAGGTTCCAAGGGGATGCGGCTAGTGACTGGCAGCTACATGAGAGGCCGGCAGGAAGCATTCAGCAGCCAGTTCTCTGTGATCGCCCTGCGTAGCATAACGAAGGTAAACTCGACAAGAAACACTCAGGGAAACTTTCTAGTGCTGGGAACAAAGCAGGCCTGCAGTTACTGCCCAGGGAAGTCCTGAGGGCTGCCAGAGGCGGGGCTGGGAGCGAGCTCTACTGGGAAGGGCAGAGCTGGCCCTGGCGCAGGGTGCCCCGTGGGCCTCCTGTGCCTCAGCAGCTCATGCGGGAGTGCCGAACAGACCCAAGCACTTCCTGGCAGTTCAGGCTCACAGTGTACTTCCTCAGTATAACTGATTAAAGCAGTTAAACAGCCACCACGGGAGGCTCTCCTCAGCAAAGTTAACGTTCAAAGTTAGCTTGCATTTCTTTCCATCAGTGAAGTACGGCAAACACTTGACAGACCAAAGTCATTTGTAAAGCAGACACGGACAGAACCCAGTCCCTGTTAGCTCTGAGGTGCAGCAGCCCTACATACCTCATCCACCAGGCAGGACTTGTCTGCAGGGGCACGGACAGCGGCTCCCACCGGGCAGGCGCCAGGCCCCAGGGCCTGCACCCCGCCACCAGGCCTGCGGCTGGTGAGGGGCCCACCAGCAGCCCCAGCGCAAGGGGGGAACAAACCACAGCCAGGGGCTGGCCACGGCACTCGAGACAGAGCTGTGACACCGCCCAAAGCCCCCCAGGAGGCAGGGACGCCCAGCCCAGCTCAGGCAGAGGCTGGGTGCTCAGACCTGGGCTTAAACGGGCAGCGGGTGTGGCAGCCAGGCGAGGCTGTCGGGCAACGACGGCCTGGTGACGCACACACAGCGCTGACACAGAAGAGCTTCTGTTCTGAGCGGCTGGTTGGAGGTGGTTTGGGTGGTGATTTTTTTTTTTTTTTTTTTTTTTTTTTTTTTTGTGGTGTGTTTATTTTTTTTGGTCACAGGTAATGTGTGCTTTGAGGGTTTGGGTCCTCCAGACAGCGCTCTAACAGCCCACAGCCAAGCTCCTTTTGATTTGCTGGGGAAATTCCAGCTTCTGTAGCTTTGATTACGATAGCTAAAGCAGGTTTGCTGTGGTGATCCCAAGGGCTTCCAACTCTCATCTCACAGCTGTGGGCCTACAGCTGCCCAGTAGTGGCACAATTTCTGTGATCCTGTTGATGTACAGGGGTTAATTAAAACCCTTGCTCAATGTATTTTTAGCGTGGAATTAACAAGATCTTCAGTATCCATAGGTAAACAGAACTGATGATGTCTTTAAACTTCCACAAAACCCATTTAAACTGCTGAGCTCTTTGCTGTGGCACTAATGTGCTCGCTCTGTGGAGCTGCAGGCGCAGGGAAAGATCAAATCTGCCTCAGCCGCTGGCTCGTGGAGGGGCAGCTCAGGAGCCACGGAGCTGGCTGTGCTGCGAGACCTGTGCATGCGGCGGTGAGCTGACACCCTGGCGTCTGTGGTTTATTTAATGTTTAGCATGAAAAAGAATCTGTGGATGGTTTGTTAGTCTCTTCAGTTCAGCAGACAGTGGGTTTGGATGCCTGTTAGCATCCAGCAAGGAAGACAGTGCAATGAAAAATGGGCAAAAGATCTTGCAGATAGGGGAAAATACTGCTTCATTTTTCTAAGGTATCTACACCTGACACCACGTGAAGCATAAATCTGCATACCTATTGTGTACATCCATGGGAGCAGATGGAGATTCCTGCATCAATGCTGCAGCTACCAGGCTGGGACAGGACACTGGTGACCCGCGTTGAGGCTCTGATCAAAGGTAGAAACTGGGAGCAGAAAATTGCTCTACCTGACCCCCTCTGCCAAACACCTCTGTCTTCCTGGAGAAAAGTACAGCTGCTGCATTGATGGTTGTGCTTTATTTCAGTGGTAATACAGCCTGCGGTGTCAAGATTTTAATTTTAAAATACTATGGGTATATCAAGCAATTAGGTCATGACATGACAACGGGAAGTGAAAACACAGATCAAGAATTTTTTGCAGTAGGAGTTGTCTCTGAAGAAAGCTAGCTCACAGTATGTGAAGTTGAATATGAGTGAATCATAGAATCATAAAATCGTCTGAGTTGAAAGGGACTTGTACAGGCCATCCAGTCCCACTCCCTGCAAGGCACGGGGACACCCACAGCTGGGTCAGGGTGCTCACAGCCCTGTCCAGCCTCACCTTGAAGGTCTCCAGGGACGGGGCAGCCACCACCTCTCTGGGCACCCTGTGCACCTGCATCAAGAGAGGGGTGGCCAGCAGGGAGAGGGAGGTGATCGTCCCCCTCTACTCTGCCCTTGTAAGGCCTCACCTGGAGTGCTGTTTGCAGGCCTGGTAGATATGCAGGTGGATAATGGTAGGACACCGGGAACTGGGCTAAAAGTGAAAGAGGGAAGGTGTAGGTTGGACATCAGGAAGAAATTCTTCCCTGAGAGAGTGGTGAGGCGCTGGCACAGGCTGCCCAGAGAAGCTGTGGCTGCCCCATCCCTGGCTGTGTCCAAGGCCAGGCTGGATGGGTTCCTGGGCAGTTTGATCTGGTGAGCTGGTGGCTGGCAGCCCTGTCCACGGCAGGGGGGTTGGGACTAGGTGATCTCTGAGGTCCCTTCCAACCCAAGCCATTCCATGATTATGTTTGTGACAGTGGAGCTTCAAACTGCAGAGCACAGCTGGGTTGCAAGCTTGAAGCAGTTTGAAATGCTCGATGCGCTGGGGTATCGGGGAAGGATCGCTGGAAACTACTGATGTATGTTACATCACTCTCTTGAAGGGAAGTTTACTTATTATCAGTTAACTGCAGAAAAACAGTGTGGCACATGGAAATATTTTCACATTTTGTGGAATAAACTGGGGTGCGGCTGGACAGAAACAAAATTCTGGGTGCAAGGGCACTTGTGTCACCATGTTGAGTGTTCTGGGCTTACCACCTTAACTGCACATCTTGTGGAAGGAAACATTCTGACAGGATTTATTCCTGTATTTTTTTGTTTATTTTAATTAATCTGAAATTGGTTCAGTGGAATTTCCTTTCATCAGTAGATAACATTTTGAACCTTTAGCGCCTCAGATGAGGCACCTGAGTGAAGCGACTTCGCTAGGAGCTCTGGATGAGGCGCATCTCTCTAAGTTAAGCAAGCTCAAATGTAGAGGTGTTTGACGTGAGATTTCTACTTTAGGAGCAGAAGAACCACTCCTGAGCAGAACCTCCATGCCTGGCCCTTTACGTGAGGCAGTAACTGCTGTCTGCATTCCAACACAGCGGCAGGACAGCGGTGACATTTCCGTAGTGGCACTCTGTGGCTCTTCTGCAAGGCCAGCACGCTCAGACGCCGTCAGGCAGCTTCCAGCGATGCCATGTTGCAGATCACTTTGCTTCTGTTGTTAATTGCCCTTATTGCTGGAAATGAGTGTTTGGCTTTAACTTTCCAGATTATTTTCTCCAACATTCTCTTTTTTGCCTACACAGATTCACTTTGTGCACTCGTGTTCTCGTTGGAGCCACTCTCCTCCAAAAGATGGAAGATGAAACTTCCCTATGTGCTCGGCTCCTGGATTCATCAGCTGCATTAGAAGGAAAACTTGCAAAAGCTTGAATGCCTCATTCTGTATAATTGTTAATTGGAGAGTGCACTATGGAAAGATGGTTTTAAGAAAAAAAGTTACAAATGCAATTAAATATATTCAAATAAAAATTCTGTGCCAGGCCCTGAGGTCCTTTACTTTGGTTTATAAATATAACGCTGCTGAGCCCTGTGTATGGTTGAGCAGCGTGTTGTTGAAACAATTACTGTAAAATAATGGGCAATCCTGGCCCTTCATGAGCTTCCACATCACTGGGAATCTCACACACGCTCCTCCCAAGGCTGAACTCGGCCCTGAGTATACAGGCCACAAACAAAAATGGAATAGACCTTCTCTGACATGAGGAAAGCTCTCAAAAGAAATCAGCCTTCTTCATTTGGCAGAAATTATTTAGGGCTTTCTATCACCGGGGTGAATTTGCCTTTTTTCCTCTTTTTCTTTTAAAACAAGTAGGGGAATCACCGAAACCCTTTGTAATACATTGTTTAATTGATTCATTTTCTTGAAGTGTGTAACTGGAACAAAACAGGTGACCTGTAAAGCTTTGGATTTAGTAGACTGCTGCCAAAATGCTATTGTTAGAATCAGAAAGCTTTCCAGGTGGGTACCACTGGAATGGATATTTTTTCTCTGTAGAGACAAAAAGACAGCCCATAAGGCACTTTTTTCCTTTGCCAGCCATTGTGGTAAACATTTTCTAATCAGTGAACAAATCTATATGGGTATCTCTGCTGTCATAATGATGATCCTTGGTGGGAGATTTTGTAGAAGGTTTATTATTGAGTTCATGCCTACATTAAAGTTGATGACAGTTATTGAGATTTCTGCAACTGTCTCTCATATCCTGGGATATATTCTCCTGTGCATAATTTCCATTTGGATTTGCCCTGATACCCAGTTGAGAACGGAAATGCATGAATGATGGCTTACATTAACTGGGTGCGGAGATTACTCAAATTGCCCAGTAGGATCCTTTATTTTCCAGGCACTGATGATGACTGAATGAGAGGTTATTACTTTTTTTTTTTCTTTTTTCTTTTTATTAAATCAATACACATGTAGAAGCATTGCTTGTCATTTTAATATTTGTATGAAATTACTACAAAATTCTGGAGCAAAATGTGTAAATGTTGCACTGGCTATATTCACAAAGCCAATATTCATGCCCATTAACAAAACTCATCATGTGTCCTTACAGGCCACATATATCACCTCTGGAGAACACATATTCCAGGAGCAATAACACGTTGCATTAGGTAGGAGAGTTGAAGAGCCCAGACTGGGGGATTTCTGCACGCGGGAGGCAGCAATGACGCCGGTTTGCAGCGCCCGCCTGCCTGGCTCCAGCCTGCAGCACCTGGGGCGGGTGGCACTGAGGGCACGCTGCCTGGGGCTGGAGCTGAGGCACCTGCGGGGTGCTTCTGCCATATTTTGCCTTCTTCCAAAGGCCACTGGAGCATGCCTTGGCCAGCCCTCCCCCTGTTAAATTCTGATGAACGCTGCACGTTTCACAGGGGTGCTAGGAGGATGGGGCTCGTCTGCATGCACACTGTGCCGCAACACTAATAGTTCCAGCAACAGCAACAGTGAAATGACTTAAATTCTGTTCTGATCTGTCACTTCTGACCTGTTAAAATAACTGTTGAAAACTCTGCATCCAAATGAGAACACTGCTGCTGTCATTCCCTCTGGCCATTATTGGCACAAAGAAAAAGTGACATTTCATGCTCTTCAACAGAGAGTCTGTTTTCAGGGAATGGCAGGCCTGCTGTCCTACCCAAAAACTCAAAAAAGGATCTGCCTGCTTGCCTACCCTGCCACGTGCCCCTGTGGTCCCAGGGGACCTCTCCCGGCGCTGCTGACAGCACGGAGCTCAGGGTCTTGTTGCCCCAGTGACTCTGGATGCCGCGGCCCACGGCCCCAGCGCTCTGCTGCCACCTGACCCAGCAGGACACGTCAGCCGGGCCATGGAAGGCACTCCTTCCTTCACTTACAAGCATGGAGAGGCTGCTGGGTGTCATGGGGGCATTCTGAGCGGGTGGTCTGACCAGGGTGGCTTGTAGCGCTGACAAATAAGGGAATTTACAAGCACAGAAGCCAAATAGAGGCAATGGATTGGCTTTTACATCCTGACATCTACACCAAACGTAGTGCAGAAGATTATGGTGACAAGTAACAGCACCACCCTAGCAGTGCCATTTCACTGAGGATTTCCAGTGATTGTGGAAGCTAGAGACAGGGCTGGTCCAGCCACAGGAAACCTGAGTGGAGGATTGTATGGAAAGGAAAAGAGCAAGCGTGGCTTGCATTTGGAAACAAATAGAAATACTTTGAATCTGAGGTGCTGGCTGAGTTACAAATCCTACCACTTGAGGAGTTAAAACCGTTTGAAGTAAACCTCCAACAGAAAGTCCCACAAACTGTGGAATGGAATCTGTAACTCATATCACGATGGAGAGAGAGGGAGAAAAAAAAAAAAAAAAAAAAAAAAAAAAAGGAAAAGGTAATAAAGTGTCAGGACTTAATTAAATGAATAGAGTAAGAGAGAAAATACTAACCAAGAAATCCATCTCGCTGTCAAATGTATGCTCTTCTCCTTTAGTTTCTTCAAGCTAAAGATTTTTGAAAGTCCTCCAGAATTTCTGTAATCTTTACACTGCCATCCTCTTCACAGATAATTTACCTCAAGAGGCATGGACAAGGTGTTGTACTGACTTCCTTCTGACTTGCTATCAATACCTCAAGTTTTTTGCAATTAACTAACTGTATAGAAAATTAACCTGCTCACCTGAAAAGCAGACTTCAGATTTGACTCATTAAGATCACAGAATTTTCTGAAGGAAACAGCACTGCAAAGATTAAATGAAATTCATAAGGGAAGAACCAGTTCCATCGAATAATTAATAAGAACCAAGCTTCTATCAGCTGTATTCCCACTGCAAGCTACTCCCTCACAAGCCCGACGCGTCTCCTCCTCAGCGTGCAGCACAGCGGTGGCAGCAGATACTGAAGAACAGGTACGGGGCGTGAGCACAGTGATGTCGTAAAAACAGTTCAGAAGTTCTTGGAACAATGGAGACGAGGGTTTGCTTGGCTGTGAGAACAAGCCTTGTTCGTCCCCCGGGTGCTGTAATCAGAGCTCAGAGAAGAATGGGGAAACAAATTGCTGGCAGTGACCTTTATTTTGCAGGAATTAATTCAAAGGTCTCTTTTAGCTTGAAAGGAGCAGCAGCTCCTGAGCGGCTGCGCTGTGCCTCTGTGACGGCTGCTGTAACGGTGCTCAATCCCCTCTCTTAGTTACCTGTCACTTAACCAGACTCCGCTGGGCAACGGGACACTGCGCTGCTCGGGAGCGGTGCCTTGCTGCAGCTGCTCCCTGCACGTTCTGCAGAGCACTTCCAGGCAGTCTGCAGAGCTGTGGCTGTCACGGCCCTGAAGACACCCATCACGCTGTCAGCAGCAGTATGCCCGTGCTTACCCGGGCTCAGGCCAGTGCAGAGGTCCAAAAAGCCCTCTGACCAAAGCGGAACAAAGAACAGCTAAACCTAGGGAGCTCTTGGACTTCTGCAGGGGTCCTGTCCTGGCTGTTGGGTTTTCTTTGGTGCACAGTGAATATAGTTTTTAAACAATTAAAAAGACTAAAATGTTAGGAAAAAATGTAATAACAGTAAGCCAGAGACAGATTTCTAACAGAGCTTTGGAATGGCTGAATGAGGAAGGGACGCTTCCAGCCGCTGACGTTTGCAGCTGCATACAGGGACTCATAATGGAGAGCAGGGGTATCCACAACGGAGGTCTCATTTCATTTTATCCCGTGTTATACTCATACAATGTAACACAGGGATTTGAGAATTAATTTTAAAAAAGAGGTTGACACTCCAAACCTGACAGGGCTCTAAGAAAGATTAAAATAGAAATACTCTACTTGAGAATTTAACTGCAGTCTAGGGCACAATTAGTGAGCAAATACACCATTAATTGAAAGGATCAAGGGCATAGCAGGACGATTATGAGAGGGCTGACTGTAGTAATATCACGCTTAACTGAGTGACTGTTTGCCTGCACTTGAATAGAGAGCAGAACTAGTAATTAATTACCTGTATTTCCATTTTCCTCTGGAGCTATGCCATTCCCCAACTGCACTGATCACCATTTAAAATATAGCATTTCTTGGACCTGGGCTGTGGAAATGACGTCTCAGCGGTAAGCGTTCTGATTCATTGTTGCCTGTATTACATCCCCTTCCCTGAAACACAGTTTGGTGAGCAGAGTGCCTGTGGAGAGAGGCAGGAAGAATGTTCATCACTGGGGAGTCTCTGAGTAAGAGCTAGGTTGGAGAAGCTGCTTTGGTATGCACGAAGAAATGTTTTGCTTCCTTTCTAACAGATTTATGGAGCTATGTTGTCTCATCAGTGCTAAATACACTCCAATGCACATCCTCCACCTCAACATCCGTTGACATTTGTATGCCACGTATCCCCTCTTCCAGCCACATCTTCCCCTCGCATCAATCCAATAAAAAAAAAAAAAGAAAGCTGCTTCCTTTCGGGCTAGACGAAAACAGTTCAGTATTTTCAAGGTCGTTTCAAGTAATGTTATAAATAAGATGTCTCCAAATACATTATTCTTCTGTCTTTCTTGGAAGAAATTCTATGAAGAAACAATTTTTTAGTGAGCAAAGAACATGCCACTATCTTGCTGAGGATTTTTAAGGCCGTTTTGAGGAGCTGTTGAAGCAAAGAACAGGAAGATATATACATTTTAACCTCCCAGAACAAATGGTTTCCAAAAAGGTCATATTGCTGCAAGTCATGACATTATGAGCCTGATCTCATGAAGCTGCTATAAAATGGCCTCCAGCCACATTTGTTCCTCTCTTAAATCAAGACTGAATTTCCTTTGCAGACATAGCTTTTTGGAGCAGCTGGAGGGCGAGGCTGCTGTGCCCTGTGTTACATCCAAAGTGAGACACGATGATCGCTGTGATTTCTTCCAGCAAAAAGCAGAACAAGAATTCAAATGGATGGCAGTCGGGTACTTATTTCTCTCTGAGCCTGTTCTCCTTACGGCTCCTGCTGCAGCTATCTGCCAGCTTCTACAGCTGTGTCCTTCCACTGGGCAACGCAAACACTTCACTGCCCTGGCGAGCAGCACTGCTGGCTCCCGCCACTGGACTGTGCATTTTCAGAGATGCTCTCCTCCCTGTTCTGCTGAGCCTGGCACCTGCTCTGCTCAGGACTGCATTCAGACACCACCTCCCGTGTGGAACAGCTCAGAGAATGGGACGGATGGATGTGGTTTACAAATGCACCTGGGAGGAGGTGTAAGGCAGATGAAGATGTTCGTGTCTCCGTCAAGAAAGCAGTGCCTTTGACAGAAGGGCAAGCAGCAGACTCCAAGACATCTAAGTAAGTTTCTGGAAAAAAGGTTGATGTCGAATAAACTTTTAGCTGATGTTCAGAAAGATAAGCTTTTTTTGCTTGCTTTCTTGAGGGTAGACATCTCACAGGATTTTTAGATGAGAGCTCAATGGGTTCTCTTTGCAAGCTCCAAACATTACAGCCTGCCATGTGCCGACTGAGGAAAGGACGCGCTGTCCTCTGCTCAGGGCAGCTCTCGGCACAGCTTTCCTGGTGGACTTGGCCTAAAGTGTGCCAGTGGTCTGGGACACCTGCTGGGCCCAAACTCAGCTTGTCCAGTACGGACGGCGTGATCTCCTGAGGTCCCTTCTGGACATTTCAGTCTGTTCATGCAGCACTGGCTGAGAGTGACCAGCCCCTAATGGAAACCAGCAACCCGTTTGTCACCGCTTTTAGTGTTCCATGGAATGATGAAGTGGCACTCAGTACTTGTTCCCAGGGTAAGGGAATCCCATCCAAGAGCAGACCCACTCCTGAAAGTATAATTGCTGTCTCTAGTTTTGTCTCCAAAACTCTCCAGGCAGACCCAACCAAAATAGTTTGTTGAGGAAGTAGCATTTCTCTTAGTCAGTTTGTTTGCTTTCAGACCTGTGCTTTACCCTTAGCAATAAAATAGGAAACTTCTTCATTTTTTGTGGGTGCTCCTAAACACCAAGAACTTCCTTGAAACATGGGCTGTGTTGGTGGAGCTGTAGCAAGACTTGGATGGGATTATTTCTCAGTCAGTTGAAACCTCTTCTTTCTTTCCTGTTGGTCTTCCCTTGGAAACCACTCCCTTCCAAAGGCGATCTTGCTAGCACTTTCTGGGACCCCAGCCACAATCTGGACTCTTATTTCATGGGGCACTTCCCACCGACTGTGTAATTGAAGTCTCAGCCTCTGTGTTCTGCTTGTAAACTCTGCAAGAAAGCATTGCTCATGTGTTTCAGCTGTGCTCAGAGACCACAACTCACTAGTTCAGTATTTCTCTCAGCAGTGCTCTTATTTTTCAGAAATAAGTTTACTGTATTTCCTTTATCATCCCAAGCATTTATGTTATCCTCTAGCATCAAATCAAGAGCTGGTGCTGACCCAGTTGATGACTTGCCAGTGACCTTTCCAGCATCACTACCACCCTCTATTACCTCTATTGCCAAATCTGTAATCTCTCCTAAGAGATAACAGATCTCTCCTAGGTAAAACCCGATCCGTTGACTCTGACACCCGCTTTCCGCTGTGCTGGCTGGGAGTAGGGCTGGCCCTATCTCACCTGTCTCTCTGTGGTCTGTGTCAGCCTGTTCATTAATTAAACATGATTAATTTTTAACATCGTGTCAGCTGGTGCACGGCTGCGGTTCATCCTCTGCCCAACGAAATGTCCCTGGCTGTGGAGTTTCCTGACATTCCTGGGTTAAACAAAGTTTAGTACCTAAGAGGCACAGCTCTCCAGGTTCAGCCCATTCAGAGCTCCTGCATTCAGGTTTCTGGATTTGTTGAACTGAAATGTTCCAGAGAATTTTTTTTAGCACATGCCTGGCGTAGAAAGGGTTTGAGAACACTTCACCATCCTGTTCAACATTCAGATTTCTTTCTGTTTGTTTGTTTGTTTGTTTGTTTGTTTTTCAGGTACAAAAGATAAATATTTGCAGTTCCTGCCCCTCTGAACCATGACTAACAGAGTCTTATTTCAGCTCAGCCATTGGTTCACACTGCTTTTAGGATTTTATCACTAATGTAATGCATGAAGTCCCATCAACCTAAATATTTCCATCTCGTGGTCAGCAGCTCCACCAGTCCTGCATCTTTTGTAAGGGCTTCATCTTGCCTTCCTGATTCCCCTGTGGCAGACTGATGCTCCTGGCTGCCCCAGCCCCGTTGTGCAGGAGCACAGCACGCTCCAGGCCCAGCAGGACCCAGGTGGTGGCTGAGGCTCTCCCAGAGCACACGGCTTTAGGCAGATCACCCCTCCAGGTGATCCCCCTTTTCTGCAAGGGGGAATAACAGCCACATGCTCCACAGGTATCTTAGAAATCCATTGCAGGTGACAGAATGCTCTGATTCTGAAGTGGCAAGGCCAGAGCTGAAAGAGTACAAAAGCAAGAAGCAGCGAGTTCATCCACACAGCAAAGAGCCTCTCCTTCTCACACCGATTCTGACCATGGTGCACACTCAGTATCCATGCCTTTCTCCCCAAAAAGTCTTCGCAGAGTAAAGAAAATGTGCACATGGACTGTGTCCGGAATGTGCCACTCTTCTAGTGCTGTG
This sequence comes from Alectura lathami, assembly GCA_013399715.1. Classification (NCBI taxonomy): domain Eukaryota; kingdom Metazoa; phylum Chordata; class Aves; order Galliformes; family Megapodiidae; genus Alectura; species Alectura lathami. The sequence continues at coordinate 2,819 of VXAV01005342.1, read as the reverse complement.
AAACTGAACTCCAGAAGCCATTGACCAGCAGGCAGCCCAGGGGGCAAGGAGGGGAGGAGAGGAGGGGGAAGAAGGGGATCATGAGAGACGGAGAGGGAGAGAGAGGAGAAGGGAGTAGCCAGTGATCTGTGAAGCCTTCCTTTCTGACTGGATGGCCTCTTACTGCTGCTGTCTGCCATTTATAGCAACGGAACAGTAATTCACTAGACACGTCTTGTATTTCCCCAGGTTGGATTTTGCCTGCTCAGAGATGTCTGTATTTTGGCACAGTGTAATCCAATTCAGATTCGTTTGATATAAGGATTTGTTATTAAGGTTAGAAGCCTTCTTTTGAACAATTAAATGTGAATTGTTTTGTGCACATTTGGGTCTGTGATATTGCTTTTTGGTTAAAAAAATATTTTTATTTCCTTGCTTGCCTCTGTACACTGTTCAGTTTTAGTCAAGTGGACATGAAAAATAAGGCAAGAAAATATTGGTACTCTAGATTATTTCCAGGCTTACATCAACATGTTTATCTATCCTGTGGTTATGCTTTGCGCTAGGCTCGTACCAATACAGGAGATTAAAAAACCAGGCGAAATTAATAAAATGCAAAAATCCACGTGGCCATTTGGACATACAAGAATAGCAGGTTTCATTGTGTGGGGTATTTTGGATCAGTTTCTAAGGCAGAAGTCCCACTGGAAATAATTACAACTTCCTTAACTGTATGATAATGAGAAATAACTATGAGCTCAAGTACTTCTTTGGGTATAGTTCATGACATCTCAAGGTATTTTAGATACGGAATAACGTGATCCCGTGATACTGAAAATTCTTGCCAAATTATGCATTTCTCTGTATACTTTTCTCACTTCTCTTACTTCACAGACACATGATCCAGTAAATACTGTCTTGCTCTGATTCCGGTGGGAAAATGTCTTTTCTTGGACCAGTGTAGTACAGCTTCCACACAGTACAGAAACCCCGAATTGCAGGGGCTGGACGGGACCTCAGGAGATCACTTGGTCCATCCCCCTGCCTAAGGCAGGTTCCCTACAGCAGGTTGCACAGGAGAGCATCCCGGTGGTTCTTGAATATCTCCAGAGATTAACTGGTATTACTGGTTTTATAATCCAAACCAGTCTGCCCACTGCCCCAAAGCACAGGCATTTATGGACCCAGCGTTTGGCACAGTCATGTACAATCATGGAATTGTGTAGGTCAGAAAAGACCTACAAGACCTTGATCAGGTCCAACCATCAACCTGACCTACCAAATCCCACCACCGAGTCATGTCCCTCGGTGCGACATCCACACGTCTCTGAAATCCCTCCAGGCTGGGGACTCCACCACTTCCCTGGGCAGCCTGTTGCACCCCCTCCATGATGAAATTCTTCCTAACATCCAGTCGAAGCCTCTGGCACAACTTGAGACCATTTCCTTCAGTTTTGTTTGTTTGATTTCCAGTTAATTCTTGGCTTCAAAGATATGTGCTTACAACTATTTTTATGTTTAAATGTTGCACTGGGCAAAAGCCCAGACTCTGCTCGCTCCAGCTTTCCAGTGAAAAGCTCTACTGCAGGACAGCGCTGCCCGCTCACGGGGTCCCTGAATTGTGCCTACCGCTAAGAATATCGTCAAGCGGTACCACCAGTCTAGGTGCCTTTCTCAACTGAGGACCACATTTATTTCCTTTAGCTTCCATTACTTTCTTGTGCTTCTTACACAAAAGAGGACGCACAGGAATTTTTCGTTCCTTGTTTTATGTTTTGATCAGATTTAGTGCACTCTCACCCCCAGCAGCAGCCATTCCCAGCAGTACCCACTTGCAGTGCAGCACAGCAGCAGAACTGAAGGAACCAGGAGATCAGTCAAACATTTCTGTTATACAGATTTAGCTAAAGAGCTGAATTTTTTAACTGTCATTTCTGTTCTCTTCTTAAAAATGCCCTTTGGGAAGACACGTGGGTATTTTTGTTTTAGTAACACTTTTCTTTTTACTATCTGATCATTGTAAATGGACTCTCAGGGTCTTTAGGAAACGGAAAACTCCTGGGGGAGTTTTCTGAAAGACTAGATTGGCTTGGCAAAGCTGTTTTGGTGTTGAATGGGTGCAGTTGTGGATGTTGGCGTTAAGGGATGAAACCAATTTGCTATGAGAATCACACGGAGTTAATTTATTTCAAAGAAGATATGCCCTCTAGGTACGCATGAAGCTTATACTCTCTCGACTGCATATATTTTTTCTATATAATTTTTTTCTAGCATTCAGAGAATCTCTTGGTTTTACAGCACTAAAATCATTGGTACAACCATTTCTGCATGATTTTCCAGATAGCTGTAGGCTTTCATCACTGTTAGTATCAGTTACTGGAGTGAGCGGAACAAGCATTCTGCAGCAGCATTTTCACATCCTGCATGCATATGTATGAGCAAAGATTAAATAGATTAGAACTTCTCTACCTCAAAAAGAAAAAAAACATAACACTGAGAATATGATAGCAGCCTGTAAAGTCAAAAATGACACAGAAGCAGCAAACGGGAGATGGCTATTTATTACTTTTATAATGGAAGAAGTAGGGACCCCAATCAATTTACCAGGTAACACGTTCAAAAGAAACACAAGAGAATATTTTTTCATCCAAACGTTGGGCAAACATCTGTCAGGAATGACATTGTGTAGTTGTTCTTGCCTTGGGGCAGGTGATGGACCAGCTGTCCCCTTGATGTTCCCGTTCAATCCTGCTTCCTGTGATTCTGTAATTAGGTTGCAGAACTGATTGGCACAAGCTTTAGCAGTTGCTGGTTATTGATGGGTTCAAAAAAAAAAAAAA
>VXAV01005339.1:178941-191657 GCA_013399715.1 Alectura lathami | reverse complement strand
AAAGCTAAAACATTTTCAACAACAGCTAGATGAAACAAAAGTGGCCAAGTCATGTTAGCATTTAGAGAAGTGTGAACTCAGCTTATAAGGAGGTGAGGGGGTACCAACCATCAACTTCTGTATGAGAACAGGATATAGGAAAATGCTTTTGTTGGAAAATGCATATAACTTAACTCCTGTTATTTTACATATCTATCAAATACCTGGTGTTAAGTCTTTGAACAAGAGAAAGTTCTGTCCACTGAGCTGGCAATCACATGAAAAGGAACCTACTGGGCTTTGGTAAACGCTCAGTAAAACAACTTCAGACAAGAGGAGAAAAAGCAACAAGCGCCTCCATAGGCCTTGGCATAAAGAATACAAGTTTTAGATGAGAAAAGTGTCTTTGAAATGAAGTACTGAACTGAGAAAAGAATAAACAACACAGGCACAAATCAATCAAGACACATTACAGAGTAGAAAAGCAAAAAACCCTCATAGCACTGATATATCCCTTTGGCACAAACCACCAAACCAGCTCAATAAAGATACCGAATGGGAACAACTACTGCGTGACTCTTCCTGTACCCATGGAGCAAAGTGACAAGATGGTACTAGAAAGTGTAGGATGGAAATAACCACAGAATCCCAAAGTCTAAGGAGTGGGACATATTGTAGCCAGCTGGCACTGACCATGAGTGCAAGTGGGAACATACAGTGGCCACATGGATAAGCTGGAAGCCAGAAGACATCTCCAAGCCAACAACGGGTGTCTTTTCTGCTCTACTTTCAGAATTTTTAAAAATGTGCCTCCAGCCCCACCCTGGCCTTTTCCTGTCCAAAAATCTACCTGAAGACAGTATTCATAAAGCTTGATGATACATTGACCTGCACCACAGCAAATAATGCAATGAATGTAATTGATAATCAATGTATTTGGTCATCAATTCTTTAATGAAGAAAATAGAAACTATTACTACTAAAATGTGGCTCGTCTGAATACCTAATGGCGTTTAGAGCACTCCGCAGTGATGGTGAAGAAATTGTTATTCTGCTTCTTACTGTCTTCATAAAGCAAGTCTTTATTACAAAGATACTTTATAATGACATTTTATAAGCCACAAATGAAATGTGGTTCAGTTTGACAAAAATGTAAACATTTAATTAAAATAGATAATGAGTTAATCACAAAAGAAGATTGCTTGTCTTGAAATGTAAAAAAGATAAAGTAAATCACTTCTCTATATATAAATGTGCATAGATTCACACATGTTTTATTCCCAGTGATTTCCATTTTAATGTTCATGTGCTAGGACTGATTCAATAAAAAAAAATGGAAATTGTTCCATCTTCAACATTTACTGCTTTGAGACATTACACAAAGTAAAATGAATAGCTTACCATTTTAATGTTTCCACTTTGCTTACATTAAAACTTCTCTAATTCTAAACCGTTCTAATTAAGCACCCACTATTTAATCTAAAAGAATCTCTGAGCTTCAAATGGAGGCATCTGCCAAGAAAATCTGATGTTGTTTAAAAGAACAAACTGCCTTTAAGTATTAGTGTTTCTAGAGAATTCCTTAGATGGTTTTAATCAAAATGCTCACATGCCAGCCTGAGAACATCTTTTTTTCATATGTATATAGTAGAATTAACTATTTTTTTTCTGTGATCCTTTATTATATTTCCTAATTATTTTTAAGTGGTTAGTCTCTGAATTTGACATGGGTCTTCATAACCTCCCTTTCTATTTGCATGTTCTCCTTAATTTTATGTTATATTCACTGAATATAAATTGAATTATGACAATATATACAAGTCATCAGTGCTCCTGAAAATGATGCACAAATTACATACTGGATTATAAAAAACTAATACTTCTAGATTGGAAACTAAGATACAATACCTCAAATTAGCTGGGTCCAATAAAAGCGGGAGAATTTCAGAAGACGGATGCTCAACACCTACTACAATAATCTCCTGAGAGGAGATCTGAGGTAGGAAATACCAAAAAATCTGTAGCCTTTTTATTTTTCCAATGTCTTGTTCAGAAATATTTATTTCAGAAGGGAAGATATATTTTGGTCACATGCTAACTGGCTTAAATGTGAAAAAGGCACACAAAAATACACTTGCTGTGAAGAGATGCTGTTTTCCAGAACACTACGAATATTTTGTGTGGATACACGCAAGTATATGCATACAATTATGAAGACATGATTTTCATTACGAAAGTAATTTTAATCATTCAATGAACACTACAATTACCTCCTAACTTGTCAAACTAATAACAGAAATTATCTGACTCAAGTAATTATACACCACAACTGTGTTAATGCATTATCTGGCTGCTGGCCACAATGGCCAAGAGAAAGATTCTTATCCTGAAGTTAGAGTAATTCCTACACATCTCCCAGTCTTACAACACATCTGCATATATACAATACCCAGAGCTAAAAGGAAAGATTCAAGCTGCATATATGCAACAAAAATCTGGCCCTAAATAAGTCATTAACAAATTGCATTCATGTTCCATTGCATGCAAATCAGTGCAGCTTGCATGTGCTCAAAAGGAAATTTCTGTGTTGCAACTATAAAAGAATTCCATCTTATAAGCCAAATCTGTCAGTCAAATCTGTTAAAGAAATGCATCCTTCTTCTGTTGTGGTGTACCTAGTGTCCAGACAGCTCTTCAGTATTTATGACTATACAATCAAAACCACTATAAATAACTAATCACAGGAATAATCTGATGAAGAAAGAAGGATCAGAGTAAAAGACATGAATCAAATACTGCTTATCTAGACAGAACTTACAAGTCATCTCATTAATTTGACAAACAACAATGCATGGCACAAAGACTATATCCATTTACAAGGTTCAACATTAAAATGACAAAACATCTACAGCTGTGCTCACGTACACAAATTCCCAAGTAAAACACAGAAAAAAAAAATAAAATGTAAGAATGACAGTTTGACAGACAATTCCTTTTTCCAATCTCTTCAATGTTTTTCCTTTTGCAAATAAGGACATACATGAAGAGTAATGTGAACCGTTTTGTGCTCTTGAAAACACTACAGAAGTTATTATGATTCAAAGTACATTGAAGGCAGCATACACTTAAAAATTTTTAATTATAAATGCAAAAAGAATGCTAATTTCTGCAGAGAGAGGTATTGAATCTCCAGTATGTTTCAGAGCAGAAACTGTATGTTTTTTCCTGCTGGAAACAACCCTTTTTTTTCACCTTACATTTCAGATAAACAGATTTAGATTCAGTGCAGTACCAGCCGAGAAAACAAGTGTCCTATGGGTTCTATCCAGGTATCATTTGACTTCGTTCCTGCTAAAGTAAAAGCATTTTTTTTACATAAGCTATGTAAGATAATACTTCAAGATACCTACCTGGAATTGGCAAAAGGCTATCCTCAACCTTCATATCTCCCACAGCTTTTCTCTACACTAACATGATTAGCAGCTTAAGAATGATCGGATCGAGCTGTGGAGTACTGAACCATGGGCCATACTCAGCGCTGAACAGCCCTGCCTGTGTTCTAATGGCACTGAAGGCTATGTCAGTAAGAGCAACTCTGCTGGCATACATATATCCAAACAGTACCTACCAGAATGTACACTCACGTTATTTATACAACACTTATAAAACTTCTGTTAAGACACCAAGATACATTCAGATCAATTTGATGCAACATATCCAGAGATATCTGCTGTGAAACACTGTAATCTAACCCAGAAAGTTGAATAAATCACTGAACTAAATTAATGCTGAGTTTTCAGTCATGCCAATAACCACCATAGGAAATCTCTTCTTTCCTAAAGGGACCAGTCCAGAGAATCTATATTACAACTAGCTACCATTTGCCAACTTGTGATAAAGAGATATATCTGTTTTCCAGGCAGGAACCCACTGCTTGTTAAAGATGGTAGCTCTGGTCTAAGCAGGCAACAAAGTCAATTGGCTTACTTCTTCAATAGGTTGCTGTATTTTTTAACAACAACAACAAAAAAATTAAAAACTCACTTTAGAAAAAAAGACAAAAATCAATACATCAGTGTGTAGTCTAATAGATTTTTCCCACCCTTTGAAGCTGAAGTGCCAAAAGCTGCATTTTTAGCACCTGAGAAGCAGAGATACCTCAGATTTGTTTCAGAACACAGAAGATCAATTCAGACAGTCTTTGAAAGTGCCCAAATCCTTCCTAGAGCAAATAGATTTCACGATGTTATATGGAGGGGAGCTGAGAATTAAGATTCTGGATGCAGTTCTTGATCAGATGCTTAAGTAGTTACCTTGGACAAGCCCATTTAACTGCTTTACAAAAAAAAAAAAAAAAAAAAAAAAAAAAAAAAAAAAAAAAAAAAAAAAAAAAGGTAAACCAAGCCTCAGAATGATTTATTGCTGTTACCTACATCCATGACATGCATGCTGTAAGGCTAATATTGTTTCTATGCTTTCAAATTGCAGGATGAAAGGCACAGCATTTAGGCCAAAGCAGTAGTAGTATAATTAACTGTTCAGTGTAAAAGTTATCTTGGGCTTTGAAAAGGTATCTTTTGCCTCAAAACATGTGAATAACAACCCATTCGTGGATTAACTGGCTGTGCACCGTTATCCCCCACTGCCATAAAAATTCCAAAGGTGATACAGCACTTATATTTGGAAACATTATCCTTCATCAAGAGAATGGTATTTCCAGTTTTGGAAGGAAAAATTACATCGATATGGCATTGACTGGGACTGCTTGCAGTAATAAAGAGTTACTACGTCTGAAGGTGTATGTATGGACCAACTCACATAACTGGAAGGAACCGCAGCTGAAACAGAAAACTTAATGAAGAGCTACACCAATGGGAATTGCTGCCTACTTTTGAAGTCCCTCCAGATCAGTTTGCCTGTGAAATGCAGAAATCAAGGGTCAGGATTGATCCCTCTTTTTTTCATATACCTTTTTAAAAGTATGAAAGAGTTGTGAGGGGGAATGATAGGTGAAAGCCTTTATGCCTTTTCGGTAAGTCCTCAGACACTGTAAAACTTCAGACACTTCATTGTATACAAAATCTCAAATACTTGAAGTTTTAATGTTTTCAAAAAAAAAAAAAAAAACAACCTGCTTTCAATTCCTAAGTAATACTCTGTCCCTAAGACACTCTTACTAGTAGTCTATTTCTAACACTGCATCACAGATATTATATCTTGGCTCAGCTATAACAAATTGCTCCTCATAAAATTCAAAATGGCCTTCTTCCAAAACTAGCCTTCAAAAAAAAAAAAACTTTAATAAATCTCACACCTGAAATCTCTCTGTCGAATACCAGCATTTTATTAGTAGCATAAAAATACACAACGAACTGTTATTATAAATAAGTTCTATATGTTTTCTTTGAGAAGTGTTCTTATTAAATAAGGAAGGGGTGGAACCACACTTAAGCCAGTATAACTAAATTAGCTGTAAATTACTAAATCATAAGATTTTTTATTTTTAAATACATTCTTTCAGGAACTGATTTATGATAACATTTTAAGAAGTTATGAACTCCATAGATGACAATCACATTCCATCTCAAAAATGGAGTATGAATTTGATAGGAATCTGAGTAACCTAACACAATCTTGTATTACGGCTGCATCATCTTTCCAGTTAACCATTTAAAGCTTCTACTATGACAAACTGCAGAAGCTCCTTTAACATTAACAACCAAATCATGAAGAGTTCTAGGTACAAAAAGACTGCACCTCCCAGGCTTTAAAGAATAATATAAATTAGGAAACATCAAGAGTTAAATTCCCAAAATGACTTAGTTGCAGGTACCAATATTCAGAAGTTACTGATATTCTCAAATGTCCTGCTCAACTCCAGCCTAACCCCTCACATAACTAAAGACTCTACAGCAGGAACATTTATGCCACTTAGGCAGTATGTGCAAGACCACCTAAGCTCTAACATTCAGACACTTGCAGCCTCGCTAATGTCATAGACCTGACAAAATTAAGTACCTCCCTCCCAAATTATAGATTTTGTGCAAAATATAGCTGGATGTAAGCAGACCAAGAAACAGATTCACCATGATTTTAGTGTCTGGAGAGCCCGTGCATCATTTGAAAAAGGCATTTAAGAACTGATGTTCTGCATCTCATGTGAGATGCCCAAACCACCGTGCTGCTTCTGAGCTAAATCTCACTTCTCTCGCACACACTGCTTTACTCTGCAAGAGCAACTAAATATTCAGTAGAAGGGTTGGGGAATAGGAGAGGGGAGTTATAAGTGGTATTGCAATGTTGGAAAACAGGACTAAAAGCATGCTGGAAAATGGCGTGAAATGGCTGTGAAATGGAACGTTTTCAAGATTAAGAGAACTTAGATCCAAAACATCCACTACCTGAGCAAACCATCTCCTAGGACATAAGTTGCATCTCCTCACGGCATGACGGCATATGATCCCTCATTGCAAGAATCCTATTGTCTAGCTAGTAAATCTCAGAAGTCATCCCTCCCATTCAGATAACTTTTGTTTAGCTTTCTCATTAGGAAAGTTTGATGATCCCAACATCAAAAGAATGTACACCACTAATAACGCAAAGGAGAGAGACTCACACAACAGTAATGGAGGAAAAACTCTTAAGCCACACATCTGCCCTCAGCATTTCCTACTATTTTTCTTAAATCACTTTCTACCAGCTTGCAAGTTCCTAATAAATCTGTTTTCAGACACCTAAAAGAGGACCTCGGCACCAACTCAACTTTTGCACGAAGTTACTATAAAATTAAGGTAATTCAATAAGGGTTTAGGTATGTAGGTGCAAACTGCAAGCCTAAATCATTCCCAGTTGCCACTTCAACTCTGGAGGCAGCACACTACCTGCAATATATCATGTAACAACACTTTGCCTTTATCCATGCCAAGAATCATCCTGGTCTTGAAAAAAGCTGAGAAGCATGGACCCAATCTTGTAGGCCAAACACTGAAACACTTGTGGAATAATTGGGATATCTTTCCCTTTTAAAAGAAGAAAAGCTTAAGAACTCCAGGGTGGAGAAACACCTCCAGGGTGGAGCGCAGCGGGTACACAAGGCCGTGATAGTTCCCTAAACAATGCAACGGTCACTCCTGGATATCAGCCTCACCAGGGGATCCTGGTGTGTCTGGCTCTGGAGATACTGCATGGAGGATGGAGCAAAGGAAGCTTCGCAGCCAGGCTCTGTGATAACATTGCAGGAAATGGAACTTGGTGGTAATACAGAACTGAGCAGTCACCCTGAGTTTGCAGCTTTTCAAATTTCTGTTGCACCAATCACAACAAAGCCATGCATGACTAGACTCAAACTCCACCTAAAAATGGTACAAAAATGGCTCAAGAAAAGAAGGAATTATGAGGGATGATACCATCGCAGCTTAGTCGGATTTACAACGCTGGCTACCGGGACCAGTCGACGGGCTGAACCTCTCTTTGCCCCGCACCAACTCCCCCCCCCCGCCGTAGGGATGCCTATTGGGTGAGATTTGTACACTCAGTTACTCTCTCTGAGTGCTTTCCCAGGAAACTTAGAAATCTAGTAGAGTTATTTTCATGTTTTAACACATTTTGTAGTTGGTTTGTATTACTAACATTATTGGTATTTACACATGCTCTGCAGACAGTGTTTTATCGCCAGCAATTCAAAAGAATGTGTTCTCTGTTGCTCCATTAAAGAGCACCATTCTATAAGATAGTTGTAAGAGTTCTCATTAAGTGGGCTAAACAGGTGGTTAGAAGAGACTGATCCTATAGAGCCTATAGTGGGTAATGACCCCTTTAACACAACAATGCTGTTATATTTTCTTTCTTTGTCTCACTTGGCTTTAAATTCTTTAAGTGGTGAAACATCTCAGAAAACCCTACATCTTGACAGACAGCCTCCAGAAAGTTAATCAATATTTAGTCTCCTTGCCTTAGGAAAGCCTCAAAGATGTTCCACTCTTAATAAAATCCTACAGGATAGCCTATAAACAGTGACCTCTCCCCTGGCTATTTTAGACTAGAAGCACCTGATTCTACCTCAGTGTATTCTGTTTCAGTTCTGCAACATTACCTCTGGTTTATTTACGTATTATCACAGATGACCACAAATTCTCCCTCACTTCTACAGGAAAACATAATTAAAATCCCAGACATATACCGTAAATATGCTCTAGCAATAGTCAACTGCTTGACTACTCACAAAACCAAACAAAGTTGTTATTGCTAAAACAAAGTGCCAAGGAGATTACTTCCTCTTCTTTTCAGATATTCTGTAGACTAAAAGCAAAGATGAAGCCATATCCCAGATTAATTGGTAAGAATTGAAAACAGGATGATTTTATGCTATGTAGAAAATATACTTGAGATTAATGTGAATTAAAATGCAAGAAAACATCCCAAGTAAGGCTTTAAGTTATGCCTTGGTTGCTCTAGAAAAAAAAAAAAAAAATAGAGCTTGAAGTCCATAGAGGGCAGATAATGTACATGTTTGTTTCAGCATCCTAAAATGCTTAAAAACCACTATACAGACAATGTAACCAATCAGAAGTTAGGAAAAAAAAAAAAGTAGTAAAAGTGCTACAGAAAGAAAATTAATACACTTGTAAGAAAACAGATGAAATTAATGGGGGAACACTGAGTTCCCTGCTCTTCTGAAAATAGTCCTACATGTTGGTTCATAAATAATCCGAAACAGACGAACTGATATGAAATATATATTACTTAAAAACAGTTCAGGAAGAGCATAATACATTTGCATGTCTTGCAATGAAAAATACTGAAGGACAGAAATAGAATGTTCCAGACATAAATGGCCTTTTCTTTTTTTCCTTTTATTTTTCTCTCCATTACAGAAACACACAGAGTCTTCAGCTAACTAGCAAGAGCCTCAAAAATATCTGCAAAAATTCCGCAAGACACACTGCATTCATTGGAAGTGACATTTTAAGAATAAGAGGGCAATAGATATTAACATGATATAACTTTTTTTTAGTTCAAATTTATATAATCTAGTTTTTTGCGGCCATAAAAAAATGTAATTGTCAATAGCGGGACAAAACAAATAAAGGATAGCTGAGGAATTCCAGGAAAAAATTGAACCACACTTTTATATATATATATATATATACACACATAAAAGCCTTTCCCCTTTCGTCCTCTTGTTTGCTATTAAAGTATATCAGAAGGTTATATGAATCAGAAGGTTACCCTTACCAGGGTTCGGTACTGGGACCGGTGCTGTTCAATATATTCATCAACGACTTGGATGAGGGGATAGAGTGCACCCTCAGCAAGTTTGCTGATGATACAAAACTGGCAGGAGTGGCTGACACGCCGGAAGGGTGCGCTGCCATCCAGCGAGACCTAGACAGGCTGGAGAGTTGGGCAGGGAGAAATTTAATGAAATTTAACAAGGGCAAGAGTAGAGTCTTGCATCTGGGCAGGAATAACCCCAGGAAGCAGTATAAGTTGGGTACTGACCTGTTGGAGAGCAGCGTAGGGGAAAGGGACCTGGGGGTCCTGGTGGACAGCAGGATGACCATGAGCCAGCACTGTGCCCTCGTGGCCAAGAAGGCCAATGGCATCCTGGGGTGTGTTAGAAGGGGTGTGGTTAGTAGGTCGAGAGAGGTTCTCCTCCCCCTCTACTCTGCCCTGGTGAGACCGCATCTGGAGTATTGTGTCCAGTTCTGGGCCCCTCAGTTCAAGAAGGACAGGGAACTGCTGGAGAGGGTCCAGCGCAGAGCCACCAAGATGATTAAGGGAGTGGAGCATCTCCCTGATGAGGAAAGGCTGAGGGAGCTGGGTCTCTTCAGCTTAGAGAAGAGGAGACTGAGGGGTGAACTCATTAATGTTTATAAATATGTCAAGGGTGGGTGTCAGGAGGATGGAGCCAGGCTCTTCACTGTGACATCCAGTGACAGGACAAGGAGCAATGGGTGCAAGCTGGAACATAGGAGGTTCCGCTTAAATATGAGGAGAAATTTCTTCACAGTGAGGGTGACAGAGCACTGGAACAGGCTGCCCAGAGAGGTTGTGGAGTCTCCTTCTCTGGAGACATTCAAAACCCGCCTGGATGCGTTCCTGTGCGATCTGCTCTAGGTGTTCCTGCTTTGGCAGGGGGATTGGACTAGATGATCTTTCGAGGTCCCTTCCAATCCCTAACATTCTGTGATTCTGTGATTTCAGATAATCTGATTCATCACAGACATCCTGAACCCTGGCTTCAAAAATACATCATCCACTCACCACCCACATGGCCTCATCCTTACATGCTGAAGGTAGGCTAACTCCACTTCCCAGGCAGTTAAGACAGAAGTGAATCTAGGACTGCACTTCAGATGCCGTACCAACAATTGTGTGTTAGGCTGAGAAGTGTTCCTGAGAGAGATGCTTCAACCAGGCAGAGAGCTGATAATGATTTGTCTAATCCTGTTTCCTTACATCATTTACAAGAATGTCATAGGAAACAGAAGGAATAACAAATGGTGCATAGGTCACATCCATTGCCCTGCTGTTATCCAGAAGGCCAGTTCTCCTGTGCCATTATTTCCCCTCCCAAAAGTGGGTTATGATATTCTAATGCCATGAAAGTGCATCAGTCTACTAGAGTGTAACACTGCCTTATGCTGTTAAGGCACATAAACACATGAAAAACATCATGCTTCATCTCTGTGCAGTAAAAACAGAGCAGCAGCATTAGTCCTCAGCAGCCTTACCCTCACCGGGACAGCACTGAGCTTTAAGAGCATGTGTGTACTAACAAACACAAGTAGACTGGAGCTACTAACCTCACTTGAAGAGAGTATCTGAGTATCTACAGTTTATTTGAAAAATACATCACTATCATTTTGACAAATGGTGACAAAGATCCGTTTGATCAAAGTAATGTACTGTAGGAGATAGCCTATTTGTCTCAGCTTCAGTCTCCTTAGATTCATTTAAGAAGTCTGAGAGTAGCTTTTAGAACAGACCCTTCTACAGCCTTGCCCTTTTCATCTGGATCTCTGGGAACAGGTTGCTTCCACATAGGACCTGATTCAACAAACACATTTAGCTAACCAACTTAGCTATTTTCTAACTCTGAACACAGAGAGAAGGTACCAACAGTGGACAAGGACAAGTAAACAGGGGTCAGGAAGGTTAAATTAGAGGGAGGAGGTCTGCAAAGGCAGATTTTGCTATCTATTTCTAGAAATATGACAGGCACATTAGCCCCTGGAAATGAGGAACCCTGAAAGTAGAAGGAAATGCAATGGCTTGTACAGAGCAAGAATGAAAAATCAGGCTGGAAAGTGAAACTAAGTGCTGACCTTAGTTTGGTGGAAAGAGAATGACAAGAAGCCTGGAGAAGCAGAACAATTATTAGCGATCTACAGGGGAAAATAAACAAACATTCAAAGTATATTTGTCATCTACCCACCTAGGCCAAACAAAATTTTATTCTCTCCCTTCTACATCAGCTGTATCCAGGCTCCATGTAACAAGTCTCTGCTAAGAGACAGGTGGTCTTTACTTGTTTTTCTCACAACTTTGTACCTGCATTTCTTCAGCAGCATATATTCCTTTAGTGGCAGCTACAATCAGATTTAACTTTTGATTTTATTATCCACTTCTATTTAGAGTTTGGGACATTTTTCTCCAAAACTGGGAGGCACGTAAGAGTCTTAGGGTGCTCCAACAGGAAAAAAAAAAAAAGCAGTTTTACTTAAGCCGTGTTTTATTAAAGGTATTTCTACAGCAGAATAATGTAAGTTTTCAAGAGACTAGATACTATTGTAATTACAGCTACCTTCCCACAAAACACTTATTTTACGTGTGTAATGCACAACAAAATTACTTTCATAACAAATCAGGCAGGTATTTACCATATATTAGGAGAAAACATTTTACATTAATGTATGCAAGCAACAGAACAGGAGGGAAAGTAGCAGAATTTGTTTTTATTATTATTTAAGAACAAGTAAGAAGAACTAGTTATTATCTACTAGATCTTTTCCATACACAAAAATACAGACAACAAAAATAGCACCAAATGAGAAACAGTCCTCACAAACACTTCTTAGCCGACAAATTCTAGCACTAAAATTCTGCAGCTTTTAAAAGATTAAAGCAGATTTCACCTAGCCAATAGCTTGTGGTGACAAGTATCAGATGCCTTGATTCCACTAACTCATAAAATAGTTTCTTAAAGTATTTAACATTTAAATTTGTGAATTCTGAATTCATTTACCATTTAGATGTCCAATTTAATGGCATCAGAATCAAGTAGTGCTGAAAAAACTGAATTTTTATCACCACTCTGAATTACACAAAATTACAGTAATTCTGTTCTGCATTAATCTACTTTAATATATTGATACTAACAGGTTACAGATAACTTTGAGAACATAGTTTTCTGAAAATTATGTATTTTATATTTTATATTTTATAAATAAATTTTATATTAATTTTATTGGATGGTAGAGACATTAATGTATGTGAAGTGGAAGAAGTTATAGGAAAAATACTTCTTATTTTGTAGTTTTCTTCAAGAGGAATTTTCAGATTCTGGAAAAGAGAATATTTACCTTTGCAAGAATGGTTATTAGAAACCCAGTAATTTTGAAATTAAAATACTTGGATTCTGCTACGAAATGTTTAAGTAAAACAATGCTTGAAGAAAAATTGCGTTACCTACTGCTAAAGTAAAAACTACTCAAGATGCTAAAACTTTTGGC
>VXAV01005339.1:156912-174588 GCA_013399715.1 Alectura lathami | reverse complement strand
AGAAAAAATTGCAGCAAACATTAAAGAGCTTGGTACTTTGGCAATATTTTTCCCATTCTACAAATCTGATTTCTGATTTAGAGTTTTCAGGTCAGTCTGCATTGACAGCTATTTGACGATACAAAAAAGTACTTTGGAATCATATAAATATATTAATTAAAAAATAAAAAATGAAAATGTAGGTTAAATTCATACAGCACCAGGGACATGAAAGGCTGGCAAGTAACGGGCTCCATACCCACAAGAGGGAACCTGCCCTTGAGGATAAATTTGAGTACTCCCACTTCGTTAGTTCGTGGTATCCAACAGCCCACTGGTCTACAAATACGGCAGAGAAAACATCCAGCAAGCTTTAGGCTTTAACCAGGGAAGATTGCATAAGAAGAGAGTCACAGGAGGAGACGAACAGGAAGGAAGTTGGAAGAAATTAAGAAATTAGTATACAACCTTCATAAACAATACACCTGTCTAAATACACTGGTTTTAAAAGGAAGAACCAGGCCCAGGAAAAGAAGAATGGAACACATACTCAGAAGATACATTTCCTTTTCCTATTTATCTTGGTTCCTTTAGTATGCCTGTTCACTTATCTGTTTGGAAATGACTAAATATTTGTTAGTATTTCCACTTTGGAAATATTTATCTTCATAGCCATGGTAATACATTCACATAAAGGCATTAGAGCTGCCAAATTCCTTCATTACAATTTGGATCTTGGTGTAGAGGCTGGGGTGTTGGCTACTTGCATCTCACTGGACCCCTAACAGCAGACACCCATCACCATCAAGTCATTATCACATTTTCCCTTTCTGGCTGTATTTACTTTAGGAAATTCCCATGTGTTCAAACACTACCTAGGCTTGCTTCAGAGTACCGGCTCTATATAAATATCTATATGCAATGAGGTTTTATTTTCCCCTTAACAGTTCATACCTTCTGAAGCAGTTTCTACAGATTCATATCTCCAACCTCACATCCAAGAACAAAACAAAGCATTAAACAAAGACCAAACAAAATAATACTTATCACACATGCCAAAAAGCTCACCATGTTCCCTTTCAAAACTAGTTAATTCACACCACATTTTTTTTTATTATTTTTTTTTCCGAACTGCAAAGTTCTACTTAGTGTAATCCTCTCTAAACATTACACAATCTCAAAAGCACCACTGATAAAACTACACCCAGCTGGATATGCTAATTAAGGATAAAGCAAAACAAAGCATTAATTAAAATGTGATTTCTGGTTGTACAGTATTTTCCTCTGGTAAGGAACTGAAACCAAATTCAGAACATCCTTTCCATCTTCTGGACCACCCAACTTACACTGAAAAAGATTCTCCAACTTCTTTTATTTATTCTTTAATCATTGATCATAGTTATATGGGTATTCAATTTTTTTCCTAACCAAATTTACAGAAAATAGACTCAAAGTTTTCCACATCTTGATTTGAGAAGGAAGAGATTCCTAAGCAGATCTAGGCAACTTCATTAACTATAGAGTACCACAATAATTATGAGCAAACACTTGAGT
The DNA here is from genome assembly GCA_013399715.1 of Alectura lathami. NCBI lineage: Eukaryota > Metazoa > Chordata > Aves > Galliformes > Megapodiidae > Alectura > Alectura lathami. Next base: position 173,055 of record VXAV01005339.1, on the reverse strand, counting down.
TCGTACATTGATCATTTAATATCTTTATCTTCTTTGGATATACCATAACTACCCTTTAAACTTTGTTTAAATACTTGCCAAATTCATGAGACCTGCACTATTGAGCAGAGTAAGACATTACACAATTAAAATGTTTTCTGCTATGTTTGTATTTAGTGAAGTAATTGGAAAATCATTCTGAGTTCAGAATCCAAAATAAAACACAATGGACAATATGCAGTCATACAGCAATAATTAAAAAATACAAGTAAAATGAACAAAAAAGATTAAAACCAGCAGACTTTCTTACAAAACAATCCCACCCACAGCTACATCATGCAAATAAATAAAAGACGCTGAATACTGACACAAAAATCAAGTCTAAGTTCAATTTTCAACCAAGCACACAGTCAAATAACATTACACTTCTAAGGAACCCTAAATTCCTTCATTTCATCTCACTGGACCTGTAATACTTTCCAAATGTGAAGGTATTAATTCATCAAATAACAGTGTAAGATTTAATGAATATAGGTAATATTTCTCTTGACTACTTTCTTTTGGACAAGCTCACAGAAATCTCTTCAAGACAGGCATCTCCATCTTCATTACATCTTTCCTCTGACTACTTCAAAGACCGTTTTCGTCGTTGTTGTTCTTATTCTTTGTATGTTGAGATCTTCAACATCACAATGAAGGCCCAAAAAATTACCATTGCCAATATTATTTGGATATCCACACATTATACACCAAGGCCTTCCTGTATGCCAGAAAGGCACAGCTATGAGTATTCATTCCTCTTACAGGGAATGCACAAAACCAAAGAGTAGGCATGCTAACAGTGCTTTACCTCAGGGAAAAAAAAACAATTTGAAGTCTGTTAGAGGAACAGTAGCACAACCATGTGATTTTACTTAGATATAAAATTCTATATTTTTATTTACTAAAACATGCAACAATCCTTGTGAAACTTAATCTAAATTTGTTTAAAAGAAAGTATTTGAAATAATACACTGGTAATACTACAACATTTTTTTGCCAGTACTGAAAAGCTCTTCAGACTAACTCCCTTCCTTAAAAACCACCATAATGACCCAGAGCTCTTGTAAATCAAATATAACAGCAATCAGCAGATTTCTAATCTGCACTGTTAAATACAGTATTAAACACTTTTATCACAGATCATCATAGATAAAAATGTTTGCTTCCTAGTGCTTCAGAAGTTTCTTCCCGTTACCAACTCCATGTCTGGGGTCTAGACACAACAAGTACAATTTTTTTTAGCAATGCTTCCTCCTTCTTGAATCCATTTCACCACCCTAATCAAACACATTAATAAAACTTAATAGTGCAAGCTGCCATACTGCAAAATAGAATTAGGCCATTCTCCCAACTTGTCTTTGTACTGATTTTTTTCACAAAGGAAGTGGCTTGTAACAGATAGGGCAGTAAGGAGACCTGCAGTGAGTAAAATTCATGGCAAAGAAAGCTTTGATTTTCTGCTACTGCCGTGACATTCAACACCCATTCTTACTCCTAAATGTTAAATCTTATGAATTCATGATTCCAGCAGACTGTTGAGTCCCACTTCTTTAATAAGAATTCATTTATTCTAGAAGCATTACTAGTATTTTAACCAGAGTATCAAATGTATGCCAAATTATCATTCTTAGGTCATCCATCTCAAAGACTTGCATCTTGCGGCTGAAATCTTTTCTTGACCAACCAACCTCCTAATTCAATTACATTTCTCCAAGTTTTGCTCTTTGTTCTCCCTCTGTATGAGCACACACAATACTTCTATTCTGCCTCTATTCAATTGTTACATAACTAGGCTAACAGCACATACTCATTGTAAAGCAATTCATAACTCAAGTCCAATTCAGTTTTATTTCATTTGGCTGAAGGAAAAAAACAACAACAACAAAAAACAATAGCTTTTGCAACCTGATTACAAGGACAAAAAACTCGGTGTAGCCAAAATCCTAGAAGTGATTCCAGCATCCCAAGCTTGACTTTTCCCTAAGTATTCTGATTTCCCACATTCTCCAGCCCATATCCATATGATCCAACTATTCTAGCACTCTTAATTTTTTTTTCCCCAGATTTTAATCCCATATTATTGTTCCCACTTTAATTTTTCTAAATCATCCCTACTAACAAATTTTACTGGTATGTTGTTTACACAGCCTAGATCAGTCATCAAAAGGCCAGAAAAACAATATAAATACTCGAGGTCAGTGCCTTACCTAAAACTTGAACAATCTGTGGCACAACTGACAATACCCTAGCAGCTTTGAACTTGATTTCATGTGCAAAATTTGAAAGTAAAGGTAGCAGTACACTGCATGTTGCAAACTTCACTTTCATCTTCATATAGCACTCTGGAAATTTTACTAACAGTACTTTTTATTTTAAATCCCACAATTGCACAACTTTCTGATTATTTCCTAGCCCAAAAAGCCTTATAATACAGTGCAAGGATATGTTCTTTTGCATAGATAAAGCCATTGTTATCAGCCAGAATGGTGATGATGCCCAGCTTCAGCAGTCAGACCACCAAATCTGGCTACTCTCATTGTTAAGTCAAAGAAAAAAAAAATACTATTACTGTTGTGATTCTTTTTCCTAGATTAAGTTTACATGACATATCTACCATACCTACATAAGAAAGGAAAATAAGCTGGGAGTCGCTGCCTTTGCACTTTGTGTGCAAATTTGTGAGAAATTTTGGCTTCCAAAATTCTGACATTAACAGTGCACCAGAGAACAAGCAGCAACCACTCCTTTATTTGGTAGGTAGGCTCTCCATTTTGTAAGAGTTCTGTTTTTTCATTTTTATAAAATCACTCTGATCTAATGAACTTTGGTATTTTCTCCATTTGCCTTGTAGAGGCATAAGAGATGAGGAGAGTACTGATGTTTTAAGAAGGTATAGCATACTTTCGTAAATTCTGACAAATAGAAACAAACACTTCCTCTACTGAATTTACAGATTTATTACTACAATTAAGGCAAGCCAGTCTCTTACCTTTTACAAAGAATACAAAAGCCATAAAAAGCAAAACATGATAGTAACAAGTAATCATGGACTAGATTTAACACATGTAGAAAAGCTAAGGATCAAACAAGAATTCTCTGATTTCAGAAGCATCACTGCTTTCCTGGAGCATATGTAAGTATGTGGGATTTTTTTTTTTTTTTTTAAATTCACTTAGTTTACTCTCTTTCTCTAGTTCTGCTAAGCCTTTCAGATTTTTTCCCCTGCTTTAAGGCACACATTTACACTCTTTTCTTCTCCCCATTTAGCCTTTCATATCTTTATACTCTGACAAGCAGCTACTACAAATACTCTTTCACTACATTAGCTGCCTTCCTATCTTTGCAATTCTTCCCTGCGGGCCTTATCAAACTTAAAAGAAGCAACCTTTTCAGTTTTGAGGTCAGTCAACTACCTAAATCCCTTCCAGCTATCCACTATTCCTACAAAAATACACGGAAGGAAGAGAAAAAAAAAAAGGACTTGATGTTTCCTATCTCCCCTGTATTAAAGCACTAATAAAAGCATTGAACCACAGCCACCAGACCTCCCCTCACGCACGGTATGAAGTGCTCACTTATAAAGTGCACGGAGCCCTTCCGTACAACTCTATGGATTAGACATTCACTGTAAAAACAAAAATGTCATTGAACTGTCTGGACAGAAGAGAAACAAAAAGAAAGAGGCAAGGATTTTGTCTCTTGCATGCATTACCCTGCAAATCCTCAAGGAGTACTTAACCAAAGATTTACCCCCATTTCAGCCCCCTCTTTCTCCCTCCCTAAAGATTAAGGGCCATGGAAAGAAGCCTTCAGACCATGGCCCTGTAAACACTCTTGAGCCAGGAAGGGCCTGCACCTGGGCCTAGCTGTAAAGATGAAAAGAGCTCAGCAAGTCCCAGCTTTATCCCCGCGAGGTGGGTCTGAACAGCCACTGGCTGAGTCAGCCCCTCAAGTACCTGCAGGAGAGAATAAACCCCGCTCTGTATTCACGAGTGGCCTTCCCCAAACAACACCGCCAGCCTAGGCTCCAGTACTCTTACAAGTTCTGAGACAACAGGCTCAGCTCTTCCTTGCTGCAGCTCTTCCCTCAGCTCTCCTCTTTGAGGACAAATATTGTGCTTTGTCTATTTGCGCTTTTCCTCACAATAAAAAGGGTCCCTATAACTGCCGCTTAGATAGTCAATGTGGCCTACCCACAGGACTTTTTGCATCCCACACAGTGCATTGTGGCTTCAGCTGAAGTCTATCTGTGGAAAGTTTAGCCCACGTCTTACTGCATTCATACTTATCTTAATCATTCACCAGTTCAGCAAACCTGAAATCTCTCCCAGGACTGCACTGTGAAGAGAGGGTGCTTTAAGCATGGTGCAGGGCAAGTTTTTTTAATCCCAAGTACCCCTTCCCCTGATAGCTCAACACAGAGGCATGGATATTGTAGAAATTCCAGTTTATACCAAAAAATGTACTTTTGAAAAATGTCATTACCCTGCTTTAATTAGAAATGGTTAAACATTTTCAAGACAAACAAACGCAAATACGTCTGATGAGCCTGTATCTGAATATTAGGTTTCAATAAATATATATTCAGGGAAGTTTAGAAAATGTTGAGATCTCACTGTCAGATAGAACTCATGCTGCAGCTGTAATATCTCATCAAGTATTGGATACTTTATGTCATTTGTGTGGAGAAAAGAAACATTTACTGTATCAGCAGATTCCTGAAGTTTTCCAGCTCACTTATTCACATGTAAAGGATATGGACCATCAGTAAAAACAAAAAGTATACCAAAAAATTGTCACCAATAATTGAATTAAGCTGTGCTATGTTTTCATTATTAATCTATTAACATGCTTTAAAGTTGGATTTCCCCCCCCAAGCAGTGACTGATTTAAAAACACACCCTTAAAAAAACCTCCGAAACTAATGTCTCAACCAAGGTGTAATTTCAGTTTTTACTACAGTGTTTATAAAAATGTATCAGTTGAAGAACAGCTGCTCTTTAATGAAGAGCATTTCATCTAGTTCTGCAATGTTAAAAAAAAAAAAAAAAACTATTCCAACATGCTTTACTGGGGAACAATATTTCCAAAAGCATTTGTAGATCAGCATTACAACAGAAACCATTATTAAAGACCAAGAGCAAATTAAAGCTTTTAGATAGCCTTGACTTTCTTTGATAAAATGGAACATATGAAAGTAGATCTCCACTGCCTAAAGTGGATATGCATTTTTGTAATAATGTTGCTTCTCTTGCCAATTCTTTGAAGAATTCAGACAGTAGCTGTTACAATCAGTGCTTGATATACTGTCTGTTTCAAAAACTCTTTTCTTATAAAAGCTCACATTCTTGTTGAGCATACAGGCAACTCTTACAAAAGAACAAACTTTTTTTTTCCTTACTATTATGAAATTCTTGTTGATATGTTGTATATATTTGAGCAATTTTCTATTAAAAATGTGAGTTCTCTATGCTTGTTAGAAGAATGTACAATTTGGGAAATACTTTAAAAGGAAAAACACATATCTTGTTTGAATGCTATGTGAGTAACTTTAGAGAAGCTTTAGAACAAATTCAATGCATTCAAACGCTATATAAATCAACATTCAGGATGAAGGGTCAACAGGGGTTAAACTGTCTGTCCTTCTTGACTACATTCATAAATGTTTTTTTTCTAGCTGTACTTATAGAAGCAACTGCAGTGTAACTTGGATATTAAAACCTCCAAGGAAACCAACAAGGAAAGCTGCTAAGAATTTCACAAGTTTTTTTTTTTTTTTTCCCCTTTCCTTAGGTGTTAATTAAATGATCATTTAACACTGAAATGTAAACACAACATTTTCATCTACTGACAGCCTAGCCTATTATAAATCCAGGGTAATAAACGTCCTGGTGTTAATACTCTGAACCAAGTTCCCACAACACACTAAGATGCCTTGTCGTGTCTAAGGTTAAGCATCTAGACACAAAACAAAGATTGTGCCTACTCGACTTCCAGTTCAATTTTCCCATCGCCCAGTGACCTAGGTAACACTTGGAGCAATAAAGAATAAATTTAATTTCTCCAGCATTTTGTGAGGATTAGGAACAATTGTTGGCCTGCAATGACTTTTTATCCTTGGATTCTTTATCTTCCAGAGCATTCCTCCAGTTCTAAAAGAAAATTCTGATGGTTTAAGACACAGAACAAACAGAACTTTAAATTAGGCTTTTTTCAATCAATTGGAACTGTTGGAGGGGAAGCAATCAACCTTTCTTTGGACTTTTCTAAGCTATTCAGTTACTTCAGGCTTTAATCTTCCACTTGCAGAAGAAACCTACCGTAATAGGGACGAGTCTCTATACTTGCACATTTTCCCTTGGCCTGATTTACTCCTCTTTTCTATTTTTTTTTTTTTTAAATCCAGATGACATGGTTGCACTCAAATGTCTACTCTGTGCAAGCTGAGACTTACAGATGTCCTCTTTATAAGAATTCACACCATGTTTCTGCACCACATAATAATGGCATTTCCTCTGACATGCCTTTTTACTTTTCATTACTTCCTTCACTGAGATTCAGTTTCCTACTTAACTCCTGCCAAAAAGGTTTCCTGTGTCACAATTCACCAAAGCTTTCAAGGTTAACTCTCCAGGAACAACCCAGGGACTGATTCTGACTAGACATTAACATGCTTACTTACAGGTGATCCCAAAACAGTCACTTTCACATTAAAAAAGCAGTTCTGAGTTCTCCACTTCAACTGCTATCATACCAACAAAAATATGGAGGATAATTATTTACACTCAGAGCCAAGGATGTCAAGGTAACAAAGCCGTAAGTTCTACAGTAGACATCTTATTTTCAGTACCACTGTTATTTTAGAAGTCCTATGGCCTGAATAAGCAAATATCCATATTTAAATATCAACAGCTATGAGCATAAAAGATTTTGAATACTACAGATTATTTATGTTGGTCCAGAGAAATCATTGTAAGCCATACTTTTCTTTGCTTGATGTTTAACATGATTTTGAAATTAAGGTTAAATGCAATAATAAACAGTTTTAGAAAGTCTGTTATAATGAAAGTCAATAGGTAGAAGCATCCCTACAGATGCTTATTGCTGCAGTTACTAACCTATAGCTTCAGTGACACAGATTATGTAAAGATGTAATGATCTGCTTGGTTGCAGAGTTAGCTAACAGCCCCAGAAGTCCATCCAATTTGCCATTTTATCCCATAGCAAATGAAACACTGTCATTAAAGAAAAATATACATGAAATTGTGATTTTATAAGTAAAGAAATGAACACAAATTTAGCTGCAACTGAAAGATATTGCCTAAATATCTCAAAAAACAAATAACAATATTGAGACCCAGTTCACAAAAAGTTTGGTTGGTTTTTGTTTTTCCCCCAGTTTAAGAAATATCATACTATTACATCAAGTAGCAATGTTTAATCTGAATTCATTTAATCTGAATGCTTGGTACACCATTTTTTACCCTTGAACTGTATCATAGCAGGTGCTGTAGAAATACAAAGAAAGCCATTGCTCATGAAAAGCGCACAGATCAAGAGACTCTAAAACACCAAAAGGCAGGAAGAGTAGTGTAGTGAATTTTGAAGTCTAAGTAATAATTGTCAAACACAATGATAACACATTTTACTCGTGTGTTCCACCCGCCCCCCCCAGCAAAACTACATTTCAAAAGTTCATTCTGTTTCCACTAAGGCTGAAGGTTTGCTGTTGCTAGGATATAACTACTGTGAGTCGTACATGAAATATAATTCTTGTTTCTGTGCTTGAAAATAAATAAATCACCTGTTACACTGTGCATGTTTTTGCAATACTTCCAAAAATCTCTATTAGGTCACCTTGCTGTCTCTTACCGTACATAAAAAGGGCTTATGTCTGAAGCAAAGCTGTAGTAATATTTGTTTTGCTCACTACGTCTTAAAGGGTGACTGGGTTTTCAGTTTTGAAATGTTATAGCAGAGAATGAGAACTGAAGGTAGAGACAAGAAACAGGACAAGAAGAAAGATGCACACACAAGCTAAGCTGCATAAAATACTCAAGCTCCTGATTTACTTTTGTTTAGATTAAAAAATGAGCAGGTGACAGAGAAGCAGGAAATAAAAAAAAAAAAAATCAGTCTTTAAATTTGTACAGAAGTTTATCTCTTGGATCTTCCATGTCAGAAATGAATGTCAGAGAAGAGATATAACCAACCAAGCATGATAAGCAACATGTTCCTAGTTCTCAGCTCCTTCATATAGGTAACAAAATTTAACTTCAGTATTTTTAATATCTATCAATTCTTTTCCTGTCTTTACACATGGATTTTAATTAAAGCAAAAATAAAACTCACAGAACTGACAGTGGACTTGCAGCACAGGGGACCAAACACACTCTAAAAGCATTCCAAACTGGGGCAGTACAACTTTAAATTAGCAACAATGCACTAAATTAACAAAACTATAATCTTGGTGTGTCCACATTGTAAGAAATAGTGATTAGTGTTGTGTGTTAAATTAGGGATTTCCTTTTAATCACTCGCTTACAACACCACAAAACCAAAATTGTACTCATTTTATACCTATACTATATGCAGTATGTCTCTGTTAAAAATAAAAATTTTGAAAGATACTTTCTACTAGGAAGTATAATTACTGTTCAGAAATGATGCTAATAAAATAATGCTGGTAATTTAAAGCTCATCAGTATTAGAACTGGTAGATTCTTACTGCCTTTACTGCTTCGGAGTCTTATTTGTTTAGAGAAAACAATTTAAATATTCTTGTATTTGAGAAACATCACTATGGTAGATACAACCACAATAAGTGATTTACACTGGCATGATGGACATAGTGTATGGAAGACTTATACTTTTAAAGTTAGATGGAAACATAAGACTCAAATCTGTCATACAAAAAATAAAAATCAAGTTGTATTATATGGAGACTGCTAAAATGCCCCATAACAGCCATAAAAACCGAAGCCAGTGGCTGAGAAAAAAAAAAAACTTTATCAGTAAGGATGCAAATTTCAATCAATAATTCATAGAACGGTAAAAAAAATTATTATGTCCCAATAAATCTTTAATTGTTAGACATCCAGCACACCTCTGCAATAAGGTACAGCACACTAATATTACTGCAGCACAGAACAGTGGGAAACCACCCAGAATCCTTATCCAACAGCAGCTCCTTTGTCAACCTGCTTGCCGAAGAAGAGAGATTCACCAATATTGCTTTCTGGCAAGGGAAACGCCTCTTTGCTCCTCATTGGATTTTTAACATCCAGAGCCACCTGGTTTGCAGTGGCAGTGAGATTTCAGAGGCTTTGTGATAACGAGCATTTTCTAATGAGCTATTTCTTCACTCATAAAGGCATTCAGAATACAGATAATACCTTATCTACCAAATTACAAGTTCAGTCTCACTTGCTGTGCTTACTGCTAAACAGGATGGGATACGACAAAACCCTAAATTCAGCCTCAAATACATCTACCTTAACAATGAATCAAGCATCACAAAAATACTTTGAAAGCCATTGCTTTGGCATCTTACATACACCACTTTTTTTCCTCTTTATTTTCCATTCCCATCTCTAATTGCTTTTTACCTTTATCACAAGCAAAAGAAAACCCCAAACATCTATAACGGTGTAACAGCAAATGATGAAAATCACAGGTTTTCCTGCAGCAGCCAGAAAAACAGCCAGAGCCGCCCGCAGAACTTTGCTGCTCCCCGCACCAGCTGCCCGCAGCCTTCCCGCGACAGGAGCGCGCGGGGCAGCGGGCGGATGAGCGATGATGGCGGCCCGGCCGGACAACGGTAACCCTGGCAACTGTAACCTGCAATTCCTGCCCGGCCATTGTGGGATTTATTGTGGCAGGGGCCAGAGAGGCCAAGAGTAAAATGAAGCAGAGAACTATGGTGTCTGACACATCTAGTACCACACACTTTAATCATAGCTGGCAGAAATTAATTCAGGAGGAATTTTTGCAACAGCCCCCCATGCTGCGTGGTTTATTGTTGTTGTTGCTGCTTCCTGTGCCTAGGATTTTTTTTTATTGTATTTTATTAAAAAAAAAAAAACTCCCCCCCCTTTTTTTTTTCCCAATGTTTAAGATTTTCTTTAATTACTAATAGTTCATTTTTTATTTTGCTTTTAAGTCACTAATAGACATCTCAGAACCATGTGTTTATTAATCAGACTACATTAAGATTTTTCCTTTACAGAAGAAATCTCTCATCCACAATATGCTTCTTTTCAAGTACACCGTATTAGATACCTTTCCTTTCAACATGCATTTAGTATCAGATCACATCCACTAGAAAGATCGTTTCTTTCAATGCCAGTGTTGCCTAACTCATACAGAAAATATCAGCCGGTAAGAGAACTTCACCTCCTCCCAAGTACAAGAAATGTAAATCAAAAGCGACAGGCTTTGTGTGCAGAATTCAATATCCTTTACATGCTACTGATTTAAAAAGGTATCTTTTAAAACCAAATTCTCCAACAGCTTTGGGTCCAGCCCTTGGTATCCTGCAGCAAATGGCAATCAACGAGCTGTGCTCTGACCAGCCAAAGTAAGCAGTCAGAACCCATTTGCTTCGGCTAAGCGCTCTCCAGCTCCCTGCACTAAAGCACCCTCACGGATGCTGGACGAGTCACTGTGAATGGGCACACGGGTTGCTGGAAACAACACATTCTGTTCTTGCAGAAGTACTTGTTGAACCAGGACTTATTACCCCATGGGATTTACAACAGCACCTTTATTTTAACAGTATTGTGTCATAACAGAGGTTCGTGTTCTCCTTTGAAAGAAATCTTGCAAGGTAAGATTAATATACCCTACAGCCCTAGTCAGACTATTTTTAGCATGCTACTTCCTATTGAAATACACGTGTAAAAACATCTTTGCAGATAACTCTTAATGAGAGAATCAGTTTCTACTTTGACTAAAATTATCCATTTTAACTGCCTGTAAGAGATTTCTTGGAAGGCTGCTAAATCTGAAAGAAAATGACCCAGAAAATAATTAGTTTAATTGCCTTTGAAAAACCAAGAGTCTCCAGACATAGGAAATAATGCACTGTCTCTTTTAAACTCTCAACCTATCGCTTTCCTTTACTTACACTTCCCATCTGTCAACAAGTGCTTGTAATTTTATTACACTGTCCTGTAGTTTATGCAGAGTTGGTATTATTTTACAGAGTTCTGTTAATGGACTGGATAAATGGTAATGCTATTTAAACTAGTCTCCTGCTCCAGCAAACACAGCTGCAACTGTACTACTATTTCTAGGCAAACATCTTGACCTGAACACGCAGTGCTCTCTCAACCCGTCCAAAGAGAAATTGGAGCAGACAGCAAAGAGAAAGCATAGCCGGCCGCTGGCGGCAACCAACTGTGTCTAATCATAATTCATATACAGTGCACCCTCTTTCTTTTATATTGCATTTAGGCTACACAACAAGCATATGTGCTTCTTCACCTGGCATCTCATTTACAGCCAAGGGTCAAATGGTAATTATTATTCACAGAAGCCCAATAGTATGTTGAAAACTTGTAGTGCACACAATGTTTGATTAGCTGTTAAATGCCAAAAATAAATGCTAAACCCAAAGAATATTACACATTTTGTTGACCATGTTTAGAGAACTTTTAGTTCTCCTTTAAAAATATATTTATTTGGATATATAAAGATGTATAAGCACATACAAGAACAGATGAAAAAAATAATCCAAGCAATTTTATACTTTTCATAGCAGTCAAATTTTGTATAATCTGAAAGTTGACAAAGCAAACATTCAACTAGAATCAATCTTTTTACTGGCCTGACATTTTTTAATTACAAATTTAGTGTTAAGTGACTGCAGATTTTTCATATCACTCATTTTCTTTTAAACATGAATACATTATAACCAGACATTCACTTTCATGGTCTGATCAACAATAACCCTTAGGCAGAGGAAATTTAATACTGTGAAGCCAGTGATCTCTTACTTTCCACCATATACAACTATGAGCAGTTGTGTGCTTTGTCAAAAGATATTATAGATTTAAAACTAGCATTTATCAAATATACAATTCTGAATTAAATAGATTCAAATATGATTTAGCCTGAAGTGCACATCCTTTTTTTTTCTTGCAAATTATGTCTCATTCCTATTTTATACAAATTTAGATAACAACCTTTGCACTATAGGTGGAATAATAAAATGATCATAAATCCCTTTCATTTTCCTTCCTGATGGAAGTAATATCTCCATGATTGCTGATGGAAATTATAGAAGAGACTGAATTGTTAATACATAATATTTAATATATTCATGTGTGGTTTTATAACAGTGTAAAAGTATTTGTTTGCCAGAACAAAAGCCTTCAGGAGTTTTCTGTCCTAGTAATTTAACAACTCACTGCATCTAAAGGGAAGTTTGGGAAACAAAACACATCCAAAGCAAAGGAAATAAAGAAATACACAGAACTAGATGTTTACACTAATAATAAGAGCCATTTTCAGTTTGCCTTTTCAATTTTCTAGAATAGAGGAAAAAAGAACTACTATTTTTTAATATTAAAACAGAAATCAAGCCCTAAAAAGTAAAAGCTTCATTATAACACTTGTTCTCAGGAACATTTCCATACAATAAAAATGAAAATAAATCAGAAGAACCACATCTTCCTCCACCTACACACAAGGGGTGAAACTCAAAAACAATTATTTCAATGGCAGAAGTGTCACCTTAAGTCTAAAATTGTCAAATACATATCTAATTAAAACAGGGCTAAAAGTCTACCACCTTTTCAAAGCCTATTTACACGTCACATACTCCATTCATTCCACTGTAAGGAAGTTACCTTGAAATTTCATTCCAATAAATGATTGTGTAGATAAATACAGAAATCACTATCTGAACTTCACTTCATGTTCACACTGCAACATAAATGAGTAAATTCTTACAATGGGCCAATGGGTCAAAACATTTAAAGATTTTGCCAAGAGTTTAATATTATCAAACCAAACGAGAGAGAATCAAAACAAAACTTCATTATTCAATTTCCTATCTTTTTTACTTATCATAAAACATTTCATAGACTTTTCTTCCCTGAGTATATGTTGTCATGTTTGTTTTCTTAGTGAGCGGACACAGGAGAGATCTCCACAGGCTACCATTTGCCAACACTGATTTTTCTGGTCAAGCGTGTACAGGCACAAGTAACAGAACATCACAAAAACCAAGTACTTGTACAGTGCTCTGTCACTGGGTCAGAATCTCCACAGACATTTAGTTCTTTTAACTTGGGAAACAAACACACAAAGCAAAACAACCAAACAGGTGAAAAATCTAGACCATTCTTTCAACAAGAGTTCTTAACATAAATGGAAATGGATGAAACAGTATCTAGTTCCATACAAGTATCAGTATCCAAGGTAGGATATATTCAAGAAAAAAAAAAAAAAAACAAGAAAAAAAACTTGCAAAGTAGCCAAAGCAAGCACTGAGAAGATCAATATTCCTAAGTGTCTTTTAGCCCTGTTTGAGGCACAAAAAAACTAATGTAAGACAGAATAACAAACTAACTCAAAATTTTCAAGAACAACAGTAACTGGGTCGTGCCTACTTACAGCCTGTACAACTTCGGCGTCCCCAGAAAGAGCAGTTCAGAAAGCAACTGGAGGTTATTTCTGTTTAGGCGCCTTTTGAAAGAAAAAGAAAAGGTTGTGTTAGATTACAAGTAAAGTGCCACAGCAGTGCAATGCTTACACTTTGAGCTGTAACAAGCTGATCTTAAAGGCTATGTAATGCTGGTCCATTAGCGGAGACATGGTCCAGCAGTAAATTTACCATGGACTAATTACATTTTCTGGTTTCCCCAACAGACTGTATTACCTATTTCATTTCATGAAAGATTATTTTGAATTTCTGTAGTGTGAATCACCCACTAAGTCAGGACTGTATCCTGCATAAACAAGAAAACCTAAAAATATAAAACCAGCAGAGTAATTTCAGTCCCTCTACAACTCTGTGCTCCTCTTGGTATAATGAAGCAAACACATTTTGTGACCATGCTCAAGGAAACTTGCATCAAATGCATGCCCTTAGTTAAGTAATCAGAAAACACATCTAAAGATCCTTATAGCCTATTTCAACAACAACAACAACAAAAAAAAGCAATGAAAGCTGTTATTAAAAAAACTCTGATCAAATGAAAGCCAGAAAATCAAAGCCCCAACTTTGGCATTACAGGTTTTATTTGTGTTGTTTGTTTTGGTTTTGCATATGATTTGTTCTAAAGCTGTAAAATACACCAAAGAAAGTTAAATTTATTAAAAAAAAAAAGTTGTAGATAAGACACAAAATACTAACAAATTAAAATTGAAACTGGGATTCAAAAATATCTGTTTATCTATGAGGTTTCTCACTGAATATGCTGACCAGGGTCAAGCCTGTTTAGTCTGAAGTGGAAAGTTCCAAGTCCCCTGTAGTAGAACCATAGGCAACAGAACAACTTCTCACCAGGACAAATATGTTTCATGTTCAAGATTTTTTTTTTTTAAACCATGTAGGGCAGATTATTCTCTTTAAGTGACAGCCCTGGAGTATCATACAGTCATACCATTCAACAGTTCAAACTCAAAGCAGGTTTTAGTTTTTAACAATGCAACATGCATGCCACCCAACATCCAAGCAAAGCAACATACTGAAAAAACTGTTTCCTCCTGACAACATCATCACAGCTCCCAGTGCTGCTCATTACACTACTTCTAAGGCATTCCTGGACACCAGACTGCACAGTATAGTCTGATATTTATTTTATCCCTACAGCAGTTGTATTACTCAAGTCAATATGTATTTAACAACACATTCCACAAGGTGTGAAAAAAATTAAAAATGCAACAACAGTCTTACAAGGACACAGGATACACTCAGCATCACTCTAAAAGTATACTTCACAGGCAAAATACTTGTGCTAGTACGTAATTTTCCATACTTAGATTGTGAGTTTCTATTAACACCTATAGTTCACACAGCCCACACAATTGAGTACACAAACCATTGACAAAGGATGCATATGCTGCTTTACAGACACTGAAATCTAATTGTTGGTAGTAAGTCAAACCCATGAATTAATGGAGCACAGTGCATTCATGACTCAGCAGCTTCTACCAACCGAGCTTGGCACTTAGAATTAGTATTTCAACCTATACTTTCCATTTCAGAAATTAAAACTTTTACTCTTTGAGCACTAAGTGAATAGAGGAAACAAATTAAACCACTGACCATTCAGGAATTCAAGTGTTCTGTAGTTTCTACTTTCAATGATTTCAGTCTCACTGTAGCTTCCTCTAGAACTAACCATTGTCTACCAAATTGTCCATCTCTTGCCTGTGCCTAAGTATATCAGATATTACAAATTTTTCTGTAGACAATAATATGAGACATTTCCATTAAAATATTGCTTCAAGAAAGAGGCTTCAACTACACCTAACAAGTTACATACATATATACACACACATACATGCATTATATATAAAAAGGTATTTTCAAAAGGGTGAATTTGTTTGTCCTCAATTTCTTACAAGATTCTTACAAGATATTACTGAACTGTTTTTTTTCAAGACCACAACAGATAGTTCTGTTAAAAAAAAAAGAATGAAAATTACATGGGTGAATCTGGAATGGACTCACCAGTATCCTGAACACAACTGCTTTCAGGTGTACTGCCAGCTCTGGAGAGTTTGCAGTCTTTGAGACAGAGCCACACACAGAGTCCAGAAGGCACATTCCTACATTTAGAACAGTTTATGCTTCTCTGATTCCGGCACGACCACCTTTTCATGTGGCCTCAACCATTGCCTCATGCCTTATTTTGTCCGAATAGCAACACCTGTCCTCCACATGTACACACAGATTGAGAAAGGCATGATTTTCTTTGTCCCCAGAAATTGAAACCTGAGGTAACCACAGATCTGAGAGAGCAAAGAACAGAACACAGAATCTGTCATTAAACTGCAAAGAACTACAGCTACTGTGGAGTGAAAACAACCAGAAAAAAAACACCACTTTTTCTCACAGTGTGTCAGCACAGACCTCACCACAGCTTGCCAGCAGACAGCATTTCC
>VXAV01005339.1:115714-130397 GCA_013399715.1 Alectura lathami | reverse complement strand
ACCTCAGTCAAACTAAATAATTTCTATAGACTAATAAATGCTGAATTTATATGGCAGCCTTCACCTTTATCCTCCTTTCAGCGCTGTAACTGCTGGTCCTGCACAGGCCTGCTGGGTTGTTGTGGTTTCTCTACCCTACTGTGGTTTTTATGTATTTAAACATACTGGTTTATTGTATTATTAAAGTCTCTCATTGGGGCAATATTATTGTGCAGGAGTGTTGATTTAAAGAGAAGACTTTCTGAACACACAAATTCTCTGTCAGTAGCCAGCAGAAGGCTGAACAAAATACTCAGCACTTTGTAGAATGCAGTACTCTGATATTTTATCTAGCCTTGAAACCCTAAATGGGACCCATGAATTATAGATCACCAGTACAGAGGTTAACAGCTGGAAAAAGAATATATGCTTGCCATCAGCTCTATCTGAATCATCACATGTATTTATTGTCCAAAGAGTAGGCAAAATCTGCAGTGCCACTGTTACTTCAGTAACTTGGTGTACATGTATTGTGATACTAAAAGCAAAGATATTCTCCACAGGGCTCCACTTCTTTCCGTACACAAAATGAACTGTATTTTGTTGATAAACAGTGTTTTGCTTTTGCCCTATTGTTTGTTGTGTTGTCAGTGGAATTTCTCAGCCCCCATTTTGTTTTTGCAGGCATGCTAATCATATCCTATACTGAAAGCAAACCAAATTTCATCCTGAGTTTTTGCAAGTTGCTGTCACTATAGCATCTCATACACTTCGTAAATATTTACAGAACGATATGAAATGGTATTATTTAATCACCATTCTATATGCACAAAGAAATTAAGGTCTGAAATTTTCACTAAATCTTAGTTGCCCAACTTGAGATGCCTAGGACCTGGAGTACTATACTTTATAATGTCCTTACACAGTGTCTGTTCCACATTGTCTATACGGGGTTGGAGTCCCACACAAGACATCATCCTGTCTTGCAGTTTAGGACATCAGAGTCTCAATGGACAAAGTCTGCAGCAATCCAATGCTGCCTGAGTAATAATAATAACAAAATTCAATGATTTATCACATCTGATTCCCCTCCAGATTCAGACAGGGGAAGAAATATATTCTTGGCTTGCCTCTTACAAGGACTACTCTCACCATAACTGAAATTCAACACTCTTCTTGAAATCATGGAAGGGCAAAGTTTTTCCAAAGAGACTAAGAATTACTGCTCCCTCAGTAAGCAAAATAAATAAATAAATAAATAATAAGGAAAAAAAACAACAATAGCAACAAAAAGGAAAGAAAAAAGCTGCAACTCAGAAATCCTGAATCACTTTGAAACCACTCCTAAAAATCATGTGTGAGATAGTCCCATAGAATTTTTCTGTTTCACGGCAAAATGTAAAAGGCAGCAGTGTAAAGAAGACCTGTTAATGACAGATGGTGCCACCAACCCTGCCTGGAATATCAAAACTAGAATCGGTACTCACTCCTCCTTAGCTCTTTTCCAGAAACTTCAACCTACAGTTCCTCAACTAATCATGGTACTCATCTTAATCTCATGCCTGTTGTGAAGTGACTTGCCTCATTCTCTCTTCATCCACTCCTTTGGTTTCCTTTTGCATGATGTCCTGGCAGCAGAGAGGGCAAAAGGACATCAAATTACTGAACAGAAATAATTAGACTTCAGATGAAAGAGGGTAAAACAGATCATTGCTTTTACCTATAAACATAAAATATCTATTTTTTTCC
Source organism: Alectura lathami (assembly GCA_013399715.1). Lineage (NCBI taxonomy): Eukaryota > Metazoa > Chordata > Aves > Galliformes > Megapodiidae > Alectura > Alectura lathami. Next base: position 128,669 of record VXAV01005339.1, on the reverse strand, counting down.
TGTAGATTCAAAAACAGTAAGGAGGAATCATGAATAAAGGACCACAGCTGTCGTAACTGATAAACAAGGAGTGGCATTAGAAGGACAAGGGAACTAAAATAAGAACTCAATAACTGGAAGACAAAAAGGAAGAGAGACCAAAGAGGTAGCTGGAAGAGAACACATGGAATTTTTNAGGAACTGATTGCTCAAATGAGCAACTGACTAGGATGAGGGAAGAAGGTTGCAGAGCTCAGTGCAGTCATAGGAAGTGCACTCAATGGGGTGCTGCCTTCCCTTAAATCTCTTTTGGGGCTATCAAAACTGTTTGTTACAATTCACACTGCTCATTTCAAACAAGCTAAAGTCAGCAAACTCTGTAAGCAAGTGCTTAAGTTCATTTTTATTCTCCATTTAATTAAAGATTTCAGAACATTGAATAAATATTATGCAACATACTTCTATTTCTCATGCTTAAATGTAGTTCTTATCTGCTTTGCTTACTAGAAATGTTTCAGGTTGTATCACAAAAGGATGTAAACTCATGATAGCATGAATTCTTGGCCTCACTGAAGCCATGGTAAAACTGTTGTTGTCTTTCCAGAGACTAGAGCTTCATTAGAGTATTTAGCTTTATTTCTAGCTGTTGTTTACATTCATATGCATTTAAGACATTTCACTAATATAGGAATTTCCTATTAAAAATTCCATGATAGCATTTGTTTCACACTCCAAATCTTTATTGTAAATGGAAACTTGATAAAAAACTTCTTCTAAAAAGAATTACTAAAACATGGAAAAATGCTAAAATATTTTAATAATTTCAAAACCTCATATATGTCACAGCATTATTTTCAGCCAAAATATTTCAAAACTAGAAGGCCACAAGAACCCTGGAACACCCATGTGGAAACATGTTTTTAATTTGGGAGTAAATATTTTTTCCTTGTATACAGAAATGTTTTATTTAAATAGTAAAAGACAGCGTAAAATAGGGAAGAAGGCATTCTTGTTGTGCAATTAAAAATGCATTGCATAGAGCTATAGTCAAAGTGATTTCTGTGGTACATTTGATAAGTTTAGAAAAGTAAACAATTCAGAAAGTACAAAGTCAAAAGAGAGGCCTCTCAATCTCTTCATGGAGGGGATTTAGTTTTCCAAATATCATTCATCTGATCATTGTATGTCTGGTCAACTACAAGTGTGAACCTACTGACTATTGAACCACAGACTCCGTGATTACAAAATCACAATGAATGAATGAAACGTCAGTGTTTTGTGTCATGAGGAATACCACCAAGAACAAAGCCTCAGAGTACTACAAAGAAGGTCTCACTCAAACTACAGAAGCATCTTGAGAAGAACGGTTATTTTAATTGTAAGTTCTAAGCTGTTCCTTATCTATGTTGCCCCACTGAAGCTTTAGCAAAAAGTAGGATTGCCTTTCAGCACTTTGTGTATGCTCTGTTGTTGGGGATGTCAAATTAGAAGTGCTAGAGCCCAATCAAATTTTGTTTCCAGAAATGAAATGCAGCACAAGAACAAGCAAAAGATAGTGAGTAATAGTCTCTTCTCATGTTTTTATCTTCAAACACATCAAAGAACAGAACCTCTTTTACACTCCCCTCCTGTCATTAACCTTTCGTACTCTGCAGATCTTGGATTATGAAGAGCATGTTTCTGTCTTCTCACAGCCCATGAAAACTGGCATTTTCTTTCCAACTTGGCAGCAAGTACAACAAATCAATTAATAATACTGATTATATCACAAAGCAGCAATATCAGTTATGGAATCTTATTTTTCATCTTTCAAAATACCATGGCTTCTGTACCATGCTTTTCCTAGAGAAAAAAAAAAAAGATGCAGTTCTATTTCACATGTTCCTTCTGATCAGTTGCAAGTTGGGCAACGTGCTGGTTTACGCAAAACAAATGTTTGGTCACAAGTTTGCCAACTATATGCCAGAAAAGGTTCAGAAAAAGCCAACAGTAGTGGTTTCCTTAAGAATAAGGAAAAATGTACATTAGAAATTGTTGAGAAGATTGCTTACATAGAAAATACTTTTTATAAAGGCTATAATAAATAATGAGTAGTGTGACGAAAAGCATACTGGGAACTTCTTTTCTAGTACAGGAAAGCAGCATATTGAACTGAAGTTAGAGTTGTCAGATTAAAAATCAATGAGAAGTTTTTATACAGTACATAATTGTTCATCAGCACTGTAAGTCACAGAAAGTTCCAAGATTGAAAACTCTTCACATATTTACATACATATTTCAGGATTGTCCAGAATAACATTTAACATAATGATTTTGGAAGACATTTCAAAGACACTTCCTATTTCATAAGGAAGGCTCTCTCACATTTGCCTTCAGCAGAATTTTGCTGAATATTTTATGTCAGTAAATAAAATTGAACAATGTTGAAGACAAAATGGGTGTCTAAACTCTCCTTTGGTCTAATCCAGCATGGCTTTCTCTTGTTGTGCCACCATGGTGCCAGGATGTAGGGTTATGAGATAGTAAGCCGGAATGCAGGGACAAAATGGTGGGGTGAAGTGACAAAGGAACAAGGTGGGAGTGGCCGATAACCTAAACAGAGAAACAAGCCTGTCCCAGGAGAGCAACAGCTCCTTGGGTGGAGGTGACATCTATCAGGATAGATAAAAAGACTCTCCAGAGTGCTCTCAAGAGCACTTTTTGGACCTGAGGAGGGTTACTGCCTATGGGGCTCATTTTGGGATGCAGGGAGGAGCATTTCAAGACTTATTATGGGATATTTAGGGGAAGGAACAAAGGCTGGAAAAGGAAGGGATCATGTTGGTTGGGGGAGGAAAAAGCATGGGAAAAGAGAGGGAAAAGTTGATACTTAAGATATGTGTAAACAGGTTACTGATCAGTACACTTGCAGCCATGCCCTAAAGCTGATCACTGCAATCATTCTCATTAAAATCCGTCCAACTGTTTCCCTGGGTGGCGAGCTGTCTGTCTTCTGTATGTGTGTGGGAAGGCCTCAGTGCCAACACCTGAAGTGGGGCCATGGGTCACAGGGGGCCCTTCACAACTGGAGAGGCTGGAATGCATGCATGTTGTGTGGGTGTGCGCATCAGTGTGCAATGCTTAGCCTGTGTTAGGCCAGGCTAACTGGTGGATGGGACAAGAGTCTTGGGAGCCTTATATTGGAGTGGCCACAAGTCCAAGCTGGATACTGGAGGGGCAAGAGGGTCTGAGGGGCAGGAGGCTACTGGAGGGACTAAAGGGTCCAAGCCAGTTGCCAGAGAGACTACAGGGCCTGGGGTAAGCTACTGGTGAGTTCTTAGGTCTAGATCAGCCACCAGAAAGACCCATTTGCATGTGTGTACTCGTGGGTGAGGCAGCTGTGAAGCAGCCCTGCTGCTGACAAGAGCAGGGCACGCGGAGCTGGGGAAGCTTTGCCTGCATTGAGTTATGGAATTTGGCAGCCCCTAGTAGGTTCCACAAAATCCAAAAGAAAAGTAGTTCTCTGACATGTTTTTCTGGACAAAGTTGTTAACACTGATCAACAAGTAAAACATTCTGTTCATCTCAATGATTGCATTTTGCTTTTACCGTCTTTTTTTTTTCTGTTATTGCATTTTCATATTCTTGTGCTGAATTATCCTTTTGATATTATTGGTTTTTAACAACTTTAGTTTCATAATGCTCTAACAGCATGCAAAATACTGTAGTTGTTTCTGAAAGGAAACCAGTATTTACCTCTTAATGTTGCTGTTATTTATGATCACTGTACATGCCTCTGACATTCTGAATCTCTTATGGCATAAATTAGCAATATAGTTTTAAAAACTGAAAGCTGCTCTGGAGCTTTTTAGAGGAGATCACATTTACTTTACAGTTGCTTGTTAATTGCTTTAGTGCCTAAGGATGTACAACATATGTCCTGCAAAGAGACACCCATATGGTTGTACAGTGTATGTCCTGGCACTCTGTTGCCACAGACTAGAAAACAGACTTCTGTTTAAAATGCATGGCCCAGTGCACGATTGAAGGTGTGACACATAAAGGATTATAACTGACAACATTGAAGCCCTACACCTGTCACAGTGCTGTGTTAGGAGGGTACATACTCTGCTTTGCTGAGAAAAGGAGAGAAGACTGTCTTCACTAAAGAAACAATTAAAAGATACTTTATAATTTACAGTACAGGGGAGACTTGCTTTCTCAACTGCCTATTTTATTTGTGTTAGTGTGACTCAGCTATGTCTCAATCTGTACCCAAGTGTTATAAGGTTAAAGAATTGGTGGGAAAAGTGAAACGGCATTACCTGGCCAGGCTGAAGCAGATTTTAAAAGGTAATGAAATTTTTAAGTTAGCAGAGAGGTGACAAGTTATTTGGTTAACGTATCTACATTTTTAAGGGCCTAAAAACTTTAAATAGTCTAGTTTTTAACTTCTCTGTTTTCTGTTGAGTATTTTGGATGCTTTTGATTATTCAGAAAAATGCTAGAGTATGCACAACCCTCAGGAACTCCGCAGTCTTGCAAATGACCATCTTAAACTAAGGCAAACCTACTCCAACAACATAATTGTACTCTACCACTTGATTATATTCCAGGTTCCTCCTGCTTAACTTTAGCTTTCTCACTGGAATGCTTAAGTAATGATCTGGTCTAAGGAAGGGATGAGTCTCACCTAACTTCAGCTACTTAAAATATAGTATTACTAGAGCCTGAGCTAGTCAGCTAGGCTTTCACTGCACCACTGCAGATAGATAAACATCTCTAGAACGTGAAACATCCCACGCATCTTAGAGATCTCACTTAGAGTGGAAGGAATCATGCTTTAGAAATGCTCAGCTCTTTTCAATGACTCTGACTAGATACTTCAATAAGGGATTTCTCTCATCTAAATTTAGACAGCCAATTTACAACCCTACTGTTTCTAAATAGTTAATAAAAAGTGAAAGACACATCTTCAGAGTGAGTCATCCTATGTGAAACCTGAGTCATGCTTCAAGGGTGTCTTTCTCTCTACATTGACTGCAGAGGAAGTGTAGGAGTACTCCTACGCTGGAATCATCTCTTACCTTGGGTATTTCATTGAAGTGCATAGGTTAGGTGGGGTTTATTAAGGCTTGCGTGACATTTGACAGCACCCTGAGTACTTTGTTGAAGTACTTCTTTCTCTTTCAGGTTACAGTGTCTTCCACACCACCATCCTTTCATATTTTTTTGTTCAAAAAAAGAAGAGAACATGACAGAATAAACTTCTTCTGTTTAATTTTTCCACTGGTGTAAATTTCAGGTAGCTTGTATCTATTACAAATGAACCCTACTGGGTTCCATGTAAATTGGGGCTAGGTGGCTAAAAATCATGACAAATGTTACAATGTAACAGTGAAGCAAGCCATTTCCAAACACTACAGGCCACTCAGAAAGCTAGATTTTCAATTTTTTTATTTTTAAATTGTCCTGATGGTTACAGTAATTTGCTAATTGAGGACTTGGAGCGCAATGGACTTAGTAATAATTCTTGCAAATGGTTATTTTAAAATTCCATATAGAAAATTGAATCACTCCAAAATATTTTCATCTTTGGTTTATGGAATTTTAAAAGTAACAGGTCTAATAGAATTCAGAGAACTGTATCAGAACAGACAAATCAGGTAAAACACTCTTAAGAGAACAATGAGTTCAGTAATCAAATAATTGTCTTAGGGTCTTTTGCAGTTTTTCTACATTAATATTTCTCAGAACAAACTCACTCTTCAGCTTTATTCAGATACTCCAAGTTAAAATGCATTTCTTTCTTTAAAAAAAATAAGTTCATACATAATGATAGGTTATATAAACATTTTAATAATCATGCATAGAGTAATGTCATGGTCACTCTACTGTGCTAGAATAAGAAGAATTTTTCCTCTTTCAGACAACTCTGTCAGACAAATCCTTCCTTACTGTAAAGTTTATTGTTTTTACATCACACACACATACACACACACTCCTTTCATTTCCTCTGTTACGTATAAAAGCATAATATCTCTCTTCATGAAGCCTCATTTGTTTCTAAGTACAGTCATTTTCTGAGGTAATACCTATCTGTATCTTTGTTCTTATAGTTTTCCACTTCACATAATTTGTGAATCCTTTGCCAGATGATATCACAAAAATCAATTTTTCAGCAGAAAGTCATAGGAACAGGTAACAAGAACATCCACTTGTAAATGCTTAGAAGAGGCTTCTCATACAAGCAGATTATTCCATCACTGTGTTACTGAATTCTTGCACCTCACTCTGAGCCATATGGTAATACCTACTGCTAGACATAAGGTTTCTAGGAATCTCAGCTATCTCAATAAGGATGCTAGAAGCACACGAGGTTCAATATTTGTTGGTTCAACACTTAGCCAGTGCAAAGCAAACTATCCTTATGACTTTCCTGCTGGGGAACCCTGCTGGGGTTGGCCCCAGCTGCCACCCAAGTATCTTTGTTGGGCAGCGGGCATACATGGTTGGGAGCCCTTGTACCTTTTCGTTATCTCAACAGTCTCCTGCATGAAGTGTCAGAACAAAAAATGTAGGTGGCTTAAACTGAATGTTCCATTGATATTTTTATTTCTCAAAAAATATTTTTCTTCTCAAAAAATATTTTACTTACAAATATTTCCTTTTCAAACGCAATACTTCTTTGATCCTTTGGAATGATCTTACAATGTAATTTTTTGAAGCTAAGAGGGATTATTCTTGTTTTAATCATTTTTGTTTCATCTGCTGTGAAAGTTCACTCTCCTGGCAACATCACAGGCTAACACTTTTGACAAGGGTCATTGTAAAGAGCAAAACAGGGTTTCACAAATACTGACACCAAGGAAAGCCAGCAGTAAACAAATGTTACTCACTGTATTTTTATTTTTAATTAAGATTTAAACTAAAGAGCAGTGCAATACAGAAATGACAAAGTTCATATATGACAATAATCTGAGATCTATACTTACATGCATTCAGAATGGTCAAATTTTACCTTGAGAGCCAGCAACGTGTGGCTGGTTTACTTGAGAATAAATGTAATGTTATTTAGTTCAGGTCAGAGATTTAGTTTCAAAGATGGTCTCATGTAGGTTTCAGGAGAGAAATTCTGCATAGAAGTGACTTCAATGCAAGAGAAATACAGTCTTATAGGGGAATGTTTCTTCAGACAAAGTTGTTTTGACTGATTTAAGGCAAACACATACATGTTGGTATCTCACAGTCAATTGGTTATGCCACAAAAGTCAGTACAGAATTTTGTCACCAGTATTTTCCAATCATTTTATTTCTTTTTTACCTTTATCTATCTGTCTCTGTTTTAATCACATTTTTCTGTAGTTTATCTATGTTGCTTACAGTATTTATGGTATTATGGTATTATTAATAGACTATGATCTACTACTTAAGTTAAAATAAGCTGCTAGGCTGAATTAGCTGCTAAATTTGTCTGAAAAAAAAATCTAAAACTATATATGGTGCTTGTAGAAATTTAATTTTTTTTTTTTTTTTTTTTTTTTGCCAGTGGAGTACATTAAAATTGTGTAAGTTTTCTCTTATTCACTTATTTCACTCATTATTTTTCAATTATTCTACAGAGCTGAAAGCACTATAGAGAATTTTGTTTAAGAGTACACTGCATGTAGAGAACAAAGTGACAAGGGAAATAATCAGGTGCAAGAACAAAATCTTAACAAATTGACACAGATTTTTTAATTAAAAATTCACGTTTGTGAAATTATATTTACAGTATTTAAAATGGGTATGCATATTTGAAGAAAAGATATTTGGAATGATTTATTAAAATATAGTATTGATTTTTTAAATCATTAGCAATAAGATACTGTTTTGATATGACAAAAATAAATAAGGAAGCAAGACGTAAAATTGAAGATGATACATTTGTGCCTTTGAACAAGTTTCAGTTTATAAATATGTCTAGATGTGGCTTTAACTAGACCAATATGAACCAATGGAACTACCACTCCCCCTTTAACTTATGCAGGCACTTAATCTCTGCACATAGTCTCCTAGGAAAAAGAAATGGTTTGTTTTTCAAACAAAACTAGATCCTTGTTTCATTTATATCTTGAAAGACAGCTTAAAGTTGTTCATGGTAACCCACATAATGCTTTGGTGAAAAGACACTAAAGCCTTCTAATTTTTCTGTCTAGCTGCAGTTGACATGTATTTTAACTGATGGTTTCATAACTTTTGCATAAAGATTTTATATTCCATTAATTCTTTTATTTTCAAGTAGGCTTGTTTTCTTTATTTGTCCTGGGAAACCAAACATAGTTTTTAACAAATTTATCTCACATAATGGCCTTGCAAAGTAAACTGAAAGTCAAGATATATTTTCCCATTTTGCGTAAAGGAATGGTTTCACAAAGTCACCAAAAGTCTTACAGTGAAAGGTTCCTCTGGAGATTGCCTAGTCCAACCTCTGTTCAAGCAGGGTTGCCTAAAGCAGTTTGCCCTGACCCTTGCTGAGTTATGATTTGAATAACTTCAAGTTCCAAAACTGCTGTAGGTAACCTGTGATAATGTTTTATCCCCATTAGAATTGGGGGGTGTCATGGTNGGGGTGGGGGCGAGGGGGAAAAGCCGCGGTTTGCGGAGCTGCATCGGGCTGGTGCGGGGCTGCGCGGTGGGGGCAGGCGCATGCAGGCGCGGTGGGGCGGGTCCTGGTGCTCGGGGGTCTGGCTCTGGGCAGTCAGGCTGGCGCATGGGTGAGAAACTTGCTTTTTGCTTTAAGTTAATTGTTCTACTCCAAATACTTTACAAACAAAATTTACTATCGTAGTAAAGTTAGTTATGTTAACTCTCGAGTTCTACCTTTTATTTTCCTCTCACTTTCCCTCCTTCCCCCTGCTGATACTGGCCACCGGCAGCATGCCGGCAGCCTCAAGCTTGCTCTCCAGAGGGGGAGGGGAAAGCGAGCTACTGTTGTGAGATACCGAGGGTTTAAACCACAACAGGGGGAAAAAATATATGTATATACAAATATAAGTCTTTCGTTTGCATTTAATTAATTTCTTGTGTTTCAGTTCGTATCTGTTGCCTCTTGTCTGTTTACTGGCGACCACTGAGATATTTCTGGCTCCGTATTCTATTTTATGGCCCTCTCAAGTTCCTATACAAAAAGATAAAATTCCTCTGATCCTGCTCTTCTCCTGAGTCCCAGCCCTCTCAGCCTTTCCTTTTAACGTCAGATACTCCAAGCCCTTAATAATATTCATTGGATTAACTTCAATGTGTCCATGTCTTTCTTATATTGGACACAGCACACAAATATGTTTTAACAGTGCTGAGTAGAAGAAAAGAATAATCTCCCCATGCCTGCTGGCAACTCCCTTCTTAATGCAGCCCAGGATGCTGTTGGCCTTCTTTGGCACAAGGAGAACACTGTTGGCTAATGGTCAGTGTCTCGTCCAAGGTGACCAGAGTTCCTTTTCTACAAAGTTGCTTTTTGCCATTTGCTCCCGAGCTTGTACTACTGCAGAACTCTTGGATTTCTTGTGCCCTGTTGTACAGCCACTCTTAGAAGATCTTGAGTGGTTAAAGCATTATGAGCACCAGGGCCTGTGAATGTGAGGCTTCCACCACAGAATTACAAGCTGAAATTATTAGGGACCTGTGCAGGTCACCTGGACAAACCCCCTCCTCCTGCAGGTATACCCTGAGGAAGATTCCCAGTCATATGTCCAGGCAGCTTCTCAGGATCTACAAGGAAGAGACTCCACAGCATCTGGTCACCCAAACAGTAAAGAATTGCTTTGTGGTATTCAGACAGAGCCTCTTGTGTTCCAGGTTGTGCCCAGGGCATTAAAAAAAAAGAGCCTGTTTTCTTTGTGCCCTCCCCTCAGATATTTACAGAAATGGATAAGATGCCTCTGAGCCTCCTGTTCTCCAGGCTGAACAGTTCCAGCTTTCTGAGCCACTTCTAGTAGGAGAGGTGCTTCAGTCCCACCATCATTTTGGTGACCCTCCGTTGGGCTCTTTCCAGTATGTCCACATCTTGTACTAAGAAGCCTAAAACTGGACAAACTACTCCCAGTGTGGCCTGGTCAATGCTGAGTAGAGGGGAAGGATGACCTGCAGGTGATAGAAAATATCCAAAAAAATTAGAATTCCTTTATTTTTTATATACAGAAGCTACGCATATCCTAGTGTAGGCCATAAACATTGTATTGTGTAGAGTTTCATTTTGATGCTACTTTTTTCTCTTCTGAGGTCCTCTATAAGGTAGTTTACTCTTCCTTGGAGGTGCTTGAAATTACAATGCATTGCAATACATTGATAGTGAGCTATCATCTGATCCATAGTTCTCAGTTTCTACAGTATTCTAAAAGCCTAAAGTACATAATCTCATTCAGTTATAGCATTTATATTTCATTTGTTTGATTGTTTGTTTTTCTCTTTTTTTTTTTTTTTTTTTCATAGATATAGGAGTTAAGACATCTAAAAGTGCTGGAAGTATCTTCACAAGAATTACTTTTCAATTAAACATAAAGTCACATATTACACATATTACATTTTAGACAAACAAATCCTATTGTACACTCAGGAAAAAAGTCTTGTCCCCTAGATTTAAACATTCCTTCAAAAGTCAGTGCCATACACTAACATATTTATTGAAAATACATTGCTTTTACCCATAGAGTAAATGGAAGGCAGACATATTAATTTCTCAGGAAATCTTATTTTCAAAATTTAAGTAGGGGAACTTCAAACTTTCTGCCTGTTAGTCTCACACCACACTGCATATCTAATCAAAATCTTCTACTATGGCAACCCATAAAACAAAAGTCAACATAAATCCATTTTCATTCTTTATGGCCTAAGTTTTTCATTGATGATGAATATTATTCATGGCAATAAGCAGAAGTGGAACATCTTTTTTAAACAAAAAGAGAAATTCTTATTGTGATCAAAAAATAGAAAATGTCACTGTGTTTCTTCAGTGCAATTGAACACCTATTACAGTTTTAAGTGTGGTTTGGACTGTATACGTCTTTTACACAGCTTTGGTTCCATGAAGACTTACTACCAGACAAAGTATTTGCCACATGGTAAGCAGGTTCCAGGTAAAAGAAAGGGATTGGAGGTTAAGCAAGCAGATGTTGTACAATTCAAAGAATGTAATTTTGTCACAAGGGAAAAATTTCCCAAACATTATAGTAAAAACATGAAAGTAAAAATTAGCTCAGAATAAAAAAAGATAAAGCAGTAGGAAATCAAATGAAAACAGTAAAAAGAGTTTTGCTGAGAACAAGGGACTAGAGCACTAATTCTACAGAAAAATGTATATTTTATTTCACTTCATCTAAGAGCCATGCCATAAATTAAGGTCTCTTTTCCTCATCTAACAGAAAATTTATTAATAAATCACTGAAAAAATGGAGAAAATCAATTGTGATCTAGATAAAGTTAGTTTACCCAAATTAAATGTGAACCCTACTGCATGGAAATAATGAGCAAAAGAGTTGGTAATCTGAGGGAATTGCACTTTTTTTCTAGTATATAGAAACATATATATATATGTATATATAAAAGTGATATAGTTGAAGCCACCAAAATATATTAATTGTCTAGGCAAACAGTCTAGGCCAAATCTTAAAAAAGATTCTTTAAGACAATCAGGAAAAAGTGCCAGAGCATATTATTTTCTGAACTTGCAGCAAAGGCCAGTAATGGATAACATGACCAATTATCCAAAAGTAGAGCTAGTAAACAGTAATTCCCATTTTAAAATCCCCAAAGTACTTTATAGTAACATACCACTCAAATACAAACGCTTGAATAAAGGCTGATACAGCACACCATTTGAGGAGAAAATCTTGAAGTCAATCCAAAATTTTATTTTTAGGAATAGGCCACAGGACAAATTCAGACATGCATTACAATGTTATTATACCTTGAAAAGAGAATTTAATAAATCAGTTTATAATTCCCAATATGTGAATACATTTTCCCTATAAGCATTTTTTAAGAGCAGAAGAACCAACATTACTGAGAAATGGAGCTTAACAGTGTAATTGTTAAACCCATTGATTTACAAATGAGCAAACACTTGAAGGAAGTCTTGCCTAAGTGTCAAGCCTCTGCAGGTAACAGTGATGGATGAAAAGCAAAGAATCCAGTTTGGCTTTTCCAGCCCACCTCAATTTGCCCTGAGGTGCCATTTAGGGGAGATTCTTGTTTTTCATGAAAACTCCGGAAGCAGCAAGCTCTAATACATACTAAACCACACAATGTAATTTTAAAATTCATAATATGTCCTTAAGTCCTCATATGAAAGGTGCCCTCAGACCAAATGGCCAACCATTCTTCTCAAAGGTATAACTTAGATTTAGACAGAACAGAGCAGCAGTGAGTAACACAGATGCTGAAGATGTTAATCCCTGTACGTGGGGCTTTTTGAGCCCTACATACAGCAGAGACAATTTAGGACATTACTCAAGCCAGGGAGTGAGCAAGGCTTTTAAAAAGGAGAGACTGTGATGTCAGAGGGAATGACTTTGTATCTGAAAGGGAAGACAGTAAAATATTTCTAGTAATAAAATATTTTTGGCTGGCAAATCTACAAGCTGCGAATCACATGCGTACAAAAATTTAATTGAAATCCTGAAAAACTAACCACTAATAATATTTATAATATTTATAATATTTGTAATACAATAATCTGGTGGCCTGCTATGATGGAGTGACAGCATTGGTAGACCAAGGGAGGGCAACATATGTCATCAACCTGGACTTGTGCAAGGCCTCTGACATGGTCCCGCACCATATCCTTATCTCTAAACTGGAGAGATGTGGATTTGATGGGTCGACTGTTTGCTGGATAAAGAACTGGCTGGATGGTCGCAGCCAAAGGGCTGTAGTCAATGGCTCTACGTCCAGGTGGAGGCCGGTCACGAGCGGTGTCCCCCAGGGGTCCATCTTGGGACTGGTGCTCTTCAACATCTTT
>VXAV01005339.1:69703-93391 GCA_013399715.1 Alectura lathami | reverse complement strand
TCCTTCCTTCCTTCCTTCCTTGAAGGAATTAACAAGGTTTTCAGGTTTTAGACCAATTTATAATGCCTGGAGTATGTAAGACTGAGCACCACTGCCTTGTGTGTCCCACCTATTCATTAAAAGACAAAATGATATATTTTATGCAATGTTCTTTAGTACCATGTAATAGCACTTAGATTTGGAAAATGTTCATCTGATATTTATATATTGATACCAAATGAAATAAAAAACCCACAAAACTTTCCTGATCAATTACTTGCTGGCAAGCTGGACTTCTGCTTATACCAATATTCCTAAAGAGTAGATTTTAATGTTTCTAGATGATGATTTTGTTCATTTATATTTTATGAGATGTTTGTTTTGGGGTACATAAGACTCTCCTTCATTTGCTACTTTTAAGACTCAAATAATGCTGACCTCAGTATGAATCAGATGCACATATCCAGGTGCAGAATTTGTCCAAGATAGCTGGTTTGAGGGCCCCTTCCTGCATCTTTGCAGTTAGAACAGCAATGGGAAGTAGCTTCTCAAGAAGGGTCTGTATTATTATTTTTAAAAGCATGTGTGAGATATTATCAGGTACTGGAATTATTTACAGGGGAGACACTACAAGATATCCCTTATGTCATCTCAGCTCTACCAGGCAGAACAGTAGGTGCTTGTTTGCTCCTCTAATGTGGTTTGAATGACAACCCTGAGAGCAGTGATTTATAATTTCAGATGTCTTTAAGTTTCTATGTGGCTACCTGCCACTATGAAACTATCTTGCCTCTAGTAATCAGCCATGCTATCAACCTTTTTGTGGAGGGCATTTTTGATCATTAAACTGAGATGCCTGATGTACAAAAATGAAGCCATGAACAAGTTTTGGAGAATCGTTCACCTTGAGGTGAAGAGGAGAAGTCTAAGGAACCTACCTAAAGAAACGAAACTACTCAAAATTGATTGGTTGAAAAGAAAATTGCTAAAATCTTGTATAAGGAAAATAACAACCTTATTGACACGAATAATTTTTAAAGAATACGTGCATTACAACAATCATAAACTTAACATGGAGAAAGAACCCTTAACATCAAAAATATCCAAGTCTAATCCCCTTAAATTTCAGATGGTCAGTCTGCTAAGAAAAGGCAGGCTTCCAAGTCCTAACAAATGAAATATTTCATGATACTTGGAAATGGGAACACCTGTAAGCAAAGGCTATCACTGTCAGAGAAACACAATTTCAAAAGAACTGCCCTCTTTTTTTTTTTTTTTATTTTCATTTAAATGATTTTACACTGGTACAAATACATTGGGTAGCTATACCAGTTTTATTAGTCACTTCATGGTTAAAACTAGATGCAGTTAATCTCATTTCTATATTGTCTTTTCATACGAGCATTTCTCTTGCTTGCTTTGTGGAAAAAGCCTGAAGCTGTATGTGGAAGGTCTACACTTAGATAACCTAGTAGAAATCTACGCAGACCTCTGTGAACTAGAAGGGCTGCTGTAAATCACCAGCCTAGACATCTATTTTTGTCCTTCTTTCATCGCCATTAACCAATTATGACAGACAGAGCTTGGATTAAGTTTTTGGAGAAAAACAGATAATTCAGTCCTCTAATACAGCAGAACAATATTTCACTTGCTTTGTCATATACAACATGCAGCATTTTTTATGTAGGAAGCGCACCAGATAATGTAGCTATTTAGCCATGCTGTGGGGCATTCAGCCCATAGCAGTACATCCAAATTAGCTTGTCCTTTCAGGATACATTGGAGATTAGGATTCGTTAGTCATGCTGTTAAGGGTATAGCATATAGACATATAATCATATATGTATCATACTTCTTGCTAGTACTAGAGCAAGAAACTCAAACTGGAACACAGGTGCTTTATAATCTCTTGCTATAACACTAAAAAGTGTTGGTGTAACATGCTTGTGTAAATTTATTAACAGAAGGAATTCACTGAGTCAGCTATTTCAGTTACATTGTCTAAAAAGAAACCCTGAGACAGAGATGTACTATACATTACCTATTCTACATGATGTGCAAGATGTATATGAGTCAGATCTGTATGATTCATATATATATGTTGTATTAAAAAATATGAACAGGAGGTACCCTGAGAAATTAGTAAACAGACTAATTCATACTAATCTCAGTTATTAAAATTTGTTATCTATGGAGACAAAGATTTTTGAAGTCTAGCTTACAGTTTTCAATTTTGGAGCAGTCAATACATGAATATTTACTATATTGGTTATCAAGCCAATATTATGATAGGCTTCCATCAAAACAAGCTAGTTTTCATTCACTTTTCACTTTGTTTAGTAAATCTGCCAACTCTCAGATTGTGAATGTAACTCCCTATTTCGGCTTATCTGATGTTTTACTTCCAGCACAGGCAGGTAAAGTGCAGAGCTACTGCTCCTTCCTTGTTGCAGGATCTTACCTTTGAAATAAAACTTATAGTAAGTTTGCAAATACAGTGACTCTCTATGCCAGATAAAACGAGTCCTGCTCCAAGGAGAGGTCTTGCTGTTAAGCTGCGATTGAGCAAATATGATTTAGGAGGTAAAATTCCCAATGGTAAGGTAATTCTTGTGAGCACTACCTTCAGCACATGACTTAAGTCACCCAAGACAGTATCAATCTTACGACAGCACATTCAGATACAAATTTTCCACGAAAACTTTTTCCACTGTGCACCTGATTTCATAAACACAGCTCTTCAAGTTGCTTTCTGGTTTCAAGTTTCTTCTTAAGAAGTCTCATTTTCTTGTACCTGCAATTATGCGTTCTAAAACACAATGTTACATGAGGTTATTTTCTTTCTCTACCTAAGCTTCCCACATTTCAAATGAAATCAATTATAACCATACACACATTGCTGGAAAAAATTTGATTCTCTCCCATGTAAGAAATATGAGATTCATTCAGATCTCATCAGTTCACTAGAGAGCATGTGAATTTCACCCACAGGGCAACAAATGATATCTTGATAAATCCAATTATCATAATTTTGTTAGATTGACTGTCACAATGGGAAAATACCTTGCTAAAAATACAAGACTTTAAAAGAGAAATATAAAGCCTGTCTACTCTAATGAGGCTATAAAATATGCATGTGCATTTTAAGAACCATCCATTGCCTCTATGCAGGCATGCACTGCACTTGTTATTTCAGGAAGTTAGTGATGCATACATATGTCAGAGAAGCATGTCGTGCCATCTTCTCATTTCAGTCCACAAGAGACACAAACAATTCAACACTAAGTGAAGAAAATGATATATTTACAGAAAACTGATTTTATATCTGGAAAGTACTGCAGAGTACAGTGGGTCTCTGAACCTCACAGCTCAGACATCTCACAGGTAGTAATAATTCACACAGCAAGGATGCTCACAGATACTACTCTGAGTAATGTACTGCATTCTTCAAGATGATATTAGGTAATTGCTGCAAGTGGCAGTTGCCGATTTGTTAGCACAGCTGTCTAAACCCCAGTCATTCGCTTTGGGGGATGGGACAAGCAGAATCCTAAGGCAACTACAGTTTCCGTTCTTCTCCACCTCTGAAAATTCCTCTGCTCATCTAGCCTACATTCTCCTAGTACATGAAATTCTGTCTTTGCATGATAGAGAGAAAATACTGTTTTCCTCTTCCTCAGTCAGGCTGAGACTTAATAGCCAAAAAGTAACTTCAGAGCTGCTTGGCACTCATGCAGCTTCCTGTACAATTAAAGAGTCGTGTATTTATAGACTTTTTATGGAGCAAAGATTTGACGGCAGACTTTGTTGCAGTTGGTGATTTCACATTGGTACGCAGCTAAAATCCGCCACACTTTCACTACTCCTTCACAAGTGGACGGGGGAGAAAATACAATGAAAACAACTCATGGGTTGAGATAAAGACAAAAGAATCACCCACCAATTACTGTCACGGCAAAACAGACTCATCGTTTCCCTATGATTTGCCTAACAGACTCAATTGCCTATTGATAAAATACTAGAGCAGTGAGAACTGAAAGCAAACTATAAACGCCTTCTCCCTATCCACCCTTTTCTATCTCCTCCCCTTGAGCAGCACAGGGGAACTGGGACTGGGAGCTGTGGTGAGAGAACAATACATTGTCTCTGCACCTCCTCCATGGCCACTTTCTGCCCCCGCTCCATGTGGGGTCCCTCCGGCAGGTGCCATCCTTCCTGAACTGATCCTGCACAGGCTTCCCACAGAGTGCAGCTCTCCAAGCACTGCTTCAACACAGCTCTGTACCACAGGGTGCACCCTTCAGGGGCTGTTCCAGCATGAGCCCCATGACTGGCTGCTCCCCCAGACCACCTTCTCCACCATGGTCTTCACTCCATGGGCTGCAGCTCTGCCCCAGGGCCTGCTCCTGTGGGGCTCTCTGTGGGGTGCAGCCTCCTTCAGGTCACCTCCCCTTGCTGCACTGTGGTCTCCTCCACAGGCTGCAGGTGGAGATCTGCTCTGCGCGATGCCCATGGGCACAGGGGGACAGCCTGCTCCATCATGACCTCTCCTGGGCTGCAGGGAGCTTCTGCTTCGTGCCTGGAGCACCTTCTGCCCTCCTTCTGCACTGACCTTGGTGCCTGCGGGGCTGTTTTACATCTTCTCACTCCTTTCTCTCACAGATGCTGCTCAAGGTATTTTTTTTCTTAAATCTGCTCTCCCAGGGGCACAACCAGCATCACTTATGGCTCAGGTCTGGCCAGCAGCGGGTCATTTTGGAGCCAGATGGAGCTGGTTCTGATCTGATATGGAACAGCTTCTGGACTTTTCTCACACAAGCCAACCCTGCAGATCCTTTCCACCCTGCCTTTACCAAAGCCTTGACATGTAAAGTTAATATAGCTGGAAAAGTGTGTATCAAAAGTATAAGAGCAGTCTTAGCAAGCTTCAGTATTTTACTATTTTCTTTTTATTTGTGTTTGGATAAGAATACAGAACTTTCTCAAGTTGTTCAGAAAAGTGTATGAATATTTGCATACCAGTATGTCTCATGCATCTCCATGGAATTCAGCATACTGTAGTTCATATTCCTGTTGCAAATTATGAAGAGCTTAATGTGATGTACCCATTGCTTACTGCAAATTTCTGAATTTTTTTTTTTTTTTTGGCTATTCTAAGGTCATCCCAATCCTGCAGCTGAGAAGTCTTCCTTAGAAAAGTAATAGGACTCTAAAAAATGCATAGGTTTTGACAAACTGATATTTGCAATTTAAAAAAAAAAAAAAAAAGTGTTCCACTAGAAAATTTCCAGCTAGCTTGAGACAGATATTGAAGAAAAGCAAACTGTAACAAAGGTCCTTTGTGTGGGATTTCTCTCTCTCTCTCTTTTTATTATTATTATTTTTAAAATTAACAATAAAAATATTCAACTTTGGGCTAAATTTAGCTCACTTATGCTGGATTCTCCATCCCCTCGAGCTTTCTGGCCAGGAGAGAATGTTGTTTTGAAAATATGGTTTATATGAAAACAGAAGTTAAGGCCTGTAAGTTTTTCTGAGCAAGAACAAGAGGCTGGTATTGATCAAGAACTTTCACTGCAATCAAAATAGTAACTTCTGACTTTTATACATTTGAAGTAGAATTTAAACTTTATTTTACTAAGTTTTTGAAAATCTTATTTGAAAAAAAAAAAAAAAAGCTTGTTCAGAAGCTTCTGTTTTTCCCAAAATTCCGGCCAGTAGGTTACATATTTCATTTTTAAGGAAATATCTGAATTTCATGGTTCTCAGCTTGATCATATATCATGATGAACAGTATTTGTCCATTCTGCAGCCTTGCCATTCACCCAACAGCAAAAAGCCATGGCAAAATTCTGTGATCATTAAAATTGATTACTATGAATGCAACTGCTTCCTTCTCTGCTTATGGACTGGCTGTTCTGGTATCAGGTTCATAATCTTGAGGCTTGGTTTATGGTTGGGCTCCAGAGATAGTAAAATCATCAGAAATAGCATGGGAAAAATACACAGAGAAACAACAGAAGAATGGTGGATGCCATCTGAAGTCCCCTGTCACAGTAAGATCGTCCATCACATACCCAAAGGTAATTTGTTAAGAGCCCACGAAGGATTATGGAAAGAATTTCTGCAAGATCTTACACTACTATATATTTCATTCCTTGACACTCCAAAGGGAATGCTACTTTGACCTTCCATCTCCTCCCCCACCCTGCTCTTCCAGCCTGGGTCAATATATTTCCACATCTGATTTTTTTTTTTTCTCTGTAGAGATAGAAGGGGAAAAAAAGAACTATATTTGACTAATAATTAAGTTTTAATTTGTGTTGCTGGAAAATATCCCTATACCATGTTAATTAGCATAAGAACTGGAGTAGCACAGAAAAATAAGTGAAAAAATGGCCAAGGAAAAAGTAAGTATGCAAATCTGACAGCTATAATGTAGTGCTGGGAAACAGATACCAAGGTGAATCATTTAACTCCTGCAGTTTCCAAGCCTGTCCTGTGAATGGTCACAGTGACTGATTTTACTGATAAAAGAGTCAAAGGAAACCATCCTCCTTACTGAGGATACCAAACTCCTATTTGCTCATGATCTGTGGCATTTTAGTATTAATAAGCTTGTCATGCTCATGCTGTCTGTAAAAACTGTGCATATCTATTAAATTACTGATTGCTTTATAATTCACTGGTAGAGAGACTGCTGATACAGTTTGACTTCCTGCATTCCTGTAATATTTACCTATCTGGACTTTCTGTGCTTCAACTGCTCTGTGAACATCAATTTCCATACCAGAATATGTTTTTGAACTCTCTGAATCCCCAACAGTTTCAAGTAATTTTCTTTTAAAAAATATTTGGTCTGCCACAAAGACTAGTATCTCCTTAGTGTCACATTGGGTCAGCAAGAGGTTTTTTGGGATATTATGGCTGTAGCATTTTGAAGTCCCACACCAGTTTCCCATGCTGGGCTTGAAACCACCTTCCAGTCTGATCAGGTTTTTAAGTTTTGAATTTAAACCCAGGAAGAAAGTTGCTGCTTTAGATCATTTAAAGAAATTTTATGTGCCCTTTGAGCCATGTACAATTTGGGTTCACTTTAACAATTATTGTGCTGGGATTTACAGGAAGGATTGTTATTCTTATCTTTCCTTTAACATTTTAAAAACCTTGTAAAACACACCCAGAATATCATTGTCTTTCTAGAATATAAATGGTTTATATGGAGTACAAAATCAGGTATTACTACGTAATACTCTGATTTTTTTTGGCATTCCTGTTTAGATTATTATTTTCTAATTATTTTCAAACAATCTGTCCTGACAAAAAGCCAGGACCCATTAGGTATTCATGCATATAGTGACATTATTTTCAGTTTTCAATTATACATACATACACATTCACATGACATATGTAAACGTTAGCATTCAAAACATCAATGCATCCAGTTTGCTTACTCCTGTCATTTATAGTCATACTCCAGGCAGAGATTCCTAAAATTGAGAAGAGTCAGAAAAGACTTCATTAAGTCCATTAGAATTGAAATGCAAATCGATTAGATGAGTTATGAATGTAGTGAGCATGGACAGGAAGAAAAACTTATTGTGGTAGATACTTACATCTATATGCATTAGCTATTTCTTTTATTTTTGAAGATCATCTCTATTTAGTATGTATCAACCATAATTATGATATAAACAGCTATTGGAATCAATAAGGTGAATTGCAATGAAAATGGAAGATGGCCTATTAATATTTCTCTTCTTCTTCCTCAAGTATTGTACTGTGGTTGGCTTGAGAAATCTTTCGCTATGCAGTTTGATCTTGGTCTGTTGCCAGAAGGACAGTTTTGAGATTTAAAATAGCATGCATATTTGACAGAGTTTCTTTATAAAGAGAAACTATCTACACTGCACTAGAGAAAAAAGTATGAAGGAGATAATACACTTTGGTATTTAAAATCACACACAGGTAAAAGCAAGAACTTCCTACCATTAGAATGAGCTAGACTCCCTCCCTCTGTCTCTAAGAGGAAAATCTTGAGGCATCAGACCAGAAGTGACACAATATTTTATTCTCTGTAAAATGACAAAAGGCTGAAGGAAAGACAGTTAAACACTATCCAGCAATATCCACTGCATGAACTAATGTAGTTTATATGCAATACTACAGCAAGTCTCAAGGAGTGTGCTGTTAAGTTATCCTACTGAAAGAAGGTCAAAATTTACTACTATTTACTTTGGACTTCAGGGTTGGACATACTCTAAAACACAACACTAAGGTAGATTTACGAGTGTCAAAAATGTTTAAGATAATGTTTAAACAGATTTGACTAATTGATGTAGAGCTCAAGAATTTTTTCTTAAACTGTCAAGAATATAACTTTCTTATGTACTTATTAGCATTACTACATGTCTGTTATATCTAGAATATCTATTTCTAGTACAATGGGAAACTAGTCTGTAAAACAAGGAAGTATTAGATTTTTTTTTGAACAAAGATGCATAGAAGACAGACTCATATCCTAGTACATTGTTGAGAATGGATAAATGCTGTTTGAACAAGATGAATGATCGGTTGTCACAGAATCACAGAATGTCTGAACTGGGAAAGTTTCGCTGGAGATAACCAGCCTGAACTTCCTGCTCAACAAGGGCCACATTGAGTCACTTGCCCAGGCCCGTGTCCAGGTGGCTTTTGAAGACCTCGAGGAAGGTAGACGCCACAGCTCTCTGGACAGTCTGTGCTGGTGCTTGATTAACCTCACAGCACAAAATTGCTTCCTGATGGAACCTCTCGTGCTTCAGTTTGCATCCATTGCCTCCTGTCCTGGCAGTGGTAAACAATGAAAAGAGCCTGGCTCCATCCTCTCTGTGCTGCCCCTCCAAGTGTTTACAGATATTGGTAAGATTCCTCCTGAGCCTCCTCCAGGCTGAACAGTCCCAGCTGTCTTGGCCTCTCCTCATAGGAGAGGCGCTCTAGTTCCCTCATTATTTTCATGGCCATTTGCTGGACTCTTTCTAACACATCCATATCTGTCTTATATTGAGTAGTCCAGAGCTGGACACTGTACTCCAGGTATGTCCTCACCAGTGCTGAGTAGAGGGGAAGAATCACCTCTCTTGACCTACTGGTAATACTTTGTCTAATGCAGCCCAGGATACCATTAGCTAAGGCACTTTTCTTGTCTATTTTCAACTTGGTGTCCACCTGCACCTCTGCATCCTTTTCTGCAAGGCTGTTTTTTAACCAAGCAGCCCCCAGCATGTCCTGATGCCTGGGGCCGTCCCCCTACAGGTGCAGGGCTTTGCACATCCCCATAGTTAAACTAACCATTTCCCACTCTCTTGAAGGAAAGTGGTAAGCGAGATCAGGGAATCTCTTACTCAGATTCAGTCCTTAAGCCTCTGATTTCGTCATAGACACAGAATAAGTAAGTAGGAAATTATTCTCTAGAGAACATCTAGTCCAACCTCTCATTTAGAACAAAACCTACTTAGATCAGGTTGCTCAGGGCCTGAGCAAAGACAAGCCCAGTCAAGCTTTGGATACACCCAAAGTTACCACAACCTCTAAGACAACCTCTAGCAAAGATTGTTTACCTTCAGGGTGAAGAAATATGTTCTTATTTCTAACCAGGCTGCTGCCTCATGCCTTACTGAGGAGAGAAAGCCTCTGCCTTCTCTGCACCTTCTCGTCGTTAGAGGTTGATTCACCCACCTTGTACACTGTGTGCCAGTGACTTCAGCCTCTTCAGGTCCCACAGCTATGGGAGCCCAGAACTGGGCACAGGACTCTAGATGCTCCCTCACAAGTGAGGGGAGGGATCACTTGCCCCAGCGTGCTGGCTGCGCTCTTGCTGACAGCTCAGTATGGTGCAGCCCTTATTCACAGCAAAGACAAGCTGCGGACTTTCCGCTGGCCGAATCCATGATACCAGGTCAACTTATACCAATACACATTGTACTCAACTTACTTCGGCAATGTATAAAAAGAAGTATAAAATGCCAATATTTCAGTGACTGATTCATGTGGTGCAGCACTTTTGCTCCATAACAGTACAAAGTATCTGAACTGGCCAGGTTGTTTCCATGCCTGTTCTCGATACAGAAAGCTGCTGTCTGGGCCTGTGCTGTCTGCCTACTTTGTGCCTTTCAGTAGAATATGAATTTAAGGAAGTCCTGAAATAAAAAATTCTCTTCTCCCTAATGTTAAGGATAACAGAACCAGTTTTAATTGCTTTCAAGTCTGCAGGAGTCTTTCCATTGGCTTGGAATCAAGATCTACAGATTTAATAGGCATTTACCACAGATCCCCAGGCACAATGATATCAGGCTGTTACTAAATCAGACTGTTGTTCTCTGTACATAACTTTGGAAGAGAGAAGAATGAAAAAATATATGATTCATTTTCTCAGAAAACCAAAGATATTATGAACTGCTTTGCTACATGTCTTATACTTTAACATTAATATATAGTATGCCCTTTCTATAGTTTGAAGGAAGCAAAACAGAGGAAGAATTAAAAGTATGTCTAGGAATAAGCATTAATGAAGAACTGACTTGTAAAGATCATATTTTACAGAAGGTGCAATAGAAGGAAAACCGTGTAAATATAATGTAACCATGTAAATGCAAGTGTGAATGTGAATGTGAGAAGCTATTAACACTAGCCAAAAATGTTTTATTTATTTTTCTTTAACTCTTTTCATGCTTTTAAACTACTGCCAAATTAGGAAAAATTCTAAGGAGCTTTTAGAATTCTACATTAGGACTGCAGAAAGTATTCATTTCCACATTTGCATAATTTCATTAGAACGTTGCCAATAGTGATGAATATCAATAGTTATGCAGCTCCACAATTACACAGTGCAAAATATTTTGCTCTTACTTTATGCATGGTAAACAGCAAAGACAATATCAGATACCTAAGCACAATAGAAGAGTGACATTTCTGCATTTTGTAGTGGTATTTTGATAAGCAAGCTCTGCTCTGAAAAAAAAGTCTGTAGGAGAGGAGGCTAAATATCTGAAGGGACAGTGCAGGAAGGAAGGAGCCAGACTCTTTTCAGTGCCAGCACAGGAAGCAATGGGCGCAAACTGGAACACCAGAGGTTCTGTCTGAACACCAGGTAGCAAATAAGTACTGTGAGGGTGATGAAGCAATTTCACAGACTGCACAGAGAATCTGTGTAATCTCCTCCTTGGAGATCTTCTGAGACATCTGGACATGGGCCTGGGCAACATGCTCTGGGTGTCCCTGATGGAGCAGGGGTTGGGCCAGATGGACCCAGAGGTCCCTCCTAA
Organism: Alectura lathami; assembly: GCA_013399715.1. Classification (NCBI taxonomy): domain Eukaryota; kingdom Metazoa; phylum Chordata; class Aves; order Galliformes; family Megapodiidae; genus Alectura; species Alectura lathami. The sequence continues at coordinate 82,109 of VXAV01005339.1, read as the reverse complement.
TTTCAGACTATGATTCTGTGGAGGATCTGCTCCAGGATATGCTGGAGTGCCTGCACAACAGGGCACAAGAAATCCAAGAGTTTTGCAGTGGTACAAGCTAGGGATCAAGTGGCCAAAAGCAGCACAGAGAAAAGCATGAGCTCATTTATTTTCATGATAGACACAGGCTTTGACATCTGACAACCCTGTTTGAATCCTAAGGATTTTAAAACCGTATGTATTACCTATAGAAGAATATTAAGTTATTCTTCTTAATGCTGTACAAACATATAAAAAGACAGAGTAAAAAGGTTAGCTGGATGTTGGGTGTTCCTAGTCTATTCAAAAGGGAAAGCACTGTGATCCAAACCAAGTGCAAAGACTGTGTATGTATTTCACATGAATTAGTTGCTGGACAATGTAGGAAAAAAAAAAAAAATCTACGGTATGAATCAGAACCAAAATAATACTTTCCTCTCCCTATGCTACCAAAAGGAAGGAACCTAACCTAGACTGATGCATGCTCTGACCAGGGATCCTTGGCTTCTCTTGAGTAATGTGACACATTTTTAACAGGAAACATAAAACTCCTCGAAATACTCTGTATCATTGTACATGTTGGGTCCATTCCTGAGAAATATCTTTATGGGTTTTTTTTTTGACATACATAGTTTCTGACTCAGACATTCCCAATATCTAGGTATCTGGGTAGTTCAGAGTGAGAGAAGAAAAGAACAATAAGCAAAATGCAATAAACAAATAAGCCACAAGTAAAGGGGCAATCTCTGCACATCCAGACAGAAATGATAGCTGGAGATAATGTTGATTTGGGATTTAGATGAGATTTAGGAGTCCAAATCCCAAACTGTAGTTGTGAAAATTCACACAGTTACTTCCTCAGCTGGATTTTAGGCTCCCAAGCTCTACTTTTGAACTTAATTTCTAACTTGCCAGGAACTAGTAGATGTTCATATTTGAAGCTCTTACTCAAATTCAACCTTTGTTTGGGTATGGAAAGGAATTAAGGCTTCCAAAATCCCTCATGTTGTCCAAACTCGTAATCGAACATCCAGTTTATGTTTTAATAGATCCTAAGGCATCTATATACACTAATAAACATATGCTTTTAAGTTTGTCAGAACGTATATTATGTGGCTAAAGCATATCATCTTCTATTCTAAGCTTGCATATTTCAGAATACACATAGACATTTTTAAACATCATTACAAAGGTAAGGTGTTATTTGCTTTAAAAGTTATTTTATTTATTCATCTTTCTTGTCTACCCAATAGGATTAGGTTTCAAATATGTTGTGATACAGCTTTGATTTTAAAGGAGTTTCACTTTTTTTCTTCACTTGTATATTACATTAAAAATAAAACTGAACATTTTATCTAGAGTAAAATTTTAGAATAGCAAGAAATCAGAAGGAAGAAAAAGTCTACAGAAGAGTGTAATGAGAAAGAATTTAATTAATTAATAAAGGAATTTAAAGGAAATTTTCTTCCCAAAATTGCTCTATATTCAAAAATTCTGAAATATGCTACTGTTTCATTTTAATAATAAACATTTAAAGTTCCTATCACATATCTGTAAGATTTTCAGGCAAGCAATAAGATGCTGAGCTGACAGTGAGCTTTTGAGTTGTTCCCTTTTGGATGGTCTGTATCCCCATCATCGTATCTTGAAGAACTTGAGTTTAATGATGCTGAAGATTTTAAGCTATTTGTGACAATAAAGTTTTGGAATCTAAATGCCTCTAGATGTTCTAACATGAACTTCAGAATTGGTCTTTTAAGTGTTAAATTTCTATTTTCCAGTGATCTGTGGTGTTTGGGATGCACTGCTGTATTGATTTGCTTTACCTATCGTGACCCATATACCACCTATTCTGTCTTTCTTCCTTAGAAAAAGATAAATTATTCACCTTAGAGTAAGGTAAATTATATTTTTCTTTCATATAGTGTTATTTATTTTAAATACTTAACATTTTGGAGGTATCTTTTTCTCTCAGTTAGAGGAATGCAATATTGTACAGTAACAAGTAATCATGGTCCTTATATAAACCATTGCATATATATCTGTAATAGAAACTATATGCTACTGATTTCTCAGATCTTTGTGAGTGTACTGAGGCAGGTTCTTATAATCCTGGACATGAGCTATGTGCACATGGGACTATTGCTCATCTGAAGATAAGTAAACAATGAATAATTTGAAATCCATATGATCACATACACACTGCACACATACACACACAGACACACATACTTCTCACTCTTGAAACATATGTTAGGTAGAAAAATGTCCTGCTTCAGAATGTTTGATTCCCTGTATCATCACCAAAAGAAGCACTATCAACAGGCAGGAGATAAAGGAGACTTCTGACATTCATGGGGGAAAAAGTGGAAGTAATATTTTACAGAGGATGAGGTAGAATATCTTTCCTTCTTTTGTTTCTTTCCTTTCTTTTCCTTTTTTCCTTCTTTACTTCTTTTCCTTCTGTCCTTTTTTCCTTCTTTCCTTCTGTCTGTCTTTCTATCTACCTATCACCTATCTATATCAAAGCAACAATAACAAATGGGTCAGGTCATAATCACAGATGTATCCTTGCATCATTACTTCTTCAGTAACTTCTGCAGAGTTCACATGCACAGAAAATCTTTTAAATGTAAATGACAAAATCTCTCATCTGTAATGAAGGTCTTGCACAGCATCATGTTTTGCAATGGATTATCAGAAAAGTACCAGGAAAGGTCAAAAGACAAAGATCTGACTCTCAAAATATCTTCTTCTGTGCTTAGTGACACAGAACACTAAGCCATCAGATCTTTCCAGCTTCATAGCTCTGGTCCTCAACAACGTAAACTGGCACCCTTCCATCGCTTACACTGAAGATGGGAGGTACAATGCTGAGAGCTCACCATGGATCTGGACAATAGCAGTATCTTCTCATGCAGTTAACCAATTTCAGAATCACTTTAGCAAGCATAGATGGATCAGCTGCAAAAAACTGTAAAGTGCTTCATACAAGAGAAATACAAGAGAAAAAAATTGTTTACATAGATGAATAATGATATGTTTTTATTTGAGTAGAAATATTCAGGTGAAAGTTTATGCAACCTATTTCTAAGGACAGGTTAAAAAGTGCCAACAAAATCAGGCAGTTCCTGAGTAATATGTGATACTGAAGATGAGTTTAGAGATATGCATATTCTTTCCTGGGTCTTAGGGACTGAAAGTCCAGGAAAGAGTGCAAATAATTATTTTTGAGATTGTCCTGGAAAGAGACATATTTTATCCTCTTTTTAGACAGTTTTTCTTTCTTTATTACCTTTATTTTCCTCTCCCCTCATCACCCCCCCCACCCCAACACACACAACCTCCACCCTCAAAGCAAAAGAAGCAAATAATCCTTTCCTCCTCAACTGCCACCAATTTTCCTGACATTGTAATTAAAGAGCTGACAGGGAAAGTGCAGTACTTGCTGTGAAATGAAATTTTTACACTAAAGAGAATCATAGACAGCTCAGTGATAAGATAATTTAGACGGTGAGGGAAGGCAGCTAATGTATATGTGGGTATAAACGACAAAGAGTGGAGATCTGAGCTTTTGAAAACGTAGTTCAGTCATCTCCTCTTGAGACGGTGGGGAAGAAGATGCAGAGCTGTACTTTCAGCTTTCCTGCCAGTCACAGGTAGAAGCTGAGAGCTATTGAACAGAAGCTGCATCTGAATGAGAAAGGAAGAGACAGAAGGAAATTGATGACAGGTAAGCATTGTTAAAGCAGAGCGATGTAATGAGGGAAAGAGTAACAAGTAGAAAGAAAAACATGGTTTCCTGAAGAGAAGGAGCCAAAGCATTTTGAAATATTTTCTCTTTTCAGGTACAAGAAGGGATAATGAGAACACAGTAGCTGAACTGTAGGTATAAAGTGAACATTATTATTATTTATTTTAAGCAAAACATGATGAATTACATAGGAATGACTTTTGGCTTAGTCTGGAAGAAGACCTAAAAGAAAACAATATAAACCCCATTTAAAATAGTGAGTCGGGAGGACTGGAGCATGTGGTATAATACCTATGAGAGGAGAATATCAGAAGAAAGGAATGACGTTTGCAAATTTCCTGCCAACATAAACCATTTGGACTGAAGTGAAAGATCTAAATGCCAGGAAAATAATTACAGGAAACTTTTGAAGAGTGTAGGTCTGAATGACAATGTAAAGCAGGAGGTATAAGCACTACAATGCCTATAACAGAGGATCTTCATTATTCCCACATTTCAAAATATGAAAATAATGAAGTGCTCATGAAAGGGGCTAAGCTGAGTGACTGCAATAATTGCTACCTGAGAAGCCAGGGAGAACGACATCTTTATTTGTTTATTTCAGAGAAAGGAGACATGTAGACAAGGTGGTGGTATTTAGATGGTCAATGGTGAGAAAAAATTAAATTTAAATTCCCTAAAAGGTTACTGTGGAAAACTAAATATTTGAAGAGAAATATTAAGAATTTGTATTCTATTGAATGCTAGAAAGATTGTAATTTAAAAATGTACAGAGATGAACAATACAGTTAAAAATAAAAGTCGACATGGAGTATCAGTAACACTTTTAAGCAAGCCTAAAAATGTTGAGAGCTTCTGCTTATGTGTTTTATTTTCTCTTACTCACTATTCTAGTTTCACATCTTTCTACAACCAGAATACTAGATCATCATCTCTAGAATCAAATTACAATCTAGAGGAGTATATTTTTATATTACAGCCAAAGTAAGGGCACACATATCTTTTAAGGATTACTCTTGAGAGATTCTATATCCCCAATTTTATAATATTGGGTTTAAACAAGAATCAAAACCAATTCTGAGAATCTTTTAGGTCATATACAAAGTATGTGTATAGATTTGTTAAAATTTACTTTAATTAAAGATATTTACAAAAATCGTACTTGCATAATGACCTCTTTATCAAATGTAGCTATATCTCACGTTGTTATGCAAATGTTAGGGCTGTAAGTGTGGATGAATGCAGACTATGAAAGTCAAGGCAGCACCTGTTGAGCAAGCAGAAAGAACCACTGGAGAATTCAAAGAGTATTAATGAACTTACATGCAGGGAATATTAACCTAGTATCCACAAGCTAATGAACAATGAAATGTTGTTGAAGAAATCTGTGAGTAAAGGATAAGTGAATTTCACCAAACCATTTTTTCTTCTTAACAGAAAGATGCTAGAAGAATCATATTTTCTTACACTTGGTAGCTATTATTTGATAATGGTTTCTATGTGGAATTTACTGAAATAAATTCCAAAATACAGTCAGTGCAGAACATCTTTGCCTTTTCATCCATCTTTATTTTTTTGTTCTCCTTTTGTTAACTCCCCATTGTATTTCTTTTCATTTGACTGTCGAAATTCGTTGTTCTTATTTGTTTAGAGTTTCTGCATTATTCTTTTCTTAATGTAGTGCAATAATCCTGAAATATTCACTCATTATTGTTGATGGCATCGAATCAGATTACCTTACTTAGCAACCGTTGCCAAGAAAGTCAACATCTCAAACTATATAATCTGTGTTAACACTGTTAAATGCTTTTTTTTCATTTCATTTTAAAGCCTCATCTATCCTTTGTTGTTCAGTGGTAAGTTTTTCTCATAGTTATTTATGATCTCTTAGCAGTAAAAAGAAACACAATCTTGATAAGTGAAAGACTGAACAGTTCTCATGCTCCAAAACATTTTTGAACAGCAGTCAAAAGGGAGAGAAAAAGCATATTTCATTTCTAGGACGGTTAGTTTGTTTTCTCAGAGAACTGTAGAAGAAATTAATTTGTAAAGTGTTTACCTTGCTTATAAACAAATTTAGATATCTTTGCACCTATAAAATGGCACTCACATAGCAGACTGTAGAGAAAATAGATTATCAAAAATTGTATCCTTTATGACTGTCTCTGTAAGCACCCTTGGAAGATGCAACAATGCAGCAACAGTGGAAACAGGAAGGAGAAGGACAGTGAACAAGGCTTCCTGATGCTAGCTTCTGGGGGCACATAACTGGCATTTCAAAATGAGAGATAAGTATAGTTCTTTGTCTGGTTAGACTTTGATCTCTCTGTTGAAAATTTCTCCCATTTGTCCAGCCAGTTATGATGGTAGTTTTGTTTTATTTGTCTATAAGTTCAACATTTTTTAATTTGGTTTTGTGTCTAAGGCTCTTCTACTTCCTGTGCGTGCCCAGTTTAGTCCACAAAACACTGCCCTGAAAGTCTTTCTTCACTTTTCACTGTTCATGCAGAAAACTGTATAAAGTTTGCAATGGTTCCCATCACCTAAACCACATTTTTGTCCATAAATGTAATCAGTGTAGGGACTTAAGCATGGTTAATTCAATCGAAAGGAAAGGTAGGCAAAGTGAACTTTTCTAAACTGTGACTTGCTTATAAAGTCACCATATTTAACACCCTACACACACACACCTCTCATCCAATCCATCCAGTCCACGCAATTCCTTAAAACTGTTGGTATTTCTTCATGATGTTATGTGATTCTTTTATTCTGCAATAAGCAGCTTCAATATGTGTTTTATGATGACCTCTAATTTTTCTCACAATGAGTAAAAACCTTAGCTGTAGCTGAGTGAAGTGAAAAGTAATGCATCATAAGCAATTTTTTATCAAGAAAAAGATAAATGTGGAAAGAGGTATCTGGATCCACCAGCTTATTTCATTATCATTCATTATTACTTGTGGTAGTAAAAAAAAAAAAAAAAAAAAAAAAAAAAAAAGTCTTGGCTAGTAGGATACTCTTGAATGAGTGAATATCAATTTCCTTTTGAAGGAAATTTCCTTCAACTTCATGTAACTAAATATCAATTCAGGAAAAGAGAAAGAATGGCATTGCATAGCATGATCATTAGAGTACTCCACTGGAGAGAAAGACAGCTGGATTCCAGCCCCTGTTTCAGTGAGTGGTGTCTCCTGGTTGTTACATGGTTCCATACTCCATATTGTTTTTAAGAAATATGAAATCTCTAATGCCTGAATCCCATAGCCTCTTCAGGAAGAAAAATGAAAAAAAAAAAATAAAAACATAAAATAAAAGTTAATTTAACATTCTGAAAAAAACTGTTTTGATATTGATACAATTTTTCTTCGTTTTGCTTTGCTAAAAATACGGAAGTCATAACTGAAACTACTTTGTTTCAGAGCTGCAAATTTCAGCAATAAATGGACACCCCAAAATGTTAGTTCTATGGGTACTTTTTCTTGTCAAAATTTATTGAAAAGTTGAAACCAAATTAGACTTTGGATATTTGCAGTTAACGTAGCAAGAATTTTTGATGTTATTTTTATTTTTCATTCTTGAACACTTTAGCAAATGACTGTTTAGTACAGGAAGTCTACATGGTTTCCTTTGACAGGAACGAAAATGAAAACCATGATGGTTTAGGCTTTATAGCACTTAAAATATTTGTACCAATTTGATTAAGTGCAGATTTGATTCAGGTCACCAGGTTTAAAACTGCCTATTTTAATTATTTATAGGCTTGAAAAATGTCCTAAATATGGACTGGCAAGAAAAATTCCTTCCTTTCCCTCTCTAGATTACTGGTAATTTAACAAAATATTTTTCCAGAATTTTACAATTTTCTAGGCAAGATTAATCAGAATAATCCTTCCTGCAGTGGGACATTCTCACAAGTAATTCCAATTTCTTTGCTCTGTTAAGGTTGTACTTTACTGATCTGAGTACCATTTCCACTTATTTTGGGATATAAAGAGATTATTTCGATTTGTATGGCTCTCAAGCATGCCAATCTCTCTAAGGTTTTATGTTTCTTTTGACTCGTCTTTTTGAAGCTACAGACTTAGATATGATAAGGAAATACAAAAATGACTAAAGACTGATTTGGTACTTGTATAAAGTAAGTTTTAATGTATATTCATTCAACAGTCATTCAAAGTTGCGACTTTTGCTGCATATAAGATTTTCAATTTGACTTAACTATAAAGATAAATCACTTTCTATGATGATGCATTTGTTTTTGCTGAAATACTTTGGATGTAGAGTGAAAAATAATACAGGCAAAACTCTAAACAAATTAAAGAACTTTAGTGGATACAGTAGAATTTGGATAAAATATCAGTTCAAAAAGTTTTGTTGACTGCCAAAGTTTAATTTGGCAGTTGTAACTTCTTAAGTCAGGACTTAACCCATAAGGAAGATAAGGGTGGTCTTCCTCAACTACAAAGGGATATTTCTACTCTGCTCTCCTGAGACCTGACCTGGAGAACTGTGTTCAGCTCTGGGTCCCCAGCGTAAGAAAGATGACCTGTTAGAGTGGGTCCAGAGCAAGGTCATGAAAATGATCCATCCAGGATGGAACACCTTCCCTGTGAGGACAGACTGAAAGAATTGGGGCTGTTCAGTCTGGAGGAGAAGGCTCTGGGGAGACCTGATAGCGGCCTTTCAATATCTAAAGGGCGGCTACAAGAAAGAAGGGGACAGACTCTTTAGCAGGGTCTGTTGTGATAGGACTGGGGGAAATGGTTTCAAACTGAGAGAGGGGAGATTTAGGCTGGATACAAGGAAAAAGTTTTTTACAATAACGGTAGTGAAGCACTGGCACAGGTTGCCCAGAGAGGTTGTGGATGCCCCATCCCTGGAGGCACTCAAGGCCAGGCTGGACAGGGCTTTGAGCAACTTGATCCAGCTGTAGGTGTCCCTGTGCACTGCAGGGGAGTTGGACTAGATGGCCTTTAAATGTTCCTTCCAACTCAGATGATTCTATGATTCTATGATTCTATGATCAGAGAGCTGGACTATCTCTTCTATGAAGAAAGGCTGAGAAATTTGGAGTTATTTAGTCTAGAGAATAGAAGGCTTAAATATATATAAATAGAAGGCCAAAGAGACCTTATAGCAACCTTTCAGTATCTAAAGGGAGTCTACAGGAAAGATGAATAGAAACTATCAGGAGGTGTGGTGACAGGACAACAAGCAGCGGTTTTAAACTAAAAGGGGGTACATTCAGATTAGATATTCAGAAGAAATTATTCACTATGAAGGTGGTGAGGCACTGGAAATGGTTGCTGAGAGAAGCTGTGGATGTCTTGTCACTGGAAGTGTTCAAGACCAGGTTGGATGGGGCTTTGAGCAACCTGGTCTAGTGCAAGATGTCCCTGTCCATTGCAGGAAGATAGGAACTAGACAATTTTTTAACATCTCTTCCAACTCAAACAGTACTTGAATGCTTGAATGTTTCCATTTATAAGGTTAAAATAAATAAATAAATAAATAAATAAGCTGAATCTATTCTGTTTCACTAATTTTTAAGATTGTAGGTCAGGTTGTAAACTATTTCTCTCTGAGCAGTTCTTCCTTTCCATCTCTGTTTTGATGACTTTCTCATTACTCGCTGGCACAGGCTGCCCAGAGAAGTTGTGGATACCCCATCCCTGGCTGTGTTCAAGGCCAGGCTGGATGGGTTCCTGGGCAGTTTGATCTAGTGAGCTAGTGGTTGGCAGCCCTGTCCACGGCAGGGGGGTTGGAACTAGATGATCTCTGAGGTCCCTTCCAACCCAAGCCATTCTATGATTCTATGATTCTATGATTCATGCTTGCTACGTAAGAAAACATTTACATCCACTACTTTGCTAAGTTTCTTCGCTTTCTTTATAGAGAAATGGTCTGTTTCTCCTGGTTTCAAACATTTGGATTTTTTTTTTTCTTATTTCTACCTCACAGTTTGTTTGGACTAGAACTGGTTAATTAAACTTGGTAAAACTATATACTGGGAATTTTATTTTCAAGTTATTTCTGGGGAAAAAATGCAAACTAAAATGTTGGTCTGCTGTGGTTTTCCACAGCACTCTATAATATAGAGGGCATGCTATTTCAAGTAAGAAACAATGAAAAAGTATTAACTTGTTTATAAGGAATCTTTTTTTTTTTTTTTTTCCTATAAAACAAACAGCATTTCCCTATACTTACCATAGAGCAGCATCAGAAATACCACACCTTGTCCTCACTACTCAGAACAGGAAATTGCAATGTTGTCTGGGATATTTTTGTACAGTAACTATCAGTATTATAGACATAGAAAGAAAGATAAAATATTCGACACTCACATTTTGGTTATTTATTTAAGCTTCTGGAGATACAGTATCAATAATGTATGTTTTAGCTGACAAAATAGAATGAAATAATGTTTCTGTCCTTTATTTTCCGCCATATTTTCAGTTTCCTCTCTCAACTTTGCCAGAGGAATATACACAGGATATCTCTACCTTAACAGTTAATCAATTTTTTCAGACTAATGGTTTTCATGTCCTTTTGTTAGAGGATCCCCCCTCCTTTTCCTTGAGCAGCTGCTGTTTTCTCTGAACCATAGCAACCAGTCAAACAAGCAAAATAACATCCACAGAAAACAACACCAATTCTGCTCCATACATGATCTAGTGAGGACTGTTTTACATTCTCTCCTCCATTACTGGGCTTATAAATATTATTTCCCATGAACTATCAAGAAGGCCAGTGGTATAAATAACCTTACCAGCATTTCCTGATTCTCCACAAACAGAAGCAGTTGGAAAGTTCTTTCACTGGTAGTCCATGCAGTTTGGATCTTAATGCCATGAAAGCAATGCCTTTTGTGCCAAGAGGCAAAAACATTTGAAAATGCCATGTGGCTGCAAATGAGTAGTCCTAGTAGGACTCATCTTATTTGGTAGCTTCCACTTAGTATTGCAGCAGCCTAGCAGAAATAGGAGCACTGGGAAGTGATTGTTAATAGCTATTTCACGTGATGTGGCACCAGCACCCATTTCCATATTTTTTTCAACAGTCTGTGAAGCTTACCTGTCCCACCTGGAGAAGTTTCACACTTTCCATCAGAGGCTACACCAAGAAATACCAGTGAGTTTCAGATTTTCCTGCCTCGTAATGACATGTTGATGTGTCAAAATAGAAAAATCTGAAAATGTTTTTGGAAGAAAAGGAGGTAAATGTAAGTGTTCTACTTTGTTACGGTTCTAGCAGTATATCTTTTCCTGAAGAAAGTGATTTAAGAGCAAAAATCTTCAGAATGCTCAAGAATAGTAAAGTGTACAAGAAATTCAGGATAAAAAGTTAAGTGGATCAAGAACGATGCTTTACACATAGTTACAGAATTGTTAATAATTAAAACAAAGTTCTGATTACTTTTTTACTATATATCAACACTTCGTTTCGTAATTCTCAAAATGATTAATGATATTGAAAATGACAGGTAGACTCTTCTAGGATTTTGAATGAAATCAGGTAATTGCCTCAGCAGAAGGCAGAGTAATCCTCAACAAATATTGCTCTATTTATTTTGAATTTTTATCCAAACTATAAATTTAAATTTCTAAGAATATTTATATACCTTGTTTATGCTGTTGTCTGAACACAAAATAATGTTACTCCTTCATGGCAGAGCTTATATGTCTTACTGTCTTACTTGCATTTGCAGATCATTGGGAGAATAACAAAAATGCCTATCTGCTTTAAAAGTCTTCAGGGAATTCCATCATTAAAGATTAAAAAACCGTCTAATTTAAAATAGGAGACAGCTCATTTTAAACCATACTATAAAATCACCTTCACATTAAACCCTGTTATTATGTCTAATGAACATGAAGTAAACACATCAAATTACCAAAAAAAGCTGCAAGTACGCTCTGGTCAGATAAATTGATGAGCTTATATTGAGGAGTTTTGGCAACACTTCATTGAGGGAACATCAACAGTCCGTCAAACTCAGCAATAAGATTTAGAACAGTTCACAAGATTTTTTAAGTTGTCTATTTATACTTTCCAACCTTTTTTTTCTCAGGCTGAAATATTTTATACACTGAATAAACTATATTTTGCTTTCTTCAAATATTGCATTTTAGATGTATTGTTGTACTCTGTCATTTTCAATGCAAGAGACTAATGATCCTTGGAGTAGAATCTTAACTCTTTGTTTTCATTTCATTTTGATTTTTTTTTTTTTAAGAGAGCTTTTAGAACAACACCCTACTAATAAAACTAAAGTTCAAGCTTATTAGAATGACTTTCTTTTGCTGATAAATCTTTCCAAAGACAGATACCTGTTCTAGGTATCTTTGCACAGTCTGAGGTGTTCAAAGCATTGCGCAAGGAATAATTAATTAAGGCAATTGCCAACGAGGTGCAGCATTGCTATTCAGTGAGCTGCTTGTGAAAATGTTATTCCACTATCTGAAGAAAAGCAGGAAGATAGTCTCCCTGGGTTACTGTAGCTGAGAAAGATACTCCCTGAGAGTATTGTTATAGGAACTTTCAACAGAGTATAGACATGCTTCCAAATCTGCAGTGAAATGACATGATCTTTCAACTAATGCATAAGAGGATGCCTGGAATGTGAGATAATAA
>VXAV01005339.1:54109-66321 GCA_013399715.1 Alectura lathami | reverse complement strand
TGTTAATGTCCATAAGGAATCAGAGCTTAGGGATAGAGAACATGAATAACTTACCTTCAACCTTAAGCTAAATTAATTAGGTATGTGGTCTGATCCAGACTGGAAGTCTGTTTTAAGGACCAGGTTGTGCCAGGTATATCAGACAGATCAGCTCTCATTGCCCTGCTGCTCTACATCCCTACCAAGTGGGCAAGTTCTAACAAATAAAAATTTGCTGAGAGAACACTTTGGAAAGAACCTCTGCATAAAGATATGTGAGAAAATTTATTTTCCAGAAATTCCCCTTTCAGCAGCTTTTGCACTGCTAGGATATTTATTCTAGTATACAGCAAGGGAAGATGGTCTACTGTGGTCAAGAAAATTAATGTAGTTAAATTCCCAGTCTTAGGAACTAGGATCACTTGTAGTGGAAAGAGTTTATTATACAGTACTTTATAAACCTATACTTTAATTATAAAGTGTAGGTTTACCCACACATCCTTCTTGCTCAGGTCCCAGCCATGGCAGTCATCTGTTTTTTTCACTGAAACATGTTACACTGGCTAGATATCTTCCTTTTGTAAAGACAAATTAAGAGGAGATTTGGAACAGAGGGGGGGAGCTGTGCTGCTTGACAGCTGAATTTTCTGTGCTGCAATCTATGAGTGAAGGCAACCAACCCTATCCATTCTTTGTCTGCTGCTCAGGAGGAGGGTAACTATCTGGAAAAAGGACACGGAAACTGTGCTGGCAGTGGAACTTCTATTTATCTAAAAGAATATTAGATATGCAGAAGGCTACTCTGAGACACACAGAGGAGTCTAAACTTTAGTAAACAATCATATTTATAAAAAATCTGACTGTGAAACTATTGCAAGGCTTAAAAATCCCTAGAATCCCTAGAACAATAAATCTTTTTCTTTCTGATGGAGATAGATTCTAAGGTCATCAGCTATAAGGATCAGATGAGTCTCACATGAATGCTTTGGCCCAGAGCTGCACTGGTAATAAACAGGATTTTTATTACATCTCTAAGTGCTCCATGACATGTGTTAAATTACTGTAGGCTTCACAAACTGCAGCTCAGAAGTGTTGTGCAACTGGATAGTTCAAATTTGTTCCCTTTGCTCCATTTCAACACAGTGCCTCAGCTTCTTTTGCAGAAGGAAAAAAAAGCCTTTTATTTCCTTTATTCACCTCCTGATCAGATCTGTTCAACTTCTACAATATTGTGGTAAAGGAACATAAGATTCCTTTACATTGTGATAGAAATATTTTGTTACTACATGTCTATTTTTTCAACTGTGACAGACTGACCCTTCCATTTTATATCCGTTTGTCTATTATTAATCTAAGGCTGCATCCAAAGTGCAGCGCCTAGATGCCCCTCTCAGTTCATGACAGCTAGGTACATCTTCAGCTTCCTATCAGCCAGGACAAGGTCATGCACCCATCTCTCCTGGCTATTCTCTCTATGCCAGATGGAGCTCGGTGTACCAAGCAGCACAACGGTATCTGCAATATACCACCACTACTAAATGAGCTCTTAGTTCAAGAGGAACAGCAATAAATTCAGAGATAGTAATCCCAAGATCCCTATTCTTTTAGTTTTTAATTTAGATTAAACTTTTGTTAGAATCAGTGAGTCTTTCACAGGACCTCAATATCTGGGATATACTTCAAAACCTATTGAATCAATGCACATACTTGAGTCAACATTGAGCTTGAGTGTAAATTCCACTTCTGTGATTGGCCCCGTTCACTCTATTGCAAAAATCGAGACTGACAAAATTATCATGATCACTGTGAATCAGAGCTCCTTCCTCTCAGTCAAGCCTCTCAGAGAAAAGACACACAACAAGAAAATACTCTGGACAAATTCAGTCTGAAGGATCTGAGTCATTGCATTTTTGCTTTATTCCTGCAGGTAAAGCCAGGGATATATTCAAGTCTCTGCTTTCAGTGAAGCAGGTATTTCTGAGTTTCCTAAGTAAAGCCAATTACTTAGTCCTCCGCTCATGCTTCCATTTTATTCACTAATTTGGATGAATAATAATAAAAACTTAAGAACAAATCTTGTATGTTTGCACTTAAAATCAGATTTCTAAAAACTAGAGTAGCAATATCACAGGGTGAATATTTTGCGGATTAATATTCTACTTTACAAAGAGAGATGAAACAAATTCTGGAATCATAGTCTGTCAGTGTCACTCTCTGTTATTGAAATACTGAGAAATCTTCAAAAATATTTTCTTTTCTTCACATATTCATGGCAGAAATCTTCTTCTACATACTTGTAGAAAGAATCTCGAAACGTAATCTGACTTTGAGGTGGGTGGTGCCTTATTATGGCAAAGCTATTCTCGTATCACACACATCAACATGGACTTTACTAGTTTCATCTTCTAAGAATTTTGGAAAAATTGCAGAGGAAACAACCTCTGTAATTTTTATTCAGAATAGTAACTCAATAATTGAAGGGTAACAGTCTGCGTCAATTAGAAGGAAAGAAAAACCCTAGCAGATTTTAGTGAAGTAACTCTATAGTGAAGCAAATATTTTTATACTTACAGTTTAAAGGAGAAAACTTGGAAAGTTAGTGAAAAGTAACTGTACCAGGTTTTCTGATCTGTGTCTCTATTTTTTTTTTTTTTTTTCCCCTGGAAGCAGGCTTTTGAGCTTATCTGGCATCATAGTAGACCAGTTAATTTGGTGTTATTTATATCTGAAAATCTGTCATGTTATTTTCTTATTTAAATCTGAGAGAATTGCAGAAATGCTTTTTTAAAAAATTATTTTTAGGTACCAGTAGAGAAATTTTCAAGGTGAAAAGCAGAAAATAATATCATGTCATACAGCTTCATTGTTGGCATTATATCCTTGTTTAGTCACTTCTCCTATTTAAGGTAAACTAGTAGTTAGAATTAGATCAATTTGAATACTATGCCCACATATAAAAGTTTTTCAGGAATAAAGAAGCAAGAAACATTTATATTGTCACCATTCCATGTGCTTTCTTTCTTTCTTTCTTTCTTTCTTTCTTTATTTCATGTTAAGACATACAAAGCTGCCATAGTTTTTCCTGCAAATCACAGTATCTTCAAGGATATTTCTGTGATAATGTCCTTGGGCAAATTTATGCTTCTTTTCCACCAAACCTCCTCTCTCATATGTTGGCCATTTGACAGCTTACCTTCCATGGCAGCCTTCCCTTGCAGACATATTTTGTTCATGGTTCATATTGTTTCAGCTATTTGTTTTCATTAAATATCTCTTTACATTTATACTAAGAAGCAGCTATTATGTCTATCAGCTTCAAAGAGATTTAACCCAACTATTAACACAAGGAGGTTTCATAAGTACAGAATTATGTTTCATTAGTCTATCCATCAAAACGTGCTTGTTGGCATCACGAGAAAGTTAAGACACTGGACATATCAAGTTCTAAGGTCATGCAAATAGATTCTATGCCTGCAGCTTGTCAAGTGCATCCAGCTGGAACACCCAAGGGTCAGGGACAATACTACATCTATTATGTGTTGGAAATAAATATCTCCTGTTACATGGAGAATGAGAACATATTTATGAAAACAACATATATTTTTGGAAAAAAGTGAGAAGCGAGTTGCAAGTCCAGACATGCTGTATAACAAACACATTCCTCAATGATAGGCTAAACTGCTAACAGGATGTGATAAAATTTTTGTAATAAAATTGAGTCCCATGTTCTCAGTAAAATTCATATAATTTTTTTTCTTTGTGATGAACATTTGTGCTATGCAACAGTTTTATAACACAGTGATAAATTTGTTTAATCATATGTATGGCATTGCTATTTTTAATTAGAAGATTATGATTCATACAATAATTCTTACAGTATTTTCATGTTAATTTCTAAAAAAATCAGGTTCCACCTTAAATAAGATGTGGTCAAATGTAAAGAGTATTAGGAAGGTATTTCAAGCAGTAGATGTACACCTCCAGATTAAATTTTCAAAGGCAGGCCATTAAAACCATTTCTTGCATTCTTTTATGTATAATTTTAACTCATAAAAATCTCCACAGGAGAGGAGGATTAATTGTGAGTTGAACCAAACCAGAACTGCACTCCTTTTACTGAGGAGGCTTAGGAAGAGATGTTGCTATATAATTTTTGTCCAACTTCACAAATACTCGTGGGCTTTCCAAACAAGTAAGACTACTTCATTTCTAGTTGCCTGCTGGGGGCAAATGGCTTATAATTGGTAGATGCACCATATTGCTCTTTAGACCTTAGTTTTAAAAGCAGATGGAATTAATTTCTGTAGGATATTTTTCATTAGTTTCTTTGGAGTTGAGTGCTTGATATGAACGTTTTTATTTGGAAACATCACAGAAATGGCTAATAGATGCCTATTTATAGTGCTCACAGTACCAGCACAGTGCCTTTTAATCTGTGCTACACAGACAGAAGAAATCCTCCACAAAAGGAGACTCTTTCCTAACATCAGATAAGCAATACTGAGAATGACTGTAGACATGACTCTGAAGCGCCAATGTCCAGTTCCTAGGTATTGCAGATATTGATAATCCTATCACCACTGACTGTGGTGATATACATATATCTAAACACATTTCATGTCCAAATGCTGTTACTCCAAAGTGTAATTTTTCAGTCTCAAAGTGTATCTGTATTTACTGATGCCACGATAAATACCTGATTTTCTTCATCCTAATTGTTAGAAATGTATTTTATTTTTAAAGGAAACTTGGCTGACAGCCTCTTAGATGTCAACTTCAATCTTTCCACCATTATGATGTGATGACTGGAATTTTCCCCACATTTTCTTTCAATAAATGTTTAAAATTAAATTTGAAACTTGAGGTATCTTTTTAGTTGTTTTCATACTTAGATGATTATTAGATCCTCTCATCAAAAGGACTTTGTCATGAGTGTATAACTTTCATTTTACTAAGGAACACATTTTTAAGTGTTCTACACACCACTTTGCAGATCTCATATTCACAACTTTCTCATATCTTTTCCGCTTTGAAGGCCTACTAAGGCACTGTAGACTTGAAATAATTAATGACATCTATACAAGTAATTGTTCCCCAAACCTCTATTTCTATAGCAATTCCTGATTCTTCTAAATACAGCCACTTCAGAGACAGCATCCAGACTTTACATTTTCTCCACTCAGGATCAAAGGCTGATGTATGAAGTTTCACTTCCAAACATCAATACAGGATTTTCAGGGGTAGTTTTCAGAGAAGCTATGTCAGCACATTAGAAAAAAACATTCAAATCCATACATTTTGAAATACTACCTTAAGCATGAACTAAATGCAGGCACTGTAATATGAAAATCTGGTTATAAATTTGAATGTTCCTGTTAAAGATCTAAGGAATAATTAACTATATTTATAAATTACTGATCAAGCACTCTTTGACAGTTTGTATATTCTGATTTCTTCAAACTGGAATATTGAAAAGTTTCATGTTAAGTCCTGCTTCTGAAAAGGAACATAATTATTCCAAGCACCAAACCAGACTCTCTTCGCATAGGGCTATTGTAAGCAGGTTTTCTGAAGAAACATCGTATCTTAACTTTGCTATATTTACTATTTTAACTATTTATGCTGTTGTTGTTGGGGGGTGTGAGAGGAATAGCTCTGTGTGATAATTTTTATGTACAGCTTGCTGTACTTCTCTTCATTATAAAAGGACATTAAAATTATAAACTGCCAGCCTGCATTAAATATCTCTACCGCTAGCTGTGACTCAGCAGCTGAATTTACTAAGGAAGCTGATACCCCCCTCGCTCTCTGGTGAGGGAATGTGCTGCACCATAAAACTCTGCTTATCTGCAAGCATAGCTGTGCGAACAGAGGCTTTGAGGAGGATTTGGCTGGGAGAAGACTGAATTCAACAGTTATTTTGCACTACATTTTACAGAACCTATTGCTGCTCAATACAGAGCCAAAGCTGAAAAGACTGTGGTGTCTGGGTTCCTACAGTGGCCCACAGTCCTGCTGGGGTGATGAGATAATTAGCCTGGCTGGATTATTTCAATTTGTTAGCCAAAGCAAAATTTTCTCTTCCAGAATTAACAAAAAATAAGCAAATTAAACACAAAGCAACAACAACAAAACCCACAAACCATAAATGTCCTATCTTTTGGGGCTTCTCTTCATCCCCTGGACAGTGTTATGATACTTTTGCCAGCTTTACCTGGCACAGGAAAAACCCACGGGAGTCTGGACTCTCTCTGTTCCAGGCTTGTAGCAGAAGAGCAGCCATTCATTAGGACCTCAGACTTCTGACCCACTGCTCCCCTGAGGCCCAGCTCCAGTGTGTCTCTCCTCTTTTTCACTGTGTCTTGTGTTTTCTCATTAAATTGAAATTCAACAAGCCTTTCATATTCCCTCTGCTAAACGATCCCCAATCACATGACCCTCTTCTGATAGGTCCAGAGATGAGTTAAAAAAATAACAAACAGACCTGTGCTCTTCTTAAAGACTATACTGACATTGGTGAATTAAGCACACTATTTTATGCATTTATGCTACTTCCGTTAATTAAAATGGTAACACATCTTCCCCTAGGAAGTCTACAATCTGTGCATTTTTTCCCTTAAATTTGAAGTCACATTAAATAGAAAGCAGAAAACCGACGAACAGCTGTCTATAATAATAGGTTTTTAAGTGTTTTACCAGACACTTCAACAGCTTCTGGTATACAGATAGGGAAATGGGACATATGGCAATGGTGAAGAGCAATTATGACTTTTTTAACATGCTATTAACACATACATGTAATCACAGTCACTTTAAATCTTCCTTTATTTGAACTCCTTCAAGTTGTTTTTCTACAGCTATGTACTAGCAATGATGCAAATACTACCATGTAAAGTATGAATACTGTTGTACTTCTTAGAAGTCTATCAGAGGCAATGCTTTAATAATATAATTTACCTCAGGGCTGAATGTATATTTTGCAATGACTCTGTCTATCTGTCAAAATCTTTACTGCTACACATAAAAAATAATAGAATTCTATTTGCAAGGCCACAGCACTTACAAAGCCTTTGTACTGTGTTCATTAAATGTTCTGCATCAAATATTCATTTTATGATCAATTCTTACCTCATTTTCTGCCAATGCTATTCCCTTAAGTCTAACCATATTAGACCTTCAGCTTCCCCTTATACTTTAGGTTTCTGTACATTTTGAATAAAAATATGTCAGGAAAGTATTACGTGCATTTCAGATTCATGCATACTTGCTGATATTTTCACAACACTGTGCATATTTTCTTGCGAATATCCATGTAATGATTTCTCTTTTTGCTGCCATACAGAAGAGGCAGGTGAAAGAGTGATGATCTGAGTTGTCTGCACGTGAATTTTGATCACTATTATGTCTCTGAAAACTAGATAGGTGGTGACAAGAAAACGCTCCTGTCCTTGATAGAATGACACACTGAGTGGATTATCATACTAGCAAAGATGATGAATTTAAAATATAATATATAGTGCCATATTATTTCTGGCTGGTAGCCATCTTCTTTGTCATGATCTCAGGAAGAATGATAAAGAAACTATTCTTTACTCATTTATACTTGTATTTCTGTTAAAGACAAACCCAATATGAACCACACTGATGTTATTTCAATGATAGCCTGTGATAATGATCAATTACAATGGGTTGCATCCATCTTCAGCAGAGGTCCCTGCAAACAGATGAACTTCTTGCAGGTTTGTATTCTGATGCGGAGATGACACATTAAATACACAAGACAGACAAGTGAAGGAGACAAACATCCTTTCTATTTATGAACATTTTTTAATATCCTGAAGCTTCATGTAGATTAATGAATTGATGCCTGTGTGTCAATGAAGATTCTTCATTCTTATCAACTTCTGATCTGGACCTGTGTAGAAGTAATCTTATTGCAGTTCCAAGAAGGCCAGTTGTTTGGTAAATATAACCAAATGCTGCAAGAAATACTTTCACCTGCAGGGTAAAAAATTTGTTCTATTCTGTATTGTGAACCTGTGAAATGCTTACCCATAAGCTAAGAGGTGACAGAAAGAATGTGTTTCAGTTGTAGCTGTGGATGCTCATAACTCTGACAAATTAGACTGTAAAATTTTAAGTGAGGCACTTCTCTAAACATATCTGAACACCTATTTTAAGCAATTTTGCCATCATCATACAGGAATTGTGGTAACAACAGAGGAAAGTCTAGTTTTCTTGCTACTATGTAGTTACTGAGCTGTATTCCAACTGTTTGCTCTTTTTTAGAATTAGAATTAGAAAGTAGTCTCTATGACAATAACATGGGGCTATATTCAGCACCTCAGAAAGTTGCCTCTTCCTAATAGGCAGTATAGAAATACTTAGCTAATACGAAGGTCCATTTGCAAGAATGCAAATAACATTTAATCTGGAAAACATATATAAAACAAATGCTCTGTACTTTTTCTTGTGTTATCGCTCACATTTGTAAATCTAAGTCAGTATTTTCTCTGTTTAGATAAAGAAATAAGTAAACAAATGACAATAAGTATGTAGAGTCTTCTCCAGCTATTAAGATGGCATTAGCTGTTCAAATGGAGGAATAGAAAATGAAGCCTCTGTTTCCCCAATTTATTTTGTATATATTGCTGAAAATAATTTTTCTGAATTCCTGGGCCATCTGGATTTTGTCTCTGCTTTCTCTACATTTTCTACTCCAAATGACTATATCTGTAACCTCAAATCATGCAGAACAGCTATTATTTATGCCATATAGCTCTATAGTTTTGTTTATAATTAATACGCATGGTAGTTTGAAATTCAAATATGTTTGTGTGCTTTCCGTACGTTTTAAGTGTTGAATGCATCACAGACAGCGAAGGTGAGAATCTATTCTAGGAAGACAGTAGAGAAAGAATTGCTGAAGGGACTGAATTTATAAAACTATGGCAACTAACATTTGAACACTCAGTAAAACATTTTAAAGGTCTTTGCTGGGGAAATGCTGGATTATTGACATCTGAGTGAAAGACTTCTGAGGTCTGAACTAATGAAATTAGTGATAATACAAAAATCTGACAGACTGTTAGGACTTAAAACCTATGATAATCTGCACAACTTAATGACTAAGTTAAGTAAGACAGCAGAATATTTTCAGAGTTTGCAGGAATCTTACAAAACATTTTGTTTGAAGCTACTAATGCCTGCAGAGCTTTGTCTATTTTACCGATAGAGTGGAGAAAAATGAAACTCTTACTTTACAGGATTCAACTGCCGAAAGCAACAAAATCAAGTCCATGACAGTTTAAAGAAAAGTGCAGGCAAAAATGGGGTTTAAATGAATCAGCTTAAAAATAGGTGTTGGTGATTGAGACAGATTTGACTCTAAAACAAGCATGAGAGGATGACTTTTGACTAAATATGTCAGAGAGCTGCAACAGTGCCACTGAGCCTCTGCAAGAGAAATACTATGCTTTAACCAGAAAGCTTACTGTGGAAAACACTAACTGACAACACAGTTTCACATCAGGCTTAGTTTCATAACTTATACAGTTCAAGAACAAAATTATTAAAAAAATTATGGTATAGGGAAAATATACAACTGTCTGCAAAATGTTGCTACTGCCTCTTGAGAACGATACTAAAGATCTGTAGATTCATCAGCTTGCAAATGACAATGTAGGGGCCTCTGAGACTACTACAGTCTAAACAATGGTAGAGCTGCTAGCTACATCAAGAGTTAGACATTACACATCTCCATACTGTTAATAAAAAAAAAATTTGGAATCCAGTTATTTCAGCTTGGTTTCATCATAGTCTTATTACCATATGCAAAGTAAATATGCACTGTTATAACAAAATTTTACACATGATTTTTTCATTCACTCTGAATGTGTATGACTAGCGATAGATCAAATTCCTACACTCTGTCTACTGAAATCCATAATAAATCCTAATTGCAGAGAATATTACCATAATTACATGCCGTAAATCTTATCTTTCTTATAATGGCCTCCATTTTCCTTCGGAAATGTTTTTGGGTTCACAGATCAAGGATTATTGAAAATCATTTCCCAGTCATATGATATATCAATTTCTGATGTTTCCCTTAGGAAAGTGCAATGATCAGATGCTGTGAAGTGCACTGAAATATGAACTTTTGCCAAAAAGTTATTAGATATTTTTGTATTAATGTCATGACTCTATGGCCAGTGCCAACTACAGATCACTTATTTACTTTCTAAGCAGTTCTTGTCTAACTCCTAGACACACAAACATATCCTACCACCATTCCAATCTCAATTCCCCAAGTGTTTTTGTTGTTATTGTTGTTTGTTTTTTATTGAAACTCTCTTATAAAACATTCAGCTTGAGAAAAGTCAACAACTCTCAATCTTTACTTTTGCATTTCCTTGTAGGCTTTTATTACCTCCAAGCCAAAGCATCATTTCTAGGCAGCTGTTCACTGATTGGAAGGAATGGTTTGGCTATCTATATTGCCTTTGGGTAGTTGTACTCAAGGTCACACTCAAGCAGATCTAGACTGTAAGTTAATGCCCCTGTGTATGACTTACTTCGCCTTAAAAAAGCAGACGTCTTCCACAGGCAGAATTTGAGCGAGTCGTTAAGCAGCATGAACATTTCGTTCAAGTCCCATCATGTCGATACAGGCACAGATACGATGTACCAGCAGATTTCATTCCATCACTAGAAAGCAGTCAGTGTCCCATTTTACACCTGGCTCCAACTTTGTCCAATACAAAGGTCTCAGTATTAATGATCTCCATTCCTTTCCTATCTGTGGGTGATAAGTATGCCATGGCTTGCCTTATCACATAGAGTTGGATCTCATATTGGACATCCTTGAAGAAAGAAGATTTCTGGCAGGACCTATGCTGAGGCAAGAATTCTGAACCCCTTGTTTGAAGAGGGCTTTAAGATTACAGCATGTATGCAATAGGGAATTGATATTTTATCTGGAACTTAGATAATCATACAATAATATCTTTGCTTTCTTGAGAACGTGGTGTCAGTAAAATCCAGCAACATCTGGTTTCCTGCAGTCTGCTTATCCTCAGCTATCGAAGCCATTGATTTCAATAAGAAGTGAAAGCTCACTGCAGAACACTCACTGTACTGAAGAAGGTTTTCTTCAGGGCTGTGGACAGAAATCACACACACCAGGCTGTCACTGTTTTATCTGTTGCCTTCAATAACATGAGCACATGTGCTAGCAGATGGAGAATGTTTAGAATGGACAAAATTAATTCATCATTTTTTTATTCATTGGTTTGGCAGTTAGTTTTTGCCAGAATCTTTAGTATTTCCTAACTTTTGATCAGGAATTGATCAGAAGGTTGTCAGACGCTACACCTTTGCACATAAGGACTGAGATATTTTCCAGACATACTAAGGCATATCTAACGAAATATTCTAAACAAAATTTAATTTCAGTCTGTATATGATGAAGGCCATGCATGTGGCATTCTGACTCCAGTGACTGTTGCAAGTATTTTCTTTCTATTTTTACTGAAGTGGCTGAACTTGTCTATGTTTTTGTACTCTGCATCCAGAATTGTTTTTATTTTTATTTTTTTTCAGATTTTTTGTCTGGTTAGAGTTGGTAGGGCTGTCCTTTAGAAAAAATTGAGTTGTGACTACTGACATTTGCCCATGAATATAGCTGCTGATCTTCAAAGCACGTGGACCAACAAGCACAACATAGAACTTGATTCTATATCTTCAGTTCAAAGTCCTGACAATTAGTTCTGAAGTGGAGCATAATTACACGATCTCAGCGTCTCTGATTCTTTCTGATGACCCATTAGGACTGTCAGGACTAAAAGGAATTATTTAACTAAACACTTTGCTGAACAGAAAACATGACTAAAAACATAATCTGAAAGGTAGGCAAATGCAGAGTAGAACCTCCATCTTTTCTTTCCCTTCCAGACCAGTTTTCTTCAAACTAATATGTGATATTTGTTATAAGGCATAAGTTGCTACTTGTTGAGAAGACTTATCTCCCTCCTCTTACTTTATACACAGATACTTGTATCAAAATTCTTAAAACTAACTGATGATAAATAAATATATTTCAGTTTGACTTTATGAGACATGTCTGGTTTCAACACATTTATTTCATCTGACTTATTTTCAGACCTTTCTGTTAAAATCAAATATACCCTTAAGATCAGTGTCAAAGGAATCGTGAAGTAGGTTGTAATTCT
>VXAV01005339.1:33803-44950 GCA_013399715.1 Alectura lathami | reverse complement strand
TCCCTTTTTTTTTTTTTTTTTTTTTCCCCCAGTCATTTAGATTGGACATTCTTTTCTCAGCTCACACAGACACCTTAGCAGTAATGGTATAGGTCTATCCCAGATACTATCCTATCCCAGATACTGATTTATTAGAAGATATAGTCTGGGCAGAGAAGACCTTTGCTACTTCCCTGCTGGGAAAAATCACAGTTGGAGAGTTAAGAAGTCCTCAGTCCTGCTTTTTCTCTTCAAACTCTTCATTGGTAGATGGTAGTGAAATTTAAGACTTTGCACATGCAGACAGATACTATACAGCTAGAGAAATGGAAATGTCAGTGCATGAGATCTTTGAAAGCGCAGACAGTTCGTAAAAATCTGTTCGCACTTTGCAGCTTTATATGGTACAACTGTAAACATGGCTGAGGGATGAATCAAAGACAGACACTAGGGAAGAATTCAAGTGAAGAATATTTTTGAGCACCTTGAGAGTGTTAACATTAACAACACTTTACTTGAGTTCTTACGGCTAAAGTTTTTTAACAGATCTGTTTGTTAGGGTTGTGCCAGTCAATTCTTATCCTCACAAAATCTATTAAAAAGTCTTTATACTTGAGGGCAAGGGGGGTGTATAGTAGCAGAAACAGAGGAGAAGGAATGTATACTAACTGCCTTGTGTTTGTCTGTTCTGAAATATTCTACCAGTATCTCCTTTGCTTCTATTTCCATGGACAAGAAATTACTGCATAATTAGGTGAAGCAGATGATGGCACTAAGGCTTACCCATATTCCTTACTAAAACCTTGACTGACATTCCACTAACCATTGGCTTTGATGGCAGACTCCATCATGAATCCCACAACTCTTTTATGATTAAAATATTGAGGAGAACAGTTCTGTATTTTGAAATTGATTTTCATCTTTATGACAAACATATTTAATAAGAAGAATAAAGCTTCTTAGCTTCAGGAAGAACTGTTACCATTGCAATTATTTATGAGACAAAACTGCCACAGGCTTTCATGGCTAACAGAACAATGAGAGACCTGGTGTAATTGCGCGTCAGATGGTGTGAGGATGTATATTTTTTAACAAAATTTTGAACCCTCTCAGACACATCAGTCATGTTAAAACCTTTCTCTACTCAATTCCCTCAGGGATCAATCATATCCCTAGTTAGTTAATAATAAAATATAATGATATGTGTAATTTAGACTGAGGTGAAATACAAGAATGTCATATAATTCTACCTAATATCAGTACTTGAATTTAAAATTCTGATATAATATTTAATTTACTTCTGTAGTTATTTTGAAATAATCTTTTAAGGTGTGTGAGAAAAAAAATATGTATGAAAGAGTGTATAAATATATAGATGAGACTGTATTGCTTTCCATTCTCTTTTTCTTCGTTAGCATAAGGCCTCCATTCAAATGTGCTGTTGCTGGCCCAAACTTAAATTTATGTCGGCTACCATAAAAGTCATGGAAGTCTTACCACAGATTTACATTGCAATGATATTTGAGTGGCACATGCTAAGGCTTTCTGTGTTGTACTGCCTCTTGAAGGACTTTTGGATAAGCAAGGAAAGGAAAATATGTACTTCTACAATTTAAACAAACAAAATATTTTGGGAGGTTATTTGGTTCCTCACTTCATGATATCCAGTACCATTTAATATCACCTGAACCTTAGGACCCAGGAAAAAATGTACCTGCTCTGTATGGCAAAACACTGTTTAGGAAGTGAATGTGGATGATGTTCTTACACTTGAATACTTGTTAACCAAAATTAACCATTCAAAAACAGAAGTATGTCCAAGTCTTAGCTCTACTGAGCATTCCAGATTTCATGGACATAGCCAAAAGTCATTTTTTTTGCACAAATCTCCGTATTCCGGAGGACAGCTTTAGCAACTCAAAGCCATTGCCAATTCCAAGAGCGAGATTTCCACCAGAAACCAGAATGAAGGCAGAACTGTGTGTCAGGGGATCTCTACTTCAAGAACCTGAAAACAACATTAATTATAAACATCCTCTGGATGTAGGTACTTTAGCTTGTAATGATACACAAGCCTTCTTCGTTGAGTAGCGTGAAAGGACGGTAGTCCAAGATTCTTCATGGCAATTTGTGAGATGAGTAACAAGGCCATTTAGAATATATGTCAATACCAGGAAATAAACTGTATATTTTAACATCATTTTAAACAAAATTATAAATATTACCTACACATTGTCACAGGACTTTCAAGAGGTACCTTTAATTTCTTTTTCCCTCCTACCAGTAGCTATGACTTTCCATCTTCCCCAGATATTTTGTATCTGCTCTGTCTCTCATCAGGGCTGTGTAAAATCCCCGACAATGAAACTAGGTAAATCAGCATATGGAAATTGTTTAGTTAACGTGTTCTCAACAACAAAAAAAGCACCATTTGTGTTACTGATGCCAACTTACATGCTAAAACAATTAATGGTCTTGCTACCTTCTCTTCAGTTTAAACATTGCTCTCTTGTGGACTGGATTCAAGTACTGTTTGTATAATGTAGTTTACAAAGATGACAGCACGTCTATCTGTAGTACTGCTGCATGCAAAACTAGTCACTTCAGGCCTATATTGAATATACTACAACCTTTTTCCTATTCACAAGTCTGCTGTTTCAAAGCCTGCACCTGTAACTATTTAACTTTCATGAAATTAATTTCCATTTTTTTTTCTTTAAGGCTAAGACAGCCTACTAATAGACTGGTTATCATTACAAAATTTATAGTAAGGAATTTATACCTCACATGGGTGAAGAGTAAGATGATCTGACCTTCAATCATATGCTCTTCATGAATCAGTTGTTCATATATCATTATAAAAAGGAAGAAAAAAGACAAGGCTATAGCCTGGAATCACTATTCCTAATTATTTTGATATATATTCTTGAAACAAAGTGACAAAATTTTAATACAATGCTGTATTAATTTTTTAGTGCCACCTTAACATTTTGTGAAAGTTTTCTTTTCGGTTTTTTTTTTTTTTTTTTTTTTTTTTAATGAAGCTTAAAATCTTTATTTATACTTCTGTGGAACTGATCATTAGTCTGTCTCACAATTTTAAATCAAAATATCCAAAGGCCAAGCCAGGGATGTAAAAAACCATAAAATTGTCCTAACACATATATCATAGATTATTTTTATTCTTCTGTTGATTTTGGAGACTGGAGACTGGTTAGATTTAATTAACTGATTGCAGCTGAATCATGGTTTCAAGCTGTGACATAAACATTTTTTGGAGTTTGTAGCTCTGATTCTTATTACATCAAGACTCCAAAAACCAAAGCATTAAAACTTTGGTCTTCTAATTTTAATTTTTAACTATGTTTTTAAATAAATGGTAAATATTAAATGAATGCTAAAAAAACACACAGCCCTCAGAATTGAGCACGCTGCTCTTTAAAAAGATTTTTAGACCTTTCTCATAAGTGCCTGCAATTATCTATTTTCTGTGATCCCTGTGATAGCTTTAGGCCATCTTTATCTTGCATTTGTTAGGAAGAGAACTCACTAGCACAGTTTCTGGCTTGGAATCTGGACACCAGTCCCACACCTGCACATAGGCAAACATTTCTTTTTCCATATTTTTCTGCTCCTAGTATCCTCCAGAACTGCAGCCTGTGCGTGTCTTAGTACCCTTACTACCACACATTCATCCTAGAAATCATAGACATTTTTTATTTAATATAAATTCAATTACTTTGACCTGCCTTTTTTCACTGTTAAGAAAATGATAATGTACTAAAAAAAAAAAAGAATAGCAAGAGCCAATGATAAAAATCTAACATTTGATAATATTTCAGCTTGAGAAAGGAGACTGAAGAAAAACAACAACAACAAACAAAACAAACAACAAAACCAACTAAACGTTGTACAGATTACTGTATGTAGGCCAAGAGATTACACCAAGCCTAAAGAGTGAAAAATTTCCATTATGTCATTCATGTTACATGTTGCATGAGAATTTACACTGCAAATAGTATATGAGTCTTTTGTTCTTTAAGCTGAGAGTGATTTGGGAATTTATAATGTTAGCTGAACCTTGTGAGCATCAACATTAACTGTTCTGGTAAGGGGCAGAGAGTGCTTCCATCCAACCTCACGCTGATTGTCAAATACCAAAGGAAATGAGCTCCAGGGAACATATTTCTATAAAATGGACAGAAGATTTAAATGGTCTGACAGAATGTGTCAAAATCAGGGTCCCTCTGTCTCTTTCATAAAGAAAATGTTTTCTTCAAATTGCTGATTTAATTTTGTACCAAAGCTCATTCCAAGGGCTTTGACAGTTCTGTCACTAGAGATATAGCCACCTCAGACATCTGGGAGCACAGCCTCTGGTGATTGTGTTCCACTTCCAGAAGGAGTTTCTTATTTACCAGTGTCATCTTGAAGTCCATGCAACGTGGCAGCTAAATCTGGTGCTGCTAATTGTTTTTATTTTTTATTATTATTATTTCACTTTTTGTGTCAAATGCACATCTTGTTATTTGCTAATGTGGCATGCTCACTGAGACATACACAGTGTGGAACCAGTGAAGTAATCCAAGGGAAAAACAACAACAACAACAACAAAAAAAAAAACAGGCACCTAGAGAAACATATCAGCTACATCTACACAAGACAGCTTGATCTGTGGTCTTGACTCCAGGCATGACAAACTACCACTCCTCACCTGCAGGATTCCCTGTGTGGTTGCCACTAAAGTAACTGTACTCTTTCTGGGGGAAAATATAAAAAGTACTTTTTTTTCTGATCAGAAGATGAAAATGGAAGCCTACCCCTTCTTTAAGTCAGTCTGAAATGCNGAAACTAACTGTAGATGCACAAGACGTCTAGACCTGAAATGCCAAAATCAGACTCTGCCTCTCCTGAAAGACCCAGAAGTACAGTCTCTACAGCTTAATACTGTTTTGTCAACACGTCTTCATGCATCTTCATGCAACTTCAGAAAGGTAGCATCTCTGCAGCCTTCTTCTATTAGCAAGGAACGATGAGCAGACTCAAGAGGCTTTCATTTCTTAGCAAAGTTTTACTGGAACTTAAAAACATTAAATCAGCTTACAAAAACCTCTTAAGCAACAAAAATCTTAAAGTTTCTTTGTCTAATACATAAAGTAAGAACTACTCTAACCAGATCTATGTCTCATCCATTGTACCCTTGGCAGAAAATTCCTTTAGTTCTAGTCCGGCTTTCCAGCAGCCGGCTTTCTGAAGGTTCAAACTTTAAATAGTCTAATCTAGATGTCTAAGAACATCTCTCTTTCCACATCAAAGTTCAGCAGAGGCTCTCTTACAAGCAGGTATACTACCAATGAATTCTAAATAGTGTCCTTCCACTCATCCTGCTTAGAAAATATGCCTGCCTCATTCTCCAATTCAGTATGTCCCACCTAAGCCCATTGATTTGTTCTCAGGTAGAAATAATGTGCCACTCTCCCAGGAGAGTTGACTTGAACCAAAATATAGCAGAAAGTATATAAATATACTTTCCTTATACTAATAAGCTCAGCACATCAGGTTCAGTGATGTGGCTGTGTGGCTACTGAGGTAGTAAGATTGTTCTTGTTTTCATTCTCTCTTGTTCATTCCTGAGTGGGTGGCGTGGAAATATTAAAGCTTGAGCAGTGCCATGGACATCTGCAGCATGTCTCCAAAGACATAGCATGGGTGTGCTCATCTCTGCTCCCGTCTGCTCATCTTTCTCCAGAATTCAAGGAGGCACGTTTGTCCACATGCTGAGGTCTCTGAGCCTCACACTAATCAAATGTGTACAGGAATACACACATTCCATTCACTTTGATTTGCTTCTGTAGCCAGGCTGTCAAAAGAGACAGTGAATACATGACTCTTGCGAAACTTGCAAGTTAATGCCTGCGGAAGAAGAAATCTGATAAAAGTTCCATAATGTTCTTTATTAACTATGCAGAACTAATTTCTGTAGGATGACCATCTTTTGACCTCAGATTCACAACTCAGTTATTGTAACATCAATTCAGGGCTTAAAATGATAGCATTGTCCATTTAAATATCTCATATATTCTAGTTTCTAAGAATAAACATGTAATGGAAAGATCTATTAAAATATTTTCAGGTAGAAGGAAAATAACTTTATTAGAATTCAGCCTTAAGAGAATCAATATTCAGGTCTCTGCAATTTCTGTAAGTCTATTTATACAAGGAACACATATATGCATGTATATTTATTATATATGTTCTACTGCTTCATTTGTGGCAGCAGTGAATATAATAAATATCACAGCTTTTAAAGTGTTGAGAGAACATTTTGATCATTAAACTGCTGAAGCATAAACACATACCCCCTCAAATCTCTCATGCAACAATATTCCTCAAACATTACATGTTCAACTTTTTGATGAGTTTCAATTCTTCTGTAATAATTGTAATATCTTGAAAAATCACAATTTTTTGCAGAGGAAGTGGCTGAATCAAGTAAAGATAATTTTGTTTGCTAAAATTAAAATACAAACGAGTGTATACGGATAATAATATATATAATATTGAATGAACATTGCTTATATCTTTCTCTTTGGACGTTATCCTTAATTTAGTAGTTAGTGCTGGTACCTATGATCAATCTCAAGTATATGCCATAAAATCTTTGTTGCAATGTGTTACTTGTATGAAAAAATACTTACATACATTTCAATGTATTTAAGAGTATTTTTTTTAACTTCTAGTAAACAAACTTGTTAATGAAATAGTAAATGCTGAAAAAGTTTCTCTAGCATCCCCATTTTTGTCATGCATAAAGAACTCCAAAGCCACAGCTGAGAAATCCTTTCCTTATATCCAAAAATATTTCTAATAGCTGGAAAAGATTTTAGGATACATTCATCTGTAGGTTATGGAGACATTCCTCAACATTTCAATACAAGCCTGGCAAAATGCAGTATGATTCTGAAAAGTCTTTGGCATTTGAAGAAAAAGTGAATAAAATTATTTTCCTCAATCTTAAGACTAAATGGTAATATGTCTATAAAATATTCTCCTGTATTATCCATTTTAAGGGCCTTTTGGTACTTTAATCCCAATACCATTGCGTTGCTCTCATGAAGATAATGAAGCTCAGAATAAAACATTCTCCAAGAGCTTATTCTCCTTTCAATAGTCCTGTGATGAAGAGGCAGTGAAAATATTTTAATTTCCATGATTTGAGGCCTTGATGGCCACAGAAAAGAGTCTGTCATATCTGTCTAACTGATATTCTGTCTCTGATAATAATCATTTGGGAACACTTGGGGAAAGAGTTTAAGAATAGCATAAATGCACAGCGATACACTGGAAATATGGAGTTTCTTTCAATGTAGGTTCTGGCAGTCCATGGCTAAAGGAGTCAGCGAATTAGCACATTTGTATTTACTAGACAGACCCCCAATATGTCATTTCTCCATGAATTTCTATATTCTGTGTTTTTGCATTCTTTTCTTTCTTTTGGTACCCATAAAATCCTGTGGCAACAAGCTTCACTGTTTAATTATGAAACCATAATTAAAATAAATTCTGGTCTCATAATATCCACATAGTGCTTTTTCTTCATTTTTTTTTTTTTCTTGGCTAGTGGCAAGGCACTTCCATGCTGATAATTTTGAGAAAATTGGAGTATGAGCTATGAAATTGGACATACTGATACACAGCATCATTTGAGTTGCTGTCAACTGAGGGCTGTCTGAAGGACAGAATGATGTGATGGATGGGCAGTAAGGACCATAGCATCAAGATCATAGCATTCCTGAGCTCCTAAAGCACACACACTTACGAAGTGTAGGCATAAAAAATTGTAAAGAAATGCATGCTATTTGTTGGAAGCTATTTGTTAATGAAGAAATTCATGCTAGTGGTTGGAAAGTGGAAACTATAAGATTGTTTGCCATCATTCTGCAGTAAATTGAAGAATGAACAGTTGAAGTTGAATACTTTTTGGGAGGTCATGCTTACTGAATGGCTGCAGAATGGGCATCAAAAGGGAGCATCGACGTCATGCTAGGGAAGACACAATATTTTACACATGCTTATATCAATGAATGGTTTTGAACTGGGTCAGCTCTCTGTCTAAAAGATGGCCAGCGAGGCTGAAGATTCTGACAAGGAGTGATATGAAGCTAGATCCTAATTTGTTCCAGTCTGTATTCTTCTACGGACAGGGTGATGTCATTCAAATAATAGCATAACTGGAGTGAAAATGTCTTCCAAAAAATAAAAAGCAGTTTAGTATATACATACTTTTCTGGCATGGAAAATAATTTTTTTTTTTTTTTTTTCCCATTCTACTCTGAACTATGGCAACAATAAAAAGCTAAAACTTTTTCAATCTCATTCTCTAAGTTTTATCATGACTACATTTAATACATTTTATTGTCCTTGTCTATTTTAAAATATTTTCTCCAGATTAATGACTCTCTCAAAATAAAATATAATTTTAGGAAAATAAAAACAAACGATCGTTGCTTTGTCCCTGTGCTTAATATTGTATTCCAAAAGTACTTAAATATAAGATTTGGCAGTTCTGATTAAGGGTAATGTTTTTCATGTGCATAGATATATGATTAAAATATCATCAGGAATGATGACATGTCAATGCAAAGCTTTCAAAATATCATGTCTACAAAATAGCTCATGATTAGTGAAAAGGCCACCAGATGAATTACCTAACAGAGATTACAATGGAGTAGTTCTCATGTTGCCTTGGGACCCAACATGTTTTTGATTCTAATGATGCTTTAATGTGGTCCTCTCCTCTCCTCTCCTCTCCTCTCCTCTCCTTTGCCATTCCCATCACCACCAGCAGAAAAATACTAAACTGGATCTACATGAACACAACTGACAAAAGCATGATCACTGAATGAGTATGGTGAATTAGGACCATGGTCATCAAATCCACTGGCACTGAGGATTTATACAACTAAGGAAAGAATTAAAAGTACAATTTCCCAAACTCTAATTCTTTTGCAAATGGGAACATTACAATTTTCAAAATTTAAATCCAGATTTAATAATAATAAAACCGAACCATGATACAAAACGATTTTTGTAACATATTTTAATCACTTTATCTTTCTTATATCAAACATTATCAGCTTAGTGACTTGATAGAGATCCGATTCAGTCTGCTATACCTTAAAAGTATGCATATGAGAGAGGGTAGTATAAAAGACAGCACACTGTCTTTGGACTGGAAGAGAACTTTCTTTTGATTTACTCTTTAAACTGCATTATTTTTCAGAAAATACATATCGTTTCACTTCTCTGACAAGTATTATTATTAGAATACTTGGTTGCTGTTTTACTTTAGCTCTTGGGAGAGAGAGGAAGTGGACTGCATGAACTTGAAATAAAACAGAATATGTGCTCGTGAAACTTACACTTTCAAAAGCAATGAGATATATAAATATTTGTTATGTTAATCTACAAAATTACTTTTATTATTTGACCCATATGGCTATGTGAATACCAGTGTATATAATTCAATCATATATCCCAGTATTACAAAAAATGCGCTCTTAGAACTAAACACATTTTTCTCCTGTGTCAAAGGTGAATCATTTCCTTATGTCTGAGATATCAGGATATGAAGGAAGATTACTTTCACAGACAAACAAGAGACAGCTGCCCTTGATAATATAAGATTTATTCTTAACATTCTTTTCAAAGGATCTGTTTCTGTCCAAATTTTCATAATGCATCAGGACTTTTACAAACCGTATGCGAAAATGTGCAACAAGGCAAGGCGAGTCAAGGCAAGGCAAGACAAGACAAGACAATAAACTCACCTATGCGCTCTCACTTTTGGTGAACAGAAATTCACTCATCACAAACCGAATTCAGACATAGCCAGCTGTAACGCAGGATTTGGAAAGGTGAAATCATCTTTTTCAGTTTAGGGCCAGAAAGTTTGCCTGTTGGATACGTGCTAAATGTATAAATATACACTAGTCGAATTCTGTAAGAGCTTGATTGGAGTGCATCGGCTAATAAAAAGTCTGCAAGATATTTGGCCAAATACACACAAGAAATCTGTGGCAGAGCTATTTATTCAGTTGTATCTCTGCTCTAATGTTCAATATATAGTGGAAATTCAAGTTTTCTAAGTCATAGATAACAAAATTGAAGTTTTACACCTTTTGTCTTGTTACTCAAAGACATTTGAGCGGGCTCTAGATATGCATATGTCAGTCCTTACATCTCAGCATCACATTGTGATGAAATTGATTAGGAATCAGATCTGAATGGCTTTTGTCTCCTATAAACCTTATACAAGAGTAATGTTAGAAGAAATACTTTTAATATGTCTCTTATAGAAAATGAGGGATGAACAGGATGCCTGTGAATTAATTTATTTGCTAGCTACATATGATTAGAATGTTTATGTAACAATGTGTAACCAATTTGACATCGTTTATGTGAATATTCATGTTAAGCAAGCTTTTGAAATTGTCTTCCAACTGTCTGTCAACATTTGCTTTTTACATGAGAATTATATTGTGTCTCTTGCTATGGGACAGCTGTGCATTGT
Organism: Alectura lathami; assembly: GCA_013399715.1. Taxonomy (NCBI): domain Eukaryota; kingdom Metazoa; phylum Chordata; class Aves; order Galliformes; family Megapodiidae; genus Alectura; species Alectura lathami. The sequence goes on along the minus strand of VXAV01005339.1, from coordinate 34,398 downwards.
CCTGAAGAGCTTGCCATTCTGTGGAACTTGCAAATTAATAATTTGACTCTAGATATTTTCATCTTAGCAATGTTCTAAACTTTATGTTATTTAATCTTTTCTAAGCACCTTTCATTTCATGATCATTGGCAAAAGCCATTAATGTATTTTTTTTTTTCTTTATACTGCTTGAAAGAAGTCACCTTTGTAAAGTACCCTACCACTCAATGGTTAAGATCAGTAAAAGGAGTTTGTGCATTGCCCTTGTAACATCGTTACAATTATTAATGATTTGTTTCAGTCTTTAATACTACAAAATGCTTTATGATCAACTGACTGCTTTATGAACATTTTAGTTTACAGAGTGCTCGCATCATCACAATATTAGTAATATGTTTCAGATATGCATTTGATTGATGATTATACTTAGATTTCAAAAACAAACAAACAAGTAAAAAAACAACCAACCATAACCCCTAACTATTTCCCTCAATTTAAGTGCTTTTGCTTTTAAAGAAACTAATCTGTCATGAGAGTGTAGCCACAAGTTAAAACAGTTGTTTAAAAGGTAGGAAATAAAGGGTGGAAATAAAAGGGCAGTTTTTACAGAGGAAAG
>VXAV01005339.1:1359-20232 GCA_013399715.1 Alectura lathami | reverse complement strand
AGATCCTCACACAGGTCCCTAGTGAATGTAAAAACAGAAACACATTGAAAATGGATGTTCTTGAAAGAACTAAATATGCAACTAACACAGAAAAAAATCCATATTTGACTGAATTGTGAAAGGCACTGTGCTGAAACTTTAATGTGTTTATCATGCATCTTCCAAAATAAATTGTCCTACTTTAATGCTGGTTTCTTAAAATATACATTAGGAGTTTTAGTGATTAAATGGACATTGTCAGCTTGGTAGCTATGCAGTTTGCTACTCTTTTTTTTTTTTTCTTTGTGGGTACAATAGTATTTTGCTATTTACTGGAGAGCTTTTTCACTACAGGTACAACATAAAATGCCCAACCAGGTAAATTGCCCTTCTAAGACTGCTACAAGCTACTGTAATGAAAACGTTTGCTTACATATGGCAAGATTATAATCTGAATTGCGTGACTGCCCTCAAGAGTCTCCAAGTAACAGAGTCCGTCCAAGGAACCAGGCTGCACCACTCAATAGGAAGCTGGTGAGAGGGCCGTCAAGCAGCTGGGCAAACCTTGGTCTTTCTGTACTAGCCAGAATAACTGAGCCAACGTAAAGATTGATCATTTATTACTGCTAAAAGCCATCAGAAAATGACTGCTCCTTTCTAAAGAGAGCAGGAAGACCTTCACACAGGCTTAGAAACTTCCTGGAGCCATACCTACGCTGATGAGCTAAGAGCCACATTAGACCCATAGGACTGCCAAATGCTTAACATACCAAGGCCTGCAGGTTTTACTCAGGACAGACAGACTCACAGCTATAGATTTTTTTGCCATAGATGCAGACACAGAAGATTTAGGCCAGCCATGGTTATGACCCAGTAGATTGAACCTTAATCCTAAGTAATTTCTTGATATCAGCGACAAGAGAAGAAGAGGGACTGCTACTGTAATAACCAAATAATAAAACAAAGAAATAATTTTACAATCAGCTCTTTCAGACATGATGGTCTGGGGGGCTTATTCCACACTATTTTGGTCCAGGCTTCTTATTGTGATTCCCAAACCTTATGGTATAGCTCGTCACAAAAGTAAAGATTCAGACAGATAAGCTTTCAGGTTGGAAGCAAAGATATAAACCTCTGATGTTGGTGTGATTCATATTCACCATATGTTCTTTAGGAAATGAAGCCAGGCAAATCTGGTAGACATTAGCAAAGAATTTCAGAATATTAGTAATTTACCATTATTATACAGGTAGGATTCATCAGACAAAATCCTTAATACTCTTAAATACTAGTTTCTCAGCTGGCTTTCTTACCCTGACATTTTTTTCTCTTCTTCTCTGATACTTTAGTCAAAATCAAACTGCCATACTAGTTATTACTTTTTGCCAGCCTTCCTCAGAGGGATAATTTATTGAGGTACAAAATACGTGAGCTGAGATCAACAAAAGAAGTGGTTTTGGTCCTACTGTTTCATCCTCTTTCACCAGAACTTTCTCCAGTGAGGAATAAGAAGATCTTGTTGCTCCTTTTGTCATGGATGTAAGCCTTCAAGGATAACAAACTATGTGTGAAAGCTGTGAAAATTTCTGTCAGGCGGAAAGTAGAATGAGTCAAGGCCTGCTATGGAAGAAGGGAGCTAAAAAGTACTTGGGCATGCTGTTTGTCAAATGGCTGATGTACACTCAGGGAAAAAGATGGAGATAATGAATGTGTTACTTTGAGCTGGTCACACAGACTTGGTACAGTACTTTAGTGTAAGTAGGAGAAAGCTGAAATCAAGTGGGACTGGGAAAGCTCTGATCAGTTTGATCTGTGGAGAAGTTCATACAAACAAATATTGGTATAATTACATAGAACACCTTACATAACATTTCCTATTTAATCACCTGATAATGTGTGACAGCAGCAATATGGACAATTGACTGGGTCCCTAATTTTTTTTTTTTTTGGATTTATTTATGCAGTTCAGAGAACAACAAATACTTGGAATGTAAATTAAAACATGAATTTTCTTGTGGCATGGTCACATCTTACAGAAAAACAGCAAAAGCTACCTATGCTGTAATTTATCTCAAGGCTTGAAAAGCTGATAATTCCTCTTCCTCATTTTATCACAACAACATAGAAGATATTATTCAAAATTGCCTAGAGTATTATGCACCTAACTACCATCAACTTCACATTGCTCTTATAAACTCTGAGTCATAAAAATCAATTTCAGTTTTTATTACAATGTAAATAAGGCATTATAAGTTTGGTAGCATCATGTTAATTTTAGTGCATTATCCATAAGGAAATGTATAAAAAGCATGATGGACACACTCCAGCCCATTCATAGACCTCTCTTTCCAAGATGGGTCAGTGGTCTTGGCAACTTTATCCATGCACTATACATAATAGCAGAAGGGAAAAGAGATTGATGGGAAATATTGCGCTATTCACATTAGAGACCATAATAATCATAGAATCATAGAACCATAGAATGGTTTGGGTTGAAAAGCACCTTAAAGACCATCTAGTTCCACCCCCCTTGCTGTGGGCAGAGTTGCCAACCACTAGATCAGGCTGCCCAGGGCCCATCCAGCCTGGCCTTGAATGTCTCCAGGGATGGGGCATCCACAACTTTTCTGGGCAGCCCGTTCCAGTGCCTCACTACCCTCTGAGTGAAAAATTTCCTCCTAATATCTAACCTAAACTAACCCTCTCTTAGCTTAAAACCATTCCCCCTTGTCCTGTCACCACCTGCGTAAAAAGCCACTCCCCCTCCTGTTTATAAGCTCCCTTCAATACGAAGGTGTATCTCTTACTCAGATTAATTCACTCCATTTTATATGCCCTGTCTTTGCATTCCCAGAAAACATGACTGGTGTTTCTGCCTACCAGCTCTGTGTGCTGGCGGTTGGCACACTGCAGCAAGAACAGGCTGCACACGGAGGTGGTGGAGTTTTCTTGCTTGGTGGTGTTCAAGAAACGTGTAGATATGGCACTGAGGGACATCATTTAGTGGGCATAGTGGTGTTAGGTTGATGGTTGGACTAGGTGATCTTAGAGACGTCTTTTCCATTCTTCATGATTTTATGATTCTAAGAACTACTGCTATTTTCCTCCCTCTTCCCCACCGCATGGGCTGGTTGCTCGTTCCCATCCTGCACCAGCACTGCTGTCTGTGTGGCTGCAGAGGGATCCAGCCTGGGAAGCTGACCATAGAAAAATTCTCCTGAAAAGGACACTGGGGGAGTAGAAACAAGGAGTGAACATGCATCACAGCACTGACCGGGGTGGGCTTGCTCAAGCTGATGATGCTGCTGAGATCTGTTTCATGCTGTCTAGCTATCATTGACAGTAGACGCAAATGCAGTGTTTGAAAAGAGAAGACTGGAAAAAATTATGTGATGAAAAGACAAGACTTCTCTGCAGGGTAAGACAAAGCAAATTCTCCCTTGTAGAAACTTAGAGGTCAGGGCTAGTCAAATCATATTTTTCAGTCTCTCTCCTATAGATGTGCTTTTTTTCTGCCTTTTTTTTTTTTTCCTTGCTGACTGTAAATTGAATTTTGACAATTGTAGGTATGCAGTCGCTGTCTGTTCTCCCATGGGAGTTAAGCTGCCTAGTTTATCTTTCCAGAATGGTAAGAAATAGGCAAACATAATTGCTACATGCATGGAAAATATATAAACACCATCAGGTCATGACCCAGGTTTAGGCTAGGTTAATCTAACAGAATTGTCCCTTAAAAAAGTGAATAGGAAAATGTATTATTTTTCAGTGAAGAAAAGCTTTATTATATTCTTATGTGCTGTTGAATACAAAGGCAAAAAGTCAATTATTTCTGAGATTTTATTGTGGTAATGTCTAGTCAAGAAGTTGGAAAAAAAAAATGGACAAAATTATTGCTGTTACACTCTGAGTTATTTTCAGAAAGGAAAGCAAGAGGACACAGGGTACTACAGACCTGTAAATTGCATTGTCATATGCAGCAAGCTGAATGATTAATACACTAGTAGCTGCTAGTCTGTAAGCCATTAGAAGAGAATATGTTGATCAGTGTGGATCATTGGTCGATTTATGAAAAACAAATATAATACATAAATATTCCTCTCCTAAACAGATATATATTGAAAAATTGAGTTAAAATATCTTGGTAACAAAAAAAAATAACAGAATAACAGTTGGAAACAAAATATGCTGAAAGTTCAAACGCTTGTGTCCATTTCGAAAAGTAGGATCTAGACTTGCAGGTGATGAAATGGTCATATTTTATCTCAAATGACTACTAGAAGTGGGAAACTGTGTTGAATTACTTGAAAAGTTCATGCATGTCACTTGCCCAGAAGGTAACAACTTGTGGACAGGAAACTCAAAGAGGTCAAATAATTTTGCCTTGATTTAAATTTTAATCATGTTAAATTTTCACAATTTATTTGTTCAAAGTCACACAATTTACTATGGTATTTTCCTAGGATCACATTGTAAATTGTTTTAACATCTACTGATATATTACAAAACTCTGAAAACATAAAAACGCAGTTTTGAAGGCCTTTTTCGTGTGACAAATACCTACTCCGACTTTTTTGTCCTTCTTACTCTCTACGAGAGAACATGGACCATTTTTCTCTTTCCTTATTCCTTACTTATAATAATAGTTTTTTCTTCTCGCTCCTGCCTATTGGATAGCTAAAGGAACTTTTCTTCCAATCTGCTTCTCGTTGTACAGTCTGTAAAATGTACTGATTTTTATATATCATTAAACGTAGGAAATTTTGACTGCAAACAGCTCTTTGTACTCAGTCTTCTCTCAGTGCCAACCATTCTCACACTGGTTTGCTGTTCCCTGTTCTTGTGACTTGTCTACTACATTTATCTCTTTCTGAAAGGTTTGGAAATATATTGCATCTGATTTTCACAATCTGAACTGGAGGACCCTAGTGGTATTGTTCTTAATAGGGTTTATCACTATCATGCATTATTGGTATTATTAGCATAATATAAAGAAATAAGCTTTTATAAATGGAAAGAAATATAGGTACACAGCTGGACACATTAAAAAATCAGCATTGGGGGTGATTTAGAATTTTATTTTCCAGTTTAATTACAGTCATAAAATCAACCAGTGCAGGCTGGATTTATCACATATCATTGCTAATTTATTTTTGGTAAGTATTGGATCAGTGAACCTTAAAATTTATTTTTGCCAGTAAATTCAGTCACTAAAATTTTCATGGGTAATGAAGAGGAGATGTCTGTGAACATGAACAAGTTAAATGGTTTTGAAATTTGAATATATATGCATAGAAAATGTTCATTTCTTCTTTTCCAGGAGTACCTATTACACAGTTCTGCCAAACTATGTGGTGGAATGAGAAGGCATTGTTTCCTTTAGAATAACTTACAGTGGAGATATTGAAAGCAGCACTGGAAACAAAATTATGAGCAACGATGTTGTGAGTCAGAAACATTCTTAATATAAACTTTATCAGCATAGTCCTGTGCACTTCAGAGGACTTCAGCAGGGATTCGTAATGGAGTGAGTGAGCCTGTGGGGATTTCTTGCAATCTGAAATGTTCTGTGAATCTTGAGAAAGAGCTCAGACTTCAGCGTAAGTCCACCTCTAACAGCAAACATCCTGTTAGAGCAAACTAGCTTAACATTGAGTGTTTGTCATCATTTAAACCAAAAGCTGAAGTTTGTTTAGACACTTTGGTACAAGTGGTAGAGGTTGCCAGGCTCATATAAACATTTACCTTTATTTAGTGATAAGCCCATAGCTGAGAAGCTTATGGGTATTTATACTTGGCTGTAGCAGACTTGTAATTATTTAATAAGGCACACTGAAGATAAGGTTATCATGATATAAGTGCCTGTAATCCCTCTGGGGTGTAATTGACTCATGATAACCTCATCCCTTGAAGTTGTCTCTATTGCTAATATGAAAGATGTTTGTTTTCAGTGGGAACATATATTTTGTGATGAAACAGAATTAAACTGTCAGATCAAAATGTTAAACAGCAGTTGGAATGAGCAGAAGGGTTCAGATGGATTAACTCAGCCCTTGTAGATGGTTCACCAGACAAACTGAAATGATCCAAAGCCATTTTATAATGAGTCAGGGTTTAAGTCTGGAAGTATCTGAAAAGAAATAGCTGTTTGCCCAGAAACGTGCTTTAGGTTTCTTAGACTGTACTAGTGAATCTTGAGATTCATGAGTATGAGGAAATACGTTTCAAAAGGCAAAGATTTTGTCATGGTAACTTATGTGTCTTTTCTTTGGAATTCAGCATTTTGACTAGCAGATCATCCATACGGTATCACGGTATTTTTTATTGCACTGTAAATCATGACGTTAGCATTAATAAAATGCACATGCTTCAAAAATAGGTCTAAGAGGGCATCAGTTATCCTTGTTACTACAAGGGATTTTCAAAGCACCAACATGTATCAGCTCAAGTGAAATGCACCACCTAAAAGCTAGATGGGTTTGTCATGAAGCCTGCAAAATATATGCAGCTTTTTCCTCGAAATCAGAAGAGCACAAGGACAAGAATGCTCCTCAGGTAGGACATGAAGTTTCCAAAGGACGTGAGTCCAGGTCAGGGACTCCATCTTCTTCTTGCTTCTTGTGTCAACTGACATAAATTTACACCTCTTAGCAGTCGCTCACAGGCTAGTATACAACAGGGCACGAATGTTTGTGTCTCACTTTGCTTTAATGGGAAATCCCGTTGTCTGCCTCCACAAGCTACCATGTCCTGTCTCGTAATGAAGTCAATGTGCAGTCCGGCAGACAGCCACACTGACAGCAGGGACTGCATGGAGGAGCCTTTCCTATCACTTGAAGTGTGTTACAAACAGGAGGTCAGCATGGCAGAGTTAATGTTTAGCTTTCCACACTTTTTATAGGCTCTGGCTAGCTGTGTGCCTGAAGATGGAAAATATTTGGAAGTAAATCAAAAATTTCAAAACTAACCTTATATTTTCTTAGGATTTTTGGCATCGGTGGCTCTTTTGGCTGTGTCTGAGTGGAATAAGCTGTGTCTCTGAGTTTAGTACATTACACGGTAACATATTACACCTCTCTATTTTTTGTGCCTGGGAATTTCACCTCATTCATCTTTCACAATGTTCAGCGGAGACTTTTAAAAATCCCTGAGCCAGCTTCATGCTATTAGTTGGAGACAGGGCCAGACCCTAGATCCTGGTTTCAAACCTAAATTTTGTTCAGCGTGGACCTGATGCTATGCTGGGCCTAAATCAAAACAGAATCAAAACACTCAACATTTGAGAAGATTTGAATTTAAATGTTACTTGCATGGCTGAGGCTACATGTCCCAAGTGTAAACTCAGGCCATTCACTACTTACCCCTGATACAAATCTTAAAGTCAATGCTAATAGTATTAGTGGGAAAAGATGGAACTTTAGTTAATCACTAATTAACTTCAAAATATTTAAAAATATATCTCATTCAAAAATTTTTAAAGTATATTTCATTTATAGGTGTACATACACACATCATTTAAAAAGAGATTTTATTTAAAAGCACATCTCAAACACTAATGTACTTTTGTTCTTAATTTAAGATGTTTCAAATATTTCATGTATGTATCTGAATTCCTCTGTGTGTCCTCTTTCCAGTTGTTGGGGATCATAGACTACAGTCTGGTTATTTTCTGCTCCCCTAGAAGAACTGCACAGCTTCTGTATAAACAGAAATGTATAGCTCAGGAAGATATATGAGGGATAACTATTTTCTTGTTCTATATTATAGATTTTTTAATATTATATATATTTTTATGTAATTTATATATTATATATATGTAATTATATATTTTTCAATACAAAACAAAAGAGTTTTTTTTCCTATTTTCTGAACTTTTTTGTTTTTTTTTTTTTTTAATTTCCATTTTAGTTGTGTCGTTTGAAGTCAAAAAACTAACATCCCATATTAGGTCACAGCGTCAGTTTTCCTTTTTAGCATAGAGCACATTCAAATATTTGACAGGGTCCAGCAGGGCACAAACACTTTAATTAATCACTAATTAACTGTTTCTCAGAGTGGGACAGTGATACTCAGCAGTTTCTCTGGAGTACTAGTGTTGCTTTGGAGCCCTCTCCTGGAAACTGTATTTGTGTATCATAACTTGGGAAGAACTTCATGAGTTGTGCTTCACTTGGAGAGCAAAATGGAAAGTTTACTGTTGTGTGAATGGTGTAATAAAGGATTTTCTTTTTTCACCATGTTTGCCTATTTTTTTCTTCCTGTTTAAGATTTGGAATCCAGTGATAAAATCGTGATTGTTTATGATGCTGTCTATTTATTTCCTTTTCTGACACTTCGTCCAACTTTTTCAAGTTTCCTGACCTGTGTGCAGAGGCTCAAGGAATGTCAATTTTGGTGCATGCTATTGTTTGATCTATTTCATCTCTAACTTTATTATCCCAAATTCCAATACACTTAATAAAACAGTTCAGTTTATAACCTTTTGTACCTACTATTTCTAGTATTTCCTTTAATGTGTCTCATTCTGTGTTCCAGTTCTGGGCTCCCCAGTTCAAGAAAATCAGGGAACTACTGGAGGGATTCCAGCAGAAGGCTACAAAGATGATTAGGGGCCTTGAGCATCTCCCTTACAAGCAAAGGCTGAGAGATCTGGGACTGTTTAGCCTGGAAAACTGAAGACTGAGAGGGGATCTTATCCATGCTTATAAATACCTAAAGGATAGGTGTCAAGTGGATGCGGCCAGGCTCTTTTCAGCAGCACCCAACAATGGGACAAGAGGCAATGGGCACAAGCTGAAACTCAGGAAGTTCCATACAAACATGAAGAAAAACATCTTTACATTGAGGATGGCAGAGCACTGGAACAATCTGGCCAGTAAGGTTGTGGAGTTCCCTTTTCCGGACATAATCAAAACCCACCTGGATGCTTTCCTGTGCAACCTCGTCACCCTCTACTCTGCCCTTGTCAGGCCTCACCTGGAGTCATACTGTGTCCAGGCCTGGGGCCCCCAGCACAGAGGGGATGTGGAGCTGTTGGAGCGGGTCCAGAGGAGGGCCACCAAAATGATCAGAGGGCTGGAGCACCTCTGCTATGAGGAAAGGTTGAGGGAGTTGGGATTGTTTAGCTTGGAAAAGAGAAGGCTCCGGGGAGACCTCATTGCAGCCTTCCAATACTTGAAAGGAGCTTACAGGCAGGAGGGGGACCGACTTTTTACACGGGTGGATAATGGTAGGACAAGGGGGAATGGGCTGAAACTGAAAGAGGGGAGGTTTAGGTTGGACATCAGGAAGAAATTCTTCCCTGAGAGAGTGGTGAGGCGCTGGCACAGGCTGCCCAGAGAAGTTGTGGCTGCCCCATCCCTGGCTGTGTTCAAGGCCAGGCTGGATGGGTTCCTGGGCAGTTTGATCTAGTGAGCTGGTGGCTGGCAGCCCTGTCCACGGCAGGGGGCTTGGAACTAGATGATCTCTGAGGTCCCTTCCAACCTAAGCCATTCTGTGATTCTGTGATTCTATGATTCTATGAACCTGATCTAGGGAACGTGCTTTAGCAGGGAGGGTTGGACTAGATGATCTCCTGAGGTCCCTTCCAGCTCCTATGATTCTGTGACTCCGTGATCCCACTTGGCTGTTTCTGTAACTAACCAGGTAATGTATTTCTATTTTAACCTATGCTGAAGATTTATTCTGTATACACAAGATTTATTACTAGTGTCAGTTTACGTAGTGTTTAACTGCCTATTCTCTGACTGCAACACAAGAAAAAAGAAATATATTGAATACTAAAACAAACAAACAAACAAGCAAAAACAAATCTGTGTGTTACTTTTCAGGGACAGATAAAGAAATTGTGATTTATCTTTGTTTTTAAACTAAAACAGGAAGAACAGCAAAATGCATTGAATATTTAGACAACAAATTAACAATTCCTGAGGTTTACAGAACAAGAAGATTCATGAGTTCATGCAGAGAGGATACGATTAATCCTGTCATCTTGTCCTCCCGTGCTATTGCCATGCACAGTGCAGTCATTGTGTTGTCTGCACATCTCATCTCTTAATGTCTGTTCAAACTATATCACTACAATTCTTTCTGGCATCATGAAAATCAGTGTAGAGTTAATTATTTTGTCAATTTTCCTACTATCTTTGGGTAAAAATTTAGAAGAAATGTAGCTTTCATCAGGAAAATATGAACTGATTAGCGTTCCATCTGTGGTATGCCTTCACTGCCAATGGATTTTTTAATTATATTAAAATGATGTACTTTGTATTTTGATATGAGAAGTGAAATAGGAAACTAATTTCTAATAATTGCTTTGGAGGAAATATGGAGATATTAGCATTACTAGTAATACAATCTGAATGAGCTAAATGGGAGGTGTAATGAGAAGGTCAGGGTGGTAAGAAGCAGGCAGAAAGGTTGAAAATGTCATTTCATGCTGGCTGAGGTATCATTTCCCAAATGACAGTTCAGCAGGCCCCTGCTGTATCTGAATACCAAATGAATCCCTCAGCAGTAAGTTTGTGGTAATACTGACTTATTCACTGCCGTTGCCTCTACTGCTACACAGATGTATCCTTGATATGGGCTTGCAGAGAACCTCCACACTGTAACTACTTTAATATCTACAGTAACATTCACATTTCTTTGCTTGTTCTACTTTCAGGAGAATTCTTTGCTCTTAGTTTACTAATTGGAATCTGTTGCAATGTACCGTGGCCTATGTTGTATTATTTGAAACAGCAAAGGACACCACAAAAATACAGCTTAATTAACATTTTTGACAGAATATCTAATAGGAAGAAAAAAGTAGAACTCTTTGGTTAATCTTTGAGATTAAGTCCTCTAGATTCAGGGCAAATACTATTCAACTGAGAGCCAAATGAGACTGCTTTGGCTGCTCCTTCAAGCAGGGTTCTTTCCAGCATTTAAACTTCAAATTTTACTTTTTACTTGAATATATGTCTGTGATAATCTAGAAAACCTGTATATTTTTTTTCTTCCCATTCCCTTGCTCTAAACCTATCTCCAAACAAAGTACTCTAATTACTTGGAATGATTTTAGCTGCTTAAAGAATGTTAATCAATGTACAGCTGTATGGCTGATTTGGAAAACCTAAAAGAGACTTAGATATAATTACAAAACAACACAATAAATTGAAATTGGGGTTAGACATTAAGAGAAGAAATATGTTTGATTACATGTAACAGAACTAAGTTGTTAAGGAATTGTCAGTTATGAGATGTTTTCTGTGTTTGTGTGTGTGTGTGTGTGTAGGATTGAGCTCATAAAAATATACTGTGTTACATGAACTCAAGTACTTTATCAGATACAAGAGAATCTGTGTGGGAGAAACTGCTAGGAACACTCAAACCTTGTGAGACAAACGATAACAAAACCATAAGACATAAGGCTGCAGGAAACCTGGTTTTGCTAGTTTTGCTGCTTATAGAAATACCTGTAATTGTTATAAATTTGTGACAGCTAATTCTGAATTTTCAGATTCCTGTAAGCATTGCAGAACATAGAAGGGTTTGTAGCGTTATTAGCCTTTGAATCCCTGTAGTCCAAACTGGCTTATAGCCAATCTGAAGCCCCAATTAGCCAAGCACAGCATTCCATTCATGCTTAAAATTCATAAAACTTACAGTACATATGTTGAAACTCAACAAAAATAGTGTGCCGTACTTTTATTACACCCTGATCTCTTGTTTTCTAGCTTCTATTGCTGTCACTTACTGCATTTATGGATAAATGACTTAATGACACCTTATCTGCAAACAGTTCTCTTGTGCCTTATTTTATTTTTACTAACAAAAGCTTTCTGTTAGTCTGTCTTTCTGTTTTAGTGAATACAATCCTAGAGAACTGTCTGCATATAAGGATTATGTGACATCATGATGCTGAAAAATTTTAGGGAGAAAGACTGACTGGGAAGAGACCATGAGGGTTCCATTTTATTGCATGAACTCAGTGAACCCCACTAGTGCCATTCCCTGTTATATTACTCATGCTAGTAACTATGTCATCACTGTCTTCAGCAATAAATGTGAACTGGATACTTCCATATGTAGTACATTCCCTTAAATACGACTAAAATATGAAGAAACAGCAAAGGTCCTTAAAAATATAATTACATGTTGCACAACAGACAAAATTATGGCATTGAGCATTTTCAGCAAGAGAGTCAGAAATATATGTTGAGAGAAAACAGTCAAGGATATTGTTTCATTCCTAGTTTAGGATTTTTCTCCAAGGATGTATCTCAGACCTCCATCAGGCACTCCAGAAAGGCATGGGTATCCTGAGGGGCCCATGCCCTATCTGCCAGCTTTTTGCAGATATCCTGGATACCCTAGAGGGTAAAAATGGCATGAGATGTCTGCACTGAGGCAACTGAATCTGGCCCATTAACATGATTTGATCTTGGGTCAACATTCCCTAAACAAAATTACCTGAGTCTATGCCAGAAAAGTGGTGACATGAAGCAAGAAGCCAAGAATGCAAAAAAGAAAGAAACTCTCACACTGACAAATCACAGAAGTAGTCAATGAATGGAAAGAAAAAAATTACAAGTAATGAATCTTTTGCAGAACTAGGGTGAAAGGATACAATTAAAATATTCTTTTCAAATGTTGGTCTCAACATTTGAGAGTGTTGAGATTTTCAATCTATGCAGAAATTCTCTATGGAGTTAGCAAATTGATACCTTCTGAAAGAAAGCATTAGTCAAAGGAACCCTTTTGCCTCTATTATATGTTACTGACAGAACAGTTTACTCTAAGTCTGGAAAAAAGTGAGAAAGGATTCTTACAAAATAGCTTAAGCTGCAAATCATGGAAACAATACAAGATTCATCTTGTACCTTACAGAAAAAAATATTTTAAAATTATATTGAGTTAACAAATATGTATCAGTTTCCTTGGTAAACAAATTCAAATACATTTCAGGCATAACAAACGGAAATTTATTTCTAATTTTAATCCTTTCGAAAATTAGCTGTAGGCAAGCTTACCAACGAAAGTGTTACTTTTCAATGAAATGACAAATGGTATCTTTCTGATAGGTGTTCATTTTTGTGGCCTAAGTTATTTGACAATTTTTACATATACTTATTACTAATTTCAGCTGACTCAGACTTGCAGTTTTCAGCAAATAAATTATCTCTTAATAAATTGCTTTAACCCAAATGCAATTGAGTTAGCATTTCTTCTGAAATGATTAAAAGGGAGCACTATTTTATAAGGCAGAAGCCAGTAGCCATTTTTCAGCCAATCATATAATGTAAACATTTTTTCCAACTCATTAACATGTCTTGGGAAAACAGATGAATATTTGTAAATAATTATTTCAACAGAAATTAATGAGTTCGCTGTTGCATATCTTTGTATATATTGCCTCTCCAAATTAATTACATTTATTAATAATGTTTTTCTCTGGGGAGACTTATACCAACTAGTGAAGAGATTTAGACTATTTATGCACTAAATGTTTTGCAGTGTTTAAAATATTATTCCATATAATAAGATCCTTGCTAATAAAGGTAACTACAGTTGTGACAATCTTTGGAGATGGAGATGAGGAAGATTTGTAATCTCAAAACTAATAAAATAATCCATATTCTATATTAATGATCTTATAGTTGGCACTAGAAAATACACGCGAGGTTCTTTAAAAAGGAATATCAGACGGAAACATTTTTAGGTATTCATCTTTCATCATTGATTATTGTGTAAGTGTGTGTAAAGCAAAGTAAATTAATTTCTAGATGATTAAATAACCCTGTATCTATAGTAAACTAAAGAAAGCCAGGATAGGTAATCCTAAGGCTTTCCACTTTTCATCACTAGATGAAATTAGATCTTTTTAATGCATGTATAGCTAGAAATCAACTGGCTGGGGGAAAGAAGCCAGAGAGTTGTGGTGAATGGGATGGAATCTAGTTGGAGGACTGTATCTAGTGGGGTCCCCCAGGGTTCAGTACTGGGACCGGTACTGTTCAATATATTCATCAACGACTTGGATGAGGGGATAGAGTGCACCCTCAGCAAGTTTGCTGATGATACAAAACTGGCAGGAGCGGCTGACACGCCAGAAGGGTGCGCTGCCATCCAGCGAGACCTAGACAGGCTGGAGAGTTGGGCAGGGAGAAACTTAATGAAATTGAACAAGGGCAAGTGTAGAGTCTTGCATCTGGGCAGGAATAACTCCAGGAAGCAGTATAAGTTGGGTACTGACCTGTTGGAGAGCAGCGTAGGGGAAAGGGACCTGGGGGTCCTGGTGGACAGCAGGATGACCATGAGCCAGCACTGTGCCCTCGTGGCCAAGAAGGCCAATGGCATCCTGGGGTGTATTAGAAGGGGTGTGGTTAGTAGGTCGAGAGAGGTTCTCCTCCCCCTCTACTCTGCCCTGGTGAGACCACATCTGGAGTATTGTGTCCAGTTCTGGGCCCCTCAGTTCAAGAAGGACAGGGAACTGCTGGAGAGGGTCCAGCGCAGAGCCACCAAGATGATTAAGGGAGTGGAGCATCTCCCTTATGAGGAAAGGCTGAGGGAGCTGGGTCTCTTCAGCTTAGAGAAGAGGAGACTGAGGGGTGACCTCATTAATGTTTATAAATATGTAAAGGGTGGGTGTCAGGAGGATGGAGCCAGGCTCTTCACTGTGACATCCAGTGACAGGACAAGGGGCAATGGTTGTAAGCTGGAACATAGGAGGTTCCGCTTAAATATGAGGAGAAATTTCTTCACAGTGAGGGTGACAGAGCACTGGAACAGGCTGCCCAGAGAGGTTGTGGAGTCTCCTTCTCTGGGGACATTAAAAACCCGCCTGGATGCGTTCCTGTGCGATCTGCTCTAGGTGTTCCTGCTTCGGCAGGGGGATTGGACTAGATGATCTTTCGAGGTCCCTTCCAATCTCTAACATTCTGTGATTCTGTGATTCTGTGAAATGTACTTATTCTGTGTGTATGTGTTTGTGTGATAGAAAGCAAGAGTTTGTATGTATGAATATGGGATGCAAATTGCAAAGCAGATGAGCTGAACACTGAACAAATTTGCAGTATCAGTGAGTTACTATGGGAAGTGTTTGCCTAAAAAAGCTATTATGGAGAACACAAACATGAGACGTTCATAAGACTGTGATCGTAACCATAATGCACTATAAATCACTTTTCATTGCCTCTTCTGAGGAGCTGGGAGAGGGAGTTTGATTCCTTCAAATACAAATCTTCTGTAAGGTCATGAACCCTCTGATGTGCCTAAAAATTGAAACTCATCAAAGCATTCCGGAAGCAATCAAAAGTACTTTTTGTGCTAGTAATGCTAATAATAAATTGTGAAAATAATCTGCGAATAACCTATTTACAAATGTTGTATACCCATCCTATTCTAGTGGTGTGCCCTAGTTGAACTACTAAAGAGATAAAATAATAGCCACTGCTTTGCCTTGCCCCAAACTGACCAACATTTCATAAACAGGAAATGTAAATTGTAGAGAAGGATAGGGACTGAAACAGTGAGCAAATGGATTCCAAATGAAGTCACTGTGATCCCTGGACACTCACCTTTCAGGAGCTGTAAGTTACCCATGGCTACTGAAGAAGTCAAAGCCAGGACCAAGAATAGAAAACACTTTTCCTGTGTTCTGGGTCTGTGTTTCAACCACAAGTCCCTTCCTTCTCCTTATCTGCCAAACCACTACTGTAGTGACTTTTGGTTATAATGTCTTAAATTACAGAGCAAGCCAGAACTGAATCGTTTTGGTTTTGGTAAATGGTTTTTATATAGATTGTCAGCTTGGCCAGACGATTCATGTCTTCCTTAGATGGAACCTGCTTTTTACAGAGTTCCTGTAGTGCTACATTTAAGGTTGATAATTGACACAAAGGACACCTATTTTGAATCAAAATACATTCGAGATCAATCGTGCATTATTGTTGCTATTTCACATGATTATACAGTAAGGAGGTTATTTTAAGTTAAAAATTATTCTAAAATGTATTTCTTTCAAGAAGTTTAGGGATTCTGGCTAAGAAAATAACGCTGCCTTGGCTAAAACAATAGCTTGGTGTAAACATTATTGAGATTCAAATAGAGACATGAGCTTAAAATATGTAAAGTGGTGGCAGATTTATTACAGTTTAAGTAGCATTATTCAAAAAATAATGTCATTTTTGTATGCAATCCACTCTACATCTCTCAACGAATGTGCCACCCACCTACTCTTGAGAATATTCATGACTGCTGCTAGACATTATAAAGTCACTGTCACTGAACAACACTGGGGAACAAAGAAGGCTGACATTCTCACACGCAGCTCTGCAAATCACATCATATTTGACACAGATTTCAACTGATGCAATTATTTACACTTTGAGCCCAACACAGTCTTTAACTCTTGCTTTGCTTGACAGGGTTTTTACACCTATCTGGCCTTTGGTATATTTTAAGAAATGTTTACCCAGCCTTAAGCAATATCAAATGAGTGATTTGAGATCCCATACAAATCTATAATGTCAAAATCTACCTAAGAAGGAGTAGAGGAGGAGAGCAAGGAGTAACATTTTGTTTTTAAATTAGTCATAATATAGTCTAATATAATGATATTGTAAGATTCTGAGATCATGCTATAATTGTAATTCTTTGTAATATACATCATATATTGTAATAATAGAAAGTCCAATAAGACCCTTTATTAGGACCATCATAATTAGAGTTTGTTCTAGGCAGACCTCAAAAGCCCATGTGCTGAGCAGGTCCTTGCTGGAGTGGGCAGAGTTGTGCAGAACGTCCCCTGGTACAGAAGTAACACACAGCACTGAGTGAGGAGGGAAAGGGGACACGGTGTGACTGAAGTCCATTTGCAAATGGGCACTCTGTAAATCCTCACCGATGCAAACAAAGCCCATTTAGCATTGTGTTAATCTTTTGCTCTCAACCAAAACCTAATCATTTTTTTCTTCTTTTTCACTCAGTTTTAATTAGAGTTCAACGACAGTGTCAGATACAGGCTTGGGATTCAGTTACAACTTGAAATATACCATATGTTTTAACGTGTTTACGGGTGGTGTTTAGGTCCAGTGTGACTCTTTGTAGCTCTGTATTTAAGTGCAAAAGCTACTGAGGAAATGCATGTCTCACTTGAAATTTTCCTTTGAGTTTTCAGATTGCCTTTGTATAAGTTTGGGATATTGGTGATAATCAAAACAACCCATCCTCTCAAAAACAGCAATCCCTGGTTTGGAATGCTGCTTTCTGAGACTTAGTGAATTTATTCGCTCACCACATTTTGGGGAACTAAAGTAGTCTTGCACGATCATTCCATCTGTGTCTGAAATTTAACTCTAGAATTACCAGTAGGGCAACTAATGGATATCTCTCATCTTTGAAACTCATAAAGGGTCTATCAAAAGATAGGATATATATACTCAGATTAGCCCATGGTAAACTTACAGTTGCTAGCGATCCTTGTGAAAATGGAACAAATGCCCTAGAAGAAGGAACACCACTAATGTCTTGTGTGTTCTTCAAGTAATTATGTGTCACTCAACTTTCATGCAAAGGCAATAGAAGCAATAAAAGTTAATACATAACATAACTGAATTACTGGAATGAATGTGAATCCCCATGCTTTGGATCTGTGTGAAAATTAGACCTTTTGAAGAGCCGGAGAGAAATAGAGGAAGTAGGAAAAAAGGAGATTCATAGTCTGGTCAAGATTGGTAAATAATCTTGTAGCTTAGTTTCTATGCATGGGAAATCCGAACAGAAAGTGTTTTCTTGCATATTACTGACCGAAGTACCACAATCAGTTGCAAAAAATTTGGATTGCCATTGACAAAACTTTTGAAACCAGTATTCTACTATTCTACAAAACATCAACTGAGACATAACACAATATGGCTTTAATTTGTGGAGAGTTCCAGAGAAGATTCCCTTATTGCTTTCAAACTCTTTTTTCTTTTGTACTTAAAATAAATAAATAAATAAAGCATTATCTGACAAATAACAGGAGAAAGTTGCTAACATCATTTATTCCTGAAAAATAACAATTTAGGAAATGCCTAATTGCAAATGAGCCAAACTTCAGACATGTAAGTTGCTTAGTGAAGTCTCAGGGTCTTTTTACTCTCTGTTAATCAGATACCCTAACTTGTTTTGCCAAACTGGTATTACCAAAATATATTTCCAATGAAGAGCAAGGTAGAAAGACTATATTATACAGCAACATGTAAAGAATTCTTGAAAAATACCCACGTTCCAACAGGAGACTTAGGACAGGGACAAGATTCATCCCACATAAACCTTAAGAACTTAACTAAGGTGGCTGGATTTGCTTCCAGTTATCCAAGGCTCCTTGAAAGAGATAGGCATCTCCAGAGGGCAATTCAAGTGGCTTGGGATCTCTCTCTCTATAGTTCCATTGTTATTATGGTGTTTTTAAACATTGCATGAAATTTATGTATGTTTACACAAATTATCCAAATTGTTCTCTGTGGAGTTGGGTACCGGGCTTTCCTCCTTGTGAAGTGGCCAGAAGATACAGACTGTGAAAAANATATAGGACCTTTTAGACTGGAAGGAGTATAAAGAGGATTTGTTACCAGTAAAGCATATGGCAAGTGGAAGAAATGAACCATGTGTTGTGTGGAAAACAGAGGTTGCTGTCAGTGGCACAAGCAAGCGAAGAAATCAGAGGCTTTCTTGTCTTTTTTTTATTATTATTATTGTTTTGTTAAAGTGAAGAAGAATCATAGACTAAGAAACCTAAGTCTCTCATTAAGGAAAATTCACATTTTCCTTTCCCTTTCCCCCCTTCTTTTTCATCCAAATTTAAACTCTAGAACAAAAAATTCAGAAAGTCTGAGGATAACTAGTTGTATTCACATTTTGCATACA
>VXAV01005338.1:8169-29038 GCA_013399715.1 Alectura lathami | reverse complement strand
ACATCTATTCCATCCATTTTGATTTCTGTGGTAACAGATACTATATTTTGATGCCTTGAATCAAATCTGTCCATCACATTCATCATAACAATTCTGCCTTTTGTCAGTGCAGATCCACCTGTGAGCATGACATGGTGACTGACAAAGTTGTGTAAACAGCGAGAAAGAAAATGATACTTTAAAAGCAGCAAAGAAACAGAGCTAATTTAAAATATATTTTGTTTAAAAATATTTATATTAAGTTCTGATTCTAATCCGCTTCTAACAGTCTCAATGATTCTCATGAACATTAGATTTAAATTAGGTCTTAAAACACAGCAGAGTTAGTTTAGTACTAACATCTTAAAAAGTCCTTTGGAAGCTGGTTGATTTCAGTGAAGTTCATATGCTTTTTTCTTTCTTTTGAGAAGTCGTAACTTAGTAATGATTAAATATTTAAAACAACATTAGTTTCTTGAGGGCACGATAGGACAGTATCCGGTTCACACTTAGACCTTACATCATCAGTGTCAATTTTTTATACTATACTGCTTGGTTTTTGTCAGTTTGCTACAGAGTTATATTTATTTTCTTCAAAAAGCTATTTGCAAGAAAAAGGTATTAGGAATATTTCCCCCTGCCTTCACACGTCCTTTTGTGGTATCAAGCTACTCCAAGTTATCACCACCATATTTAATGAACTTTCAAGGAAAACATCTTTCAATTGCAAGAAAAATACTGCTGATCATAGAGTACATTCACAGAAAACACTTTGAGACCTTTTTTTTTTTAAATGTAAGAAGACAGAGAAAGTCCAATGCAAACAGAAAAGACTGATTCTGTTACAGGAACAGATGCTATGCTTATTACTTAAGGTGTTCCATTAACAATCTTTTTTTTTTTTTTTTTTTAATACTTGTTTTAGTATCACATGACATTCTTCTGCATAAAGAAACTTTATGGTACAATACCTACAACATGCACTTGGATCAAAACATTTCACCTGAAAATTCAGTCTAGGAAAGCAAAGTGTTTGGTGAGAAACAAACAGTAGACAATGGCACAGCTGGAAACCTACTTTCAAGTAATTGTATTAGACAAAGAGAAATTACATGAAACATAGCATAGGTCTGTAGCCACATCATATTTCTCTAATGGCTTTGCAACTCTCAGAGCCCAAAGAGTTTGACTGAGCTCATTTTAAAGAACTTCAGGGTATCTCTGAGCAGTGTTGGCAGTGCAGTAGGTGCCAGTCTCCTCTCCAAATCTTGCATAAACCTGTGACTCCCATCACTATATTTTGGTTGAGATGTAAAGCTTGTGCACATTAAAGTTTCTTTTATTTTGTTTTGGTTTTTAAAAAATAAATAGTGCAATTATTATTATTTTTTTATTTGTCAACTATGCATAGGATGGAAAACTACTAACAAATGGTGATCCATAAGATAAAAGGGGAAAGGCTGAAGAAAAGGAGAAACTAAAGTTACACTGCACAAAGAGCAGGGACACGAGTTGTCAGTTTCACACTGGCCCCAGAATCAGGACCAAAAAAGACAGAAATGTGACATGGAGAGGACAGAAACACAAGTGCGCTGCATGCCCAGCAGAAGGAAAGAATGTGCACCTATGCAAAGGAAATTGTATATGCAATTGCCTCTACTGAAGAGCTAACAGAGCATGCACTGTAGGGAAGACGTCCTAAAAAATGCAAGGTCCTGTAAGAATTTTTTGTAAGACAAGAAACATAAGCTTAATGAATTCAGAAATTCAACATCTCTCTCTGAGGCTTAAAGATTGTTTTGTGATAAACAGGCAGCTCAACTATGTTTCTCCAGGAGTAATATTCTCAGAGATCACGAGAACCCTAAAGCATCTAACTAGTGATGAAATTTTCTCCCGCATGTCTTAAGAAGAGAATCTGTTCACTGCAAAGCACTTACAAAAATAGATGTGTGTTGATTTATGGTAGGAAATAATGTTTTCTCAAGAGGACAAGCCAAGTCTAATTTCAGCCACAAGTGATGATAGAAAAGATCAAATCTTATACTAGCATTCACTAGATGCAATACCCTCCTAAAGAGAGACACACGTGGGTTCCTAATTACTTTTTTGTGACCTACACAAAAAACCATTCTCCTCTTTCAGCCAAAGGTCATATACTAAAACCACTATGGCATTCATGTATTTGGGAACTTAACATAGACATCTTAATTAGATCTCGCAACATCAGAATTTAATTGTAAAGCCTCACAATAATGAGGCATGCTCGCATATGTTCATGCACTTGTGTGCGCAAACACACATGCATAAACAAAGTTTCATGGTTAAAATTCACTGAGTTTGTTTGGCACATGCTGAACAAAACCAACAAAATAAAAGCAGTTGTTAATGATGCAGAAGTATTAAACCACCACTGAATGAAAATTTGCATGGTATTTCAATTATGTATTTATTTATTTATTTAAAACAAACACAATTATTTCTTAGTTAAGGTCTTGAGCACACGTTGTGAACCAAAAGTCCTAACAGTAATGTATTAGAAGAGCTGCCAAACAAAAAGAAATAAGAAAAGTGGCCTCAGTAAGAGAGCAAGTTGTGATACATAGTCTGAAAATTGGGAGAAACATTTAGTTTAGAAAATTCACCAGTGTCCTTACTGAAAAACAATGTGAAAACCAAAAACTTGCATGCATGCATGCAAGAGGTAAAACACACCAATCTCAAATCCTTCACTTGTAAAGAACTTCTTAAGCATACCTCTTTCATGAATAAAAATGAGAACATCAATTTAATATAAATGTTCCTCAAAAGGCTGAGGAAACTAGTCAGGAAAATCAGTACTTTCATTTTTAAAATTGACAATGTCAATGGTTCAAAAACTTTCCCACTGCTTACCTCATTGCAATGCTGTAAGACTCTGGATGGATACATGTTTGGTCCAAAGGATTGGGCTGGTGTGAGGCACTTGGTGTTGGTTTGCTCTTCTTTTTACCTTGTTTCTCACTGGTGACTTGTGCACCTGCTTTAGTCAGAAGTGCATGACCTCCAAGTTGAGTTTTCTTATTACTGTCAGAAATCAAAAATGGGAACAGAAAGAACTCAGCCCCAAACTTGCTTAGAACAGTAAAAACAAAGGTCAAACCTACCACTATTTCTGAATTTAGAAACCATTACCAGAAAGGTAAAAGCCATGTTGTGCAGCTGGGATGGAGTAAGGCTGGGATGGAGTCACAAGTATGGACTGGGAGACAAGTGGCTGCAGAGCAGCTGTGCAGAAAGGGATCTGGGGGTGCTGGTGACAGCAGACTCAACATGAGCCAGCAGTGTGCCCTGGCAGCCAAGAGGACTCACAACTAGCACCTGTGCTTCAGGCTCTACCTCTGCATGGAATGTAGGCAGAAATTAAGGCATAACTCCTCTTTCAATATCAATATTTTAAGTAATCACCAACTATTTGTTAACAAAGCACAAAAGCTAATTCATACAGCACTCTATAGCCATCAGCATGACTACAGAGGACAAAAATAAAATCTTCCCAAAGTCATTTTCAAAAACTTTTCATCTTGCCACCCAGGCCCAAAAGAACTGTTGTGGAGTCAATGCTTTTAAAGCTTTATTTTGGCCGCAGTCTCCGAAGTTACAGCAGATTTTTCAGGTTATACAGCGTTCTCAAGTTTTATGGAATCTAACATCAGAAGCGTGCTCCAGAAACGAAAAAAAATAGTGTTGTTAAACATTTCACCAGTGAGCTTCAGAAAAAAACGTGGCAACAGTCTTCTCCTCCCCTCTCTATTGCAGCATTCACTAGAACAGATCCGTATAACATAAGCCCTATCGATCATCTACAGCATCAAAAGCAATTTCTCTGGCCTTCTGGTGATTAGTGCGCACCGTTTGGCCTGCAGCATGTGCTTCCCTGCCAGATGGGCAGCCAATCTGTATCCCTTCCACCTGGGCAGTATGCCAGTCCTAATGTGCCTACCTCCTGCCTGGAAGTTACGTATGTGCTGTTTGGCCAGCAGCAACTGGGAATACAGCATTGCTTCTGAGCACTGGGTTGGCTAAAAAATAGCATGTGCTTCCCAGGAAAATATTTTTTTGAGAGGAGTCAGCAGCAAAAGGGTGAGGATGGCGCTACCACCGTGCCCATTTTTAGTTCTTTATATTGGACAGAGAAATGGGAAAGATAGGAGAAGAGAAATTGCCATACAATGGGCACTTTCAGTTACGCAGAGGAAGTATTTTATGTGAAGAGTAGACGCAAAAATGAATGGTTGCAAGAGGAAAAGACTTGGTATAGAAACAGGAAATGAGAAGGCAGGGAAAAAGATGACCCAATGTTGACAAATGGGAGTTGGGAAAGGGATTCTTAGATATTTGAGAAAAGAGGCAGTCACATCAAGCTTGCTAGGTACAGGAGCATAACAGACAGAGCTTAGTCCAGACAGCTTATATAACTTTCGCTCTCCAGGTATTGGAATTGAAACTCTCCAAAAATACACTCTAGTCTACTACCAATGTGTTCTGCAGATTATCAATCTTCACCACACTAAAATGGATTTAACAATCTCCAAGTTAAATATGAAGCAACAGCCTGTAAGGTTTTAATACCTTATAGATAATGACACTGCCACATGTCAAGTTTCTTCTGTTGATTCAGTTGCAGAATTTGCAATTAAACTTGCATTCTTACAGAAACTCTAACTTAGAGAACTAGGCTAAAAAACTATAACGCTGCTGTGCAAGAGCCATGTTCATCCACTCAGTTAAAGCAGTTAAATTAAGACATTTCTTTCAAAGGGCAAAGGCCTAGGATTCCTCATGTCTCAAGCCTGAATACAAAATCGAAGGTGAAGAAGTCTTCCCATACCATTTTGGATAGTTTTGTCAAGATGATTAACATCATTATTACCTGCAGAAGGTCTTTATATAGTCTTGATTGAATCTGATGAAGCCAGCACACTGCTGGAAAGTTTTGGGGCCCAGACCTTTAACTTCCTTGAGCTGTTCTCTATTTATAAACGGTCCATTCTTCTCTCGCCATTCAATGATATTTCTAGCCCTGTTAGCATTCAGTCCTGCAATATGTCTGAAAGTAAAGTTTACAAAATACATTTATTACCATTGAATAGTCATTAATAAGAGTCCTGTCCATTGCAAGTACAGACATTACTGTAGAAAATTTAGTTTAAACGGAAATTAAACACAGCTAAGAATTTTGCAAATAAACTCCCAGACAAAAGGCAAATTCTGAAAAAGGATCCCTTCTCTGAATTCTGTGGAAGGAATCCTCTCAAGTCAACAAAACTTGGTACAGCAATATGGTTCTGCGCATACCTAACTAGGAAGCCAAGGATGTGTAATTTATGATCTGTGGGCTATTTCTGTAATACCAATTCAATTCGTCATGTCTTATGGCCTGCCCCCAGCTGCCCTCTTCAGGAAACGACGTGGGAGGAGGGTTCAGGACAGATAAATTGTTCCTGTGAGAACAACCCCCTCTCAGCTATCATCTTCCAGTGATACCGCAACACCTTGCCCCAACATGGAGGGCTGGCGTCTGCTATCCAGGAGGGTAGCTGGGAGCAGCTTGCCTTCCTCACATGACTTAACAGATCCACACAGCTTGTTCCTTTTCTCTCAGCTGCTCTTGAGATAAAAGAGCAGCTGGGAACGCGCTGCATGAGCTGTTCTGAGGGCAACTTAGATCTGGCAAAGAACTTACCTGTGAAGTATAACTGCATAAAGCCAAGTTCCTCCAGGAAGCAGTAGGTTTGTTGCACATTTTCCATATGTACACACACCCAAAGTTGTACCCACTTGGAGTACAATAATTACAGAAAGAGGCAAAAGAACTGTGTTGGGCATTTGTTCCTGGCACTAGAGAAGGAAATGTCACCCATATGGCTCCAGATAATGGATGCCATTCCTTTAAGAAATCTGTTTGAGGAATGGCACTGATCCTAGAAAAAACAAAACTGGCAGGAATAGTTGAAATCAGGAATGAGAATCTGTTATTCTCATCCTCAAGCAAAAGTTTAAAAATAATCCAAAGTTGGAGAAATCTCACAATTAAAATTAAGACGCATCTTTAATCATAGACAAAATGTTAATCATTAGGCATGGAATTTCCTCAAAAAATTTCATAGAAACATTACAAAATACAGCTTATTTACACTGACAAAGGCACATGATAATCTCAAGTCTTTCAAATAAGATTAGCAGTAATGCAGGTGCTGTAACGCTGTCACCCCTTCCAAGTGTAATAAACAGTAATTTTTGATCATAGTATTTGATGCATCAGAAAGCATGATCAGAAAGCCCAGCACATTCTAACAAGGGTGACAATTTCATACACTGTACATCTACAGGAAATGTAGATCACATCTACACAGAACAGCAAAACTGAAGAATCAAATTAAGGATCAAATTAGATCCAGAACTTGAAGTAGTACATGTGCATGGGAAGCAAGGCTAACCAGTCCAGACAAAGTATTTAGCCAACACGGTTATCACCTCCAACTATGACTGGACAGTGTCACTCCACATCAGTGGGCAGTTCAGTGGAGACAAAGCAGCACCCCAGGCTGGTGCCCTCGGCGGAACTGGACAACATTCATTCACAGCCTTCTGAAGGCTGACAGTGCTCACACATTAAACTTGTTAGGGTACATTTTTACTTATAGAATGAAAGCTGGTCAGCCTCATCCACCAATAGGTACTGCTTTCTTTCCTACTAACAGTTTATCTAATCCTGAAAGAAGGGCAGACAGAAGGTAAGTCAGGAATCAGGCTAAGAATTGGAGACACACATAGAAAATGTATAAGAAAGGGGAAAAACAACAAAACCTATAAATAAATAAATAAATAGAACAGGAGAGCCTTTTCAAAATATGGAAAGACAACCTTTTCAGCAATGAAAATAAGGGCTTAAAAACATTAAAGATAGAGCTGGCAAGAATACATTTTTTCCAACTTGTACCTAACACAATTGTCACTATCAATATTATGTTTTTTTCTTCTTTTTCTTCCCTTCCTACTAGAGATGATGACAGCAAGACTCCACTCTTTTGAGAGGCTGTTCAGCTAAATGATCCTGAATGCTAGACATTCAAGAGAGAATTATATTTATTTCTAACCAAGAGAAATAAAATCCAGACAATTTTTCCAAATAAGTATGGAATAATCACTTAAAATAAAATTCAGGTAAAAAAAAAAGATGCATTTTTCAGAAATTTCTCCTTAAATCCTTCCCCTTCTCCTTTCCCCATCAGACTTTTAGAGCCTGCTCCACTTAGCACCTATAAAAACACCTTCAAAGAGACAAAGTACATTTGAAAAATCCTTTCTTACTGCAAAAATACAAATTGATTATATCAGAGTTTTTCTAAATTGCATTGTTGGTTCAAAATTTTTTGATCTGTTTTCATCCAAAGAAAAATTTTACCTTGGAGAATCACACATGACCTTCAAAACTGAATCCCAAAGATCCAGTGAAATACTGCCTTAAAGTGTCATTTTCATGTAATTGGAAGTTTAACACAAGAGGCATTTGCTCCAGCTGAGTTTGAGTGAGATGGCAGACTAAACAGAGACTCTGTTATCCAGAGCCATGTAATTACTGGAATAGGAAAATGTTCGACTCACCTTAATAGTACTTCTGAGCAGATGTTAATATCAACTCCTACAAAGCTGACACACTCTTCAACCACACTGTCCAGAGTTGCTTTGAGCAAAGTCTGTGATACATCATGCTGAGAAACAAAAATGGAGCTATCAGGTTACTGAAATATTGAAGCATGCTATTGTATAAAGTTCTTACTTATGTAACATGAACGGAATACTTGCTGGACCTTATCAATATCTTATGTGAGGATATTGTTAAAACCAAACTGTAGAATGTACTTTTTAAAGTGTCTTCAATATCTTTTTGCCACATAATGTCATAATACAAATCCCTAGAATAAGCCACTCTTCACACCAGATTGGTATTTTTTTCCTTGTTTAATAACTATTTCTCTGAATTACATAAAAACTAAAACTACGTTAAACACGCAATGCTTTTGTAAAAGGAGTAATGCTTCTGTTCATCCACGGTCTTCACTTCAATCTGACAGTTACTTACGTATAATCCTATTTTGCATTATTAAAAATAAGTATTTTCAAAATAAGGTATTTAAAGAAAAGATCACTACTGCTGTACTTTTGCACCTGCACACACTTTTATGAAATTTCTGTTCACTAGCATCACTGTACAGTACAGTTATCTACTAAAAGAACAAAATAGATTTTGTATGAAGATGGACAATACATAAGGTACGTATCAGCCCCGCAGCAATGAAATGTTTCAGGTTTTGCACAGATTTCTAGGGAGATTGGCAGGTCCTTGACAGAAGAACCACTAATGGAAATTCTTCCACTTTTTACATTATTGTTCACAGCATTTCCCCTTTTTTCCCCTCCCTTTTTCCCCTCCTAAAAGAAAATCAGTCACACTTGTCAAAGATAAAAGTTCTGAAGCTCTAAGATTTCTTTCCCTTCACAGCACAGGCATACTTCAATCTATAACTTATAGTTCCCCACACAAGCCCATCAGTGCTTAGAAGTCTGACCTGGAGGGAGAAGCCTCTCTAAATGCAGGAGCTAATTCAATCACTATGTTGGCTTGGCTTCAGGGCCAATCTGGGTTGATCTGCTGTGGTTTTGTGATGCATTCATTCAGGACACCAAGCTGGATTCAAGCCAAGGCACCAAACACCTCATCCACCACTTTAGAAGATTAAACAATCTTCTAAAGCCATTCAGATCTTCTAAAGTTTTCACAGGTAAATTTAACATGCCAACAGCATCAACCTCCATTTGCTAATACTGGTAGTTCATTAAACAGTGAGTAGTTAATACCTAAAACAATCCTAAAACTTAGCAAATTTCTTAACCTCCTCATTTCAGGTAACGTTAATGTGATATATTTTATCATGACATACATAAAAAAACATTGCGTATAAAACAGCAAGTGCAAATTTCACCAATATTACTCCCCCCACATAGTTTGCTTGCAAAAAGCCACGTATATACATAACTACTTGCAGTTACATACCTTCTCAATCTCACAAACACAAAGCTTAATACCACATTTTGCAGATCAAATGTCAGTTTAAACTTACTAAGGTGTTACCAGTAAACCATAGCTGAACGGTTTACCACAGTAAACCATTTTCTGAATAAAGAGATATAAACGAGAAAAAACATCCTAAGAAAAACCACAACAACCTCATGTTTCTATCTTTCTGTCTTACTGACAATACAACTTCTCTTAGTAATGATGTTCTGTATGTTCCTTCCTTCTGTCATCAGCTGGTTATGTACTAGAACTAGAAGATTCCAGCTCACAAAGACACAAATATGTATTTATATAACACAGAACAGTAATACCAGACTAATAGAGGAGCACCAGAATAAAACGTCAAAATTGTTCAGAAACACCAAAACTTCCTCTTCTTTGAGAAGTATAGCTGCCAAATACTGGACTGGATTTTCCATGCAGAACTGCAAAGTTAAAATTTGGTAAAATAAAAACATTCACTTACTTTTTGGTTATGGTGAAGGAAGCCAAAAGGATCTAAAAATGCAGAGTACTCAAAACTTTCTTCTGCTTTTGAGAAAGGCCACTGACACCAAGGCACTTGGAAGGTGATTCACAAATTCATTTCTTAGCCATCTCTAAAAAAACACTTGGTCTAAAATAACTACTTAGAATATAAAGTAGGAAGCCTGTGACAGAGGCTGGGGTTGACTGCTGCTTCCCTAGCTGTCAGTCTCACTTCTTAAGACGATCACAAAATCATAGAATGGCTTAGGTTGGAAGGGACCTCAAAGATCATCTGGTTCCAACCCCCCTGCCATGGGCAGGGACACCTCCCACCAGACCAGGTTGCTCAGAGCCCCATCCAGCCTGGCCTTGAACATTTCCAGGGAGGGGGCATCCACAGCCTCTCTGGGCAGCCTGTGCCAGTGTCTCACCACCCTCACAGGAAATAATTTCTTCTTAATATCTAGCCTAAATCTCCCCTCTTCCAGTTCATGGCCATTACCCCTCATCCTATTGCTACATTCCCTTCTGAAGAGCCCCTCCCCAGCTCTCCTGCAGGCCCCCTTCAGGTACTGGAAGGCCACTACCAGGTGCCCCCGTAGCCTTCTCCAGGCTGAACAGCCCCAACTCTCTCAGGCTGCCTTCATAGGGGAGGTGCTCCAGCCCTCTGATCATCTTCGTGGCTCTCCTCTGGACCCCCCTCCAACAGCTCGGTGTCCTTCTTGTGTTGGGGGCCCCAGAACTGGCCACAGTACTCCAGGTGGGGTCTCACGAGGGCAGAGCAGAGGGTCTCTTCAGTAACAGAAATGCTCAATCTTGCGAATCAAAACTGAGACATCCATTGTTGTCTCTACAATGCTTCATGGATTAGGGTATAGCAAAGAAGGTAAGCAAATCCATAGATCTGCACAAGTCTTTGTACAAGACTTGATTCAGCAAGAGCTTTATTTCCAGTTCTGCTAGAGTGAACTTACAGCAATACATTCAGTTGTATCCCAAATAAAACTGGGAAAGGGTATATCACAACATAAAAAGATCAGTGCTCACAACTCCTCATCTTCATAAATGAAAGGGGCATTTATCTGAGGATTTAAGTTTGTGGATGCAGTAGTCTGTCAAGTGACAGAATGCAAACTATTTGGCAAAAAAAAAAAANAAAAAAAAAAAAAAAAAAAAAAAGAAAGATATTCAACTTATTTCTTTTTCCAAGAACACCTGCTCCTAACAAGGAATTCTGAGGTCTCTGAAAGATGATTTGCATCTTTTGATTTTATTGGTTCTTGATACACTTTGGTTCTTGACAGTAACTAATAAAACCACACAAATATAAACCAACCAAACAAAAAAGCAAGACAAGCACAAGTTTTTTATTAGTCCAACACATCACAGGTTACGCTTCAGAAAGGTTTAAGATGCAGTGCATTTTCCAGTCTTCCAAAAAATTTACTTACCTTCTCCAGTATCACAGGTCTGATGCTATATACTCCTATGTACTATTTGTACGCACATGGGTGATATCAGATCATTCAGACACTACTAGAAGCACACATACTCTATGCTACTCACTTCAAATAAAGACATCAACTCTCTCAACCCTGCGCATCGGAATAAAACCTGCACAAAATAAAGGCCATGTCTAATATGCAAGGCTACTTTCAAAGCGCATTTATGCAGAGTTTTATGCTGCACAGCCTCCTACAATTCCTCCACACACCAACATCACAGATTGCTGCATCAGCTGACCCTCAGCATTGTCTTCTGTTTTTATACAGAAAACTTATTTATTAACTGTGAAGGCTTTATCTATGGAAGAAGAACCACAATCTCCCTCACAACTTCCCTTGCAAACCAGAAGAAATTAGCTCCCTTGGGTACTTTGGTGCAAACTTCAGACATCAGCTTGTTTACCACCTGAATAAATCACTGAAGTTTTATTAAAAAGACACTCAGAAATCACTATCATTAAAATACGCAGTACTAGAATAATAGATCAAGAGCAGAAGGTATGGTTACAATGTGTGTGAAGAGATTATTATTTTCCAAGCAATAAAAAGCATAATTACCTCAAATTTATGGAAACTAAGGCCAGCTGGGGACTTGCACAACCTGCAAGATGTCAGGTGCAAAACCAGGAAATTTCTTTTACCATCCCTCTCCTGGACATGTTTGTGTTTTTTCGTTTGATTGCTGTTGGTTTCGGTGGGTTATATTTACTTATTTATTGGAGGAACAGAACTATAGCAAATAATCTGCCCTTAGAAATATCAAGCAGTGTAACCATATTTTAGTATTTGCTTTTAAAGGAACTGCCAAGTGAAGTTTTGTTGAATTATTATACCTCTCAATACTTCAGCTGTCTTTTTATATAGTACAAAACAGACAGCAGGGATTGTTGTTTTGCTCAGTATCAGGAGCTACGTGCATTCACTGGAAATAACACAACAAAAAAACTCTGCTGCAACACTAATTGAAAGCCATTTTTCAAAAACCTGTTGTACTCAAAAGAAGTGAGAAATTAAACAAACTCTCAGCTGAGAGACCTCTAGCAGTCAAGTCCCTGTACAAATACAGGTCACAAATTTATCAAGAATCACTGTTTGCATGTAGCCTGGAGGCTCCATTTTGTCTGTGTGAGCATGGATCTACCTTCCCTGACTTCACCTGACCAAACTCTCAAAAAGCCAGACTGCTACAGCTAGACTGGAACAACCCTAACCTGCAGATTCTACAAGGAAGTAAATTGCAGGTCTAAGCTCTTGATCTTTGGCAAACTAAAAACCAAAACCAAACAAATGGGCAAATACTAAACAATACACATAACCAAGGTAACCTTTTCCTAAACTGCTGTAAAATCATAATTTCAGAAAATACATTAGGATTGTGTGTCTGTCGGTCTGAAAGAAACAGTTTAAAGTCCTACTGCAAAACATGGTGACTTTTCATTATGTATATTTTATATTTATGAAAATTGGTAGAATCAAAACAATCAGCCCCTGCATCATCATTACTTTACAATGCCCAGGAGCTGAGCCAGCCACCTTCCAGTCCAGTTGGAAAAGAATCAGCCGTTCCCCAGAGCCCACAGGCTCAGCACAGACATGACCTAATGCTGCTGCCCACGAAGTGGTGGGGAGGGGAAGAGTTCACAAGTCTGTGCGGGAGGCATCAGGTTATGGACTCAGGCCAGGCAGAACAGCAGCGTAACACGGCCAACATTGTGGATCAAATTATACCTCACTTGTCCTTTGAATCTAAAAGTCAACCTTCAATGAAGTAAAGGAGTAAATGCAATTTTTTTTTTCTCTAAGTTTTAAAACACTTTCAACACCTCATAAATCATTATTTTGTTGGTATCTACCATTAACTTCTGTATCCATGAATTTTAATATCAGTGTGTGAGACTAACCAACGCTGCCCTTGAAAACATACCTACTTTCTTTTTAAAGAGGTATAACCTTGTAGCCTGCATGACATGTACTGAATGAGAAATTAGGTGGGACAATACATCCTGAGCAAAGTTCAGAGCTATATCATCTCACGAAGAGCCAATCCATAGAAACCTGTTTTGTTTAAAATTTTAAAAGGGGAAAAACATTCTCTGCAAGTGCTGTGGCCTACATATAATCAGTTCCATTTCAAATCCTTGTGAAACCAAAAAGCAAAATACATTCAAGACAATCCCTTACATACAGCAAGACTAATGCAATGAAAGTAGCCTAATGACAAATAGTTTTCATGGGTAGAATTGGAAAAAATTAAAAGTGTACCTTAGATGTCAGGTGGAAATATTGAGAAGTTCAGGCTGGGGTTTTAATCCCTAGCATCCTCTGGAAAATCCCTTTCAGTTAGACTCTAGGAAAACAAGCTTATTCCTCTGATGTTTGATAAATGGACCTAACTTCAAGAATTTCTTTTGAAGATTGCTTGTGTTTTCTCCAAACGTTATATTGTTATAGGATATATTGTTATCCTATGTACTTAACTCTGACTTATTTCTTGTTTTCAGAAATCTGAATTCTGTTTATTTTAACGGCATATTACTATTACTGAAATACCCCAAGAGAAATGGATTTATGTTTTAAAAAAAATGATAAAATAAAAACAATGTCTGTCAGATTTGACACTGAAAAAGAAAACAAAAATACACACTTGATCATGCCAGTGCTTCAAGTCACTTGCAAGCTGCTGAAATTCATCTTATATTTACTTGCACTTGTGCCCTAACAGATGCAGTAAGGGTGATACCACAGACTTCTACATAGAAAACCTTAATTTCCATTTCAGTACAAAACTGCATCCTAGTGATGTTAAAACTCTACAGATATAGGGGATATCCTGCACATCTATAGAAAGATAAAGCAAGGAACACCAGGAATGGGGTTTCATAGCTCACATTGTTGAAAGGCAACAAGTCCAGTCAGGGATTTTCTGGAAAAGTGCCAAAGGATATGAGGGGAAAAAAAATACACTTGGCTAGAGGGAGAAGGAATAGTGCCTCTATGGAGGGACAAGAGGGAAGTCATAACCAGGCTCACCTGGGCTGCATGTGGGACTTCCGTTTAGTCTGAAGCTAGTGACAACCTCCCTGCAGTAAGGGGGTGAGGAACAGCAGCGATGGGATATAAAGTTCCAACCAGCCTCACTCAGAGCAAAGCGAGCCCCCAGGAGACGTGGGGAGCTTGGTACCAGTCTATGTAAAGAAACAGAAGGCTGCCAGCTCTACGGAAAACATGTTCGAGTTCCTCTTACTCATCTCTAATAAGAAATGTGATACTTACAACATTACCAACTAAAGCAAAAAATACAAATTCATTTAAGGGTATCTTCTAAAAAGGAAGGGTTTGTACAGTTGATGCATATTCTTATTTTACTGGATCCTAGATTTCTAGTATAAGCAACTTCTCATGCTCACTGGCTTTCTCAAAGCCAACACACACATACTTAGCAACTGCTATATCTGATGATTAACATAATATTCATATCAGCAATGGCCAGAATTTAATTAAAAAAATACATATCCATTCTCTCATTAGAAAACATTTCTGCCAAAAATTGGCATCCAGCAGTTTTCTAATCCCATGCCAACAGAATTAGTTATGATATGATTAAGAAAAAAGAAATCTTTTTATCTAGCATGAAAACACTCATGAAACTTTTAGTTGAAGAACATTTAAGTAGTTGACATTCCTCAGTCCATCCCTCACTTTTTTTTTTTTTTTTTTTAAAGCAGATCTGTTCAGACTTAATATCCTTGAAGAACAGTTTCAAACCCTGCTCTTCATTTTGCTCCTTCTCTTCTATTTGGCTCCTCCTCTGCTTTTATTGGGCACTCCTCTCTTCAACCCCAACCTCTTCCACTGCACAGCTCACAGGCAAAAATACACCAGGAATGAAACAAAATGCAAGACACTGTTCTGCAGAAAGCACAGCCAAATTAAAAGCAAGCTTATTTTCTCTCCTTACTAAAAAGCAGGCATTTCATTTTGACTGACATATGGTAGCATAAAAGAGTTGACCAGGGTAGTGTTTATCAAGTGACCCATGAAAGACAGAGCTGATAGAAAATCAGGAAACATGAAAAAACAGAAGTTTGTTCAGTACCAGTGTTTATAGATTCAACAGGCATAGTACATAAGCATCCATTGTGTCATTCACATCTTTGATAACTGAAACCAATTTCAGCACTGCTTATTACATAGGGCAGCCAAGTTATAATTACAGCAAAACTTATTGGTAAAAAGAACAAGCAAACCTCTATGATGTAGCAAACTTGTGCCTTTCAAAATCTGCTCTGCACTAGGATTAGCAAACTGCATTAAAGTGTGTATGTAGTACTTTTCCTATTACACATATAACACAGGAAAAATGTCTCAACATTGAAAATTGAAAAGTTGACAGGACTGAATAATAAGCTAAGTGCACTAACTTTTCAGCACGAAAAATTGCCCCAGCGACAACTTTTTACAAGTGAACAATACCAATATTTCTCTTGTTCTCAAAAGGAAGCAGTATTTCAGAACCACCTCCACTGTTGATAGCAATGATCATTACTGATGAGGTAATAAGCACAACAGAAAAAGTCAGAGATCCAATTAAACTAGCTGAACAGTATAAAAAAGTAGTAGTGCAAGTACTACACTGTACNGGGAAAAGCACAATCAAAGAGCACTTAAATTCCCAGTGTCCTACTGGGAAAAATTATCCTACTTTACAATGAGAAGTGCAATACAGAACCAGGCCTGCTCCACTGATGTCACTAGCTGATGTCCCACCGTATTTACTAAGGACGGAAGTTCAATATCAGTTTTATCTGTTCTTTGCAGGATTAACAGTTAAGGGATGAGGTACCAGATGGACCCAACCAAATGAGGAGATGAGTAAAATCAGTGTGTGGCTACTTTATTACTTACACAACCAGAATCGAGAATTTTTGAAGATAAAAAAAAATCTTAATTACTGTATTTTAAGAACAGCAAAATACAGTCATTCTTCTAAAATAACTTCAACAGAAGCATGAAGCTTCTGAATTTCCATCACACAAGGCAGAAGTTGGTCTGATCAGAAATTAGACAGCTGAGGCTCCTTCAATCAGCTATGGCCAAGCTTAATCTTCTGGAATACACAAAGCTTGGCAAGAAAGCTCAACTGCAAACCTTACAGTGAGGTCGGCAGCAGATGCACACGGACCTGTTGGAGTGTGTCCAGAGGAGGGCCACAAAAATGATCCAAGGGATAGAACACCTCCCCTGTGAGGACAGGCTGAGAGAGCTGGGGCTGTTCAGTCTGGAGAAGAGAAGGCTTCGGGGAGACCTGGTAGCGGCCTTTCAGTATCTAAAGGGGGGGCTACAGGAAAGAAGGGGACAGACTCTTTAGCAGGGTCTGTTGTGATAGGGCTAGGGGAAATGGTTTCAAATTGAGAGAGGGAAGATTTAGACTGGATATAAGGACAAAGATTTTTACGATAAGGGTAGCAAAGCATTGGCACAGGTTGCCCAGAGAGGTGGTGGATGCCCTGTCCCTGGAAACCTTCAAGGTCAGGCTGGACAGGGCTCTGAGCAACCTGATCCAGCTGTAGCTGTCCCTGTTCTCTGCAGAAGAGTTGGACTGGATGGCCTTCAGAGGTCCCTTCCAACTTGGATGATTCTATGAAGCTAAACCATCAGATGATGAGCTTTCAAGATAGCAAATGCACTGAGCATTCCAGATGTGAAAAATTCAATTCACATTTTGTGTCTAGAGGGGGAAAAAAAAATAGAATAAAGGCATAACACTCACCCACAAGAAGAAGAAGAAAAAAGCTACTCTGAATATTATCTCTAAAAATCAGGATGCGGACATTCAAAGAAATAGAAGCCTTAGCTCTTAGCTGACTTCTTAACAAAGTCCTTAAAAATTAAACCCCACAACACACTAAGTCATGCCATTTACCCGGGACACTGGCTTTCCAGAGAAAATTATGAAAGAAGCACAGTGGCTTAATAAATAGAGCTGGGAAATTACATAGTACCTAGTAACAACAGATCAGATATCAGGATGTGATAAAAAAGAAAGACAGTCTAATGATGTGTGCAGAGGGAAGGAATGCTATGAAAATAAAGAGCACAGACATCCTATTTTGCATGTACTTCAGGCCAAATTCTGTGGTCGTTACCCCTCTTACCCACACTTACAAGTATTTTCAGTAGAATACCTGTGTTCTTTTAACAGTGCTGTTCAGACCAACACTCTAAGTTCTGGATGAAGGATCATAGGTAATTAGCAAAAATCTATGACTAAAACAGATTTACTTCAGATCCCATAATATGCTTTGATGAAATTACATATATATATATAAAACAGTGATGCAACATGGCTTTACTACACCACTGTAGAGAGAAGCAGTTGCAGACACAGAAGACAGGACTGCCAACTTATACTTTCTGAGAAGACCAGATTAATGTTTGTCCTCCGAATAGCTAAGAGAACAGCTCTTCCTAGAAAAATGCATTTAGTATTATTACGAGGAGATGCAGTCAACAGTGCTGTAAAGACCATCTACAGTGTAATGATCAGAAAAACACAGTGCATTAGAAAAACAGATGGAGAGAGGCAGAATGGGACTGAGGAGGACTCCACAAGGACACAAGTTCAAAACCACTTTTTATTTGCCAAATACCCATATGTGGTAAACAAGATGTAGTTCTCTGACCATGCAGAGGACTGAGATCTATTTAACAATCTAGTCATAAGCCTTACCTGTCATCTGCCAGAAAGCTCTGCACTGTTAGACTGCAGCCACACCAAAATTGGGCTTGCCTTCAGTCTGATCTCTCTAGTTCCTGTATTCCTCTATTCAGGGTAACAAATATTTGAAATAGGAATTTGAGATGAAGATTACCAGAAGACTCATCATAGCCAGACACATACACTAAGAGAACACTCAGAAATGAATCTGATGACCCTTCCCAGCATGATATCACCTTTGTTCTCTTCATCAAAGGAAAGTGGAATCTCTTCTCACCTATGGAAAGCACTCATTAATGCCAGTATCTGAAATTCCAGTTGGTTATTACCTAGCAACAAAAAGCCATCAGGCCAGTTAGATGTTGGAGGATCTAGCAGTGACCCACCAGGCTCACACATGCTCAAAGTCAGCAATCTGCAGAGAAAATCCAATGAGTGCCAAAGAAGCAGGATCACAGCAGCTGGATTTGATTGCCAGGAGCTGGTAAGCCAGTGTACTCACACACATCTCCTGACCTGAAGGTCAGTTCACACACCACATCACCAGTTAAATCTTGCTGGAACCAGAATGGTGGTGAAGGCAAAACCTGAGAAGGAGCATTCTGTTCTCCAATGTAATGAAAACTTCAATGTTTCTTTTAAAAGGGGTAAAAGCACATGAGCAGGTGTATTTACATGAAAGCCTGCAAAAGGAGGCAGAAGCTCTAGAGGAAAGGAATGTCAGAACTGAGCTACAGCTTCAGAAATTATTCCCCACATACACACTTCAGCACAGTTCAAGGGGTGACGGAAGAAGGAAAGCTGTGCACCAAAAAAAATCCCTTTATAGGCTTGCAGAAATGTAAGGGAAACTAAAGGATAAAAAAATGAAGGGCAGTATTTGCAGTGTGCAACTGCAGACCACATTCCCATTGTTTAGGAGTAAATGGGACCTGTAGCTGATACCACAGAATGGCTTGGGTTGTAATGGACCTTAGAGATCATCCTGCCATGGGCAGTGTTGCCACCCACTAAATTAGGCACTAGATGAGGCTGCCCAGCACCCCATCCAACCTGGCCTTGAATGCCTTCAGGGATGGGGCATCCACAGCTTCTCCGGACAAACTGTTCTGGTGCCTCACCACCCTCTAAGTGAGGAATGTCCCCCTACCATCTAATCTGAATCTCCCTTCTTTACATTTAAAACTATTCCCCCTTGCCCTATCACTGTCAGAGCATGTAAAAAGTCAGTCTCTCTCCTGATTATGAGCTCCTTTTATATAAACTTCTTCCACTTGAGAGACAGAAATTTAGGATGTTATAATGAAAATGAGTGCTTAACTTCTCACCCCTGGCCTATTCATTCATATAAAGCTGCATCTATCAACCCAATTAAAATAAAATGAAGGACAATTACACAGCAAGAATAAATGGCGGGGGAAAAATACCCAGACAGGGCTGTGGGTGTTAATATACTTATATAAATGAATGTCCAGATTATCACTCAACCTGCTTTGACCTTTTATGATGTCCTAAGTTTATGCCAATCTTAAGGGATTGGCATAAGGGAACAGGTATGAGAATCTTGGTTCACAGCAGTTTCTTCAATTTTTAGAGATACTAAATTGCAATAAAACAAAACAGTAAATTAAAGAATTCTGCCAGATAAATGTGGAAGAGTAGGCTCAAAGAATATTCATTTTCCTCTGTAATAAACAGTACATACATCATTGCAAATCAGCATAATACTTGTTCTTGTAAAACAAGCAAGTTTGAAGACCTCAAATGTGTGTGTAGTTGGTTAAAATGAATGTTTTTCTTTAAAATTTTATACTCCAAGATTTCTCTGACTGCAAACTATTCTCTTCCATTCCTTAATTTATTGATAAATGTTCTCTTAACAGATTCCTGCAAAAATAAAGTTACCACATAATAAAAGTGAAGTCACAATTTTAAATGTTTAGTCCTATCGCTGGGACAGTGATGAGAAAAATACAACTTGTTTTCCTCTGCACAGGAACAGAGTGAGCAGTACATTGGTCAGTCTCTCCTGCTCTCTACATTCTCCTACATAATTTTAAGTGAAGAATGCTCATTTACAATTAAAAAAAAGACATGGGGGAACAGTATTTCAAAATGGTAACCATCTTCCACTGTTTCCAACAGGACAGCAGCCATTCACCTGTTCTTGTGCTTGCAGTGCAGTTCAAGGTCCTCACACTATCCTCTGCATTCTGCACAGTTTGGGTCAAACCTCACATCAGCTCAACTTTCCTTTGAAATGCTGCCATGCTTGGTCTGATTAAGAATGAAACCTGCTTGCCCTTAGGGCTTGATAGAGTTAAAGGGCAAAATCCTGGCTCCATTTAAAGACAGTGGGCAGTTTGCCATTTAATTCAATTGGTCTAGTATTTCACAGGGACCTTAAGGGCATACTGAAAAGCTTGTACCCATGTATCATTCTTTTGCTTGGAGGAATAGCAGCAGTGCATATTAGTTTCTAAAACTAAAGTCTGGGTGGCAACTATAGGGCACTTGCTTTTACTTTCAAAGTTCACATCAAGCTTAGAAGAATTCATTAAAAGTTATGGGATAAAACTGCAAACCTCAATTCATCAACACTACCGACTTCTAGCTAGTACTCTAAAATTTATTTTAAAATTTAGAAACTATATTACAGGCATCTGACAAAACATTCACTTTAAAGAAAAGGATCACAAAAATGACATTTCACAGCAAGAACACACATGGTTTTCAATACTAACAAAAATGAGGCTGTACCTGTGCTACACTGCAACTGACTTAAGAGACGTTTGCAGTGGCACAATAGGCAGGACTTTTTAGAAGACCCTCATCTCAGCATCCTAAACAAACTACAAGACATAACTAACAGTTCACAGCAGTATTTACATCTTCATTTTTACTTTTAGAACTGTAAAGACTACAAACAGCAGACTAGTGTACCTTTAAAACATAAGAAAAGAGGTACAAACCTTCAAATGTATCGTGAGAGTCATGAGTTTGTATTTTGTTTAGATACTAAAGACTGATCCATTTTTATCTAACTTTTTTTTTTGTTTGTTTATTTCAAGACTCTCT
>VXAV01005337.1:447923-466865 GCA_013399715.1 Alectura lathami | reverse complement strand
TTTTTTTTCCTAAGAATGCAATTTTATGCCCTTTGCAACCAATATAATCACGATTTCTATACGTACATGTATACCTGCAAGTCAAATCAAGCTGGCCAGCTCTTACTCTTCTAGTTCTGTACAGCGTACATGTAGCCACTGTCTGTAGCCAATATCTCATCATACAGCAATTATATATATATTCAGTTCCTCAGTTCTGCCACAGAGTTCCTGCATTTCAATTACAGGCTTACCACCCCTTTTTATTTTTTAAGTTTATTTTTATTGTTACAAATTAAATGTTTGAAGTAGTAAGGTTTTTTTTTAGCCATAGAGAAAAACTAACTCTTTGTTCAAGGTACAAAACAGCTAAATACAGGCTAACACTATGTAGACTCACTCAGTCACGAAGCACAGAGAGTATGATGTTTCCTGGATTGGACAAAACTGGTATTGCAGCATAAGAACATGCCTGGATACATGCGTGTTAGCAGAATAAGCCAATGCCATCAGCAACAGCAGTAAATGCTAGCTTAGTAAAAGCCACATGGGCTACGTAAACTGTGGACTCCACCAGGGTTAGTTTTGATTTCTGCTATTAAAATACGACCAGGAAAAAAGAACCGTCCATGACTTCTCATTACCAGTTAAAGAAGAAAAAAGTATCCTTCTCTTCGGAATGAAACTGGATGTAACTTGGGTCTCATTCAAAATGCACCCAAAGATTGTCTTATGATTTTATTTCTCATTCTTCTAAAGACAACAAACACCAGAAACTCTTTGACTCGCAGCTGCTCAAATGCATATGGAAACCTGTTCCTCTGCATCTGATGGTAAAAGATGTCAGGACATAACTCTACATATGACATACGGTTTCAGGCAATCATGTAAATACACATTTGTAAGATCCTCCCAGACTTATTCCCTTCTACCCAAGTATTTGGTTAGATTCTAGGCTTTTCCCACCACACAAAATCTTTTCTAGGTAGAATTTCTTATTTATCTGGTTTTCCACAGAAGATGATCTAAAGGTGTTTTTTTTTTTCTTTCCCCCCAGTGAAAACATCATTACCCTTCTTATTATTCTAGACAACAACAAAAGTAAATTTCTTTAAACCAGCTTCCACTTCACTACATTGCTTTTAAAACTATGTATTTAAACAAAAATTGTTATCTAATTTATGTTGACTAGCCCTCATTTGCTTATTCCAGAGATTAACTGTAATGTAAGCAAAAAGAGAGAAAGCCAAAAAACCCTGACAGATTTTCTCATAATAAAAGCAGCACTTCTGAATGCACAAAATCCACTGAAGTTTAATCTTGTATAGCCTTTTTTTTTCCCCTCTTGATTTACAGTAGTTCAGTATTTGAGTCAAAAGCTGTGTTCCTTCTGCACCCAACATGTTGATAGAAACCATCTCCACCCCAAGAAGCATTCATTAAAAAATTGGGCAGCAATGTTATTAAGTGAATTGAATCAGTGCATGTTTATGGTATGTTCTACCATAAAATGTCCTTGTTAACAAAAACTGCTTTCCCCACACCTTGGTGACAATCAGCCAGCTGGCACAAGCAGATATAAACTGTTCTCTTTTAGCAGTATGAGTGAACCTAGCTTTCTCTACTCCAGATATGATTGGAATAAATATAACATAGCTCAGATATCCCTGTCTACTTTGTGCAGCAGGGAGAAAACAAACAGTGACCAACTCTTCCTTAATACTGTACAAATATTCATGCTAAACTAAGACGACAAAACTGGAAATCAAGTTAAGGACCAATCAGCAAAGTCTACACACATTAAAATGCTTAACATCACCTTATTTCACCTCCTGATAAAAGTAATTATAATGGCTCTAGATTTGTATTAGAAAATGACTGCAATGCATTTCTCATGCCTGACATACCTTCTGTATCAAGTGGAAGCCACCAAAAGAATAAAAGACATACCAAAAGCACCAAAATGACAATATAGTCCTACAGCTTAATGATCAAATTTCAATGTAATCTGACTTAGAAAGCTTCTGGACACTCTCCCAGTACCTACTCTCTTAATGAATTCTGACATAGTAATATATTCAAAGACTAAAAAAAACAATAGCACCACACTGTTGTTGGTAGTTCCATGTATAGGAAAGAATTCTACATGCTGCACTGAAAACCCTCTGAGAAGCTGAATTTTGGCAATCACTTTGATAACCTTTTAATAACTTTTTTTTTTTTCCCCAGAAGTATACCATGAAGATGACTGGAAAAGCCCAACATTTTTAATTAATTTATAATTCTCCACATACTAAGAGATGAGGCCGCCAAAATATAATTGATTCCAGCATTAGTACTGCTGAGTATAAACTGATGCTGTCCTTAAGGTTTTTTCTCTCAAGTTACAGCATGGAAGTTTTGACATCAAAAAAAAAAAAAATCACAACATCACAGCTAGGATACTATCCCTTGAAAAGAAGCCCTTCTCCCCATATTTACATATCATCTATTACCCTCTTGATATGCAAAGATATAAACAGGTATTTTGATTGCTAGGTGGAAGTGAAATTTTAAGTAGATAAATAGAAACAGTGAAAGAAAAGCATTTATGTGTTCTTTTAATGACTAGAGATGGGTTAAGTGTTTTCCTATCAAAAACTTCTGTGAATAGAAACATACATTAGCATTAGTTCCCTGAGGCAGAGATAAATAATAACTGCTGCCAAGATTCACTACAGTGTAATTTCTCTGTGAGGTAAAGAAGCCAGTTCTGCATTCTGGTTTTATAAAGGAATTCATACCTACCTTTTCAAATGAAAATGATACTGAATTATTTTATTTATTTATTACCGTGTATACTGTAATGTAACAAAACATTATAGGTTTTGTGAATAGCTAAAGCCTCATAGGCCAATATTCAACTCTTGGTTCTAATTACATGTATTCTGGGCTAACAAGAATAGTAATGGCGTAGAGGAGAAGGCAATACACTTCTACCAGTCATTAAGGTTCATGTTTACGTAGTGAAGAAGAAAAACAAAACAAAAAAAGACATGCTGCTCTAGAGGGACCTCGAAAGGAGGCACTGGTCACAACACAAAAACCACAGTCCATACAGGAGCAGGATACTCTCAGTTTCTGTCTAGCTTGAACTAGATTTTTCATGTATTCACATTACATTTCATAAGCATGCAGCCAAGTTGCAGGCCTCCAAACTGCATCTACCTGCGAATTTTATACCCACCAGTCACTGCCGTTACGTACATGCACACTTGCTGTTTGGAGACCCCAGCGGCTTTGTCTCCAAAAGCACAGCCCCAGGCCTGACCTCATGCCAGGCTTACTGCCTACAAGTTATGCCACTAACAAGCTAGTTCCAACATGGTAATCCTTTGGCTTCTGTGACAAGGTGCTGGCGTACAAACGTGACTTGCAGACCAGTACAAAGCGTATGCAGTTTCCAGTTCCTGTTCTACAAGGTATCAGACAAACACATACAAGGTAACACCTGCATTCCCATTTGGATTTTCACATTCCAATCCTATCCTGCCACCCTATGTGTGACCTAAAGACTCTGTTCTCCATTATCAGCAGACTGAGCATATTGTACCCAGAGCCCTCACACACAGCTGAGATGCAACTTGTGTGAGGCTTATCAAAGCACTGATGGGAGCGCACATTTATCAAAGGCTCCAGCAAAACCTACACATAAATGTATGCATCATTCTTCACGTGAAAAAGGGAGCTGCACATGTGTATATGCATGCACATCCAAAGCTATAAATCCAGAGTACAAATCAGTAGACACTTTAAGTTTTTATGTCATTACATTAGTAGGATTTATGTAAATGTTATCATTTAGTCATGGATATTATCATCAAGTTGTGTAGGACAAATGCTCAGAAAAATACACATAACTACTGCCTATGGGAAAATAGGCATTATTTCATATCAAAATATGTAATTCTCCAGTGTAAACGAATAATGATCACTAAAAGGAAGTAAGTAAAGAGAAATTAAAACTATCTACCTGGATGTATTATTTTAGATTTAAAAAGAAAATCACCTATTCTTAATTTAAAGAAATTTTAATTGAAAAAATATGAAACAGGAAAGTACTTTTTACAAACAGCAAATATATTTTGAAATAGTATTTGTGATCCAAGCTGCTAGTGTCTTCACAGACAGTAATAATCAGAGAGCATGGTTCACAAAATCACAGAACCACGGGGATTGGAAGGGACCAACTGATTAAGGCAAAAAACTGTACTCGCAGTG
The DNA here is from genome assembly GCA_013399715.1 of Alectura lathami. Taxonomy (NCBI): domain Eukaryota; kingdom Metazoa; phylum Chordata; class Aves; order Galliformes; family Megapodiidae; genus Alectura; species Alectura lathami. The sequence continues at coordinate 462,626 of VXAV01005337.1, read as the reverse complement.
CTTATTAAAATTGGTCCTGTGCTAAGTAGAGTGTTTAGTTCTGGAAGAATGTTAATAATACTAATATGCATTTTTACTAATTACACCTGCAACTACCTCATAGTCAACATTTGTCCTAGATTTCCTAACAAAAATAAGCTTATCTACTTACATTGATAATCAGTCCACCAGTTTCTTAATCTTAATCCTCTGCAACTTTCAAATCCCTTCCATTCAAATTTTAGCCAAACCGAACAGCGGTCTCAGAAATACAACATCCTTAGAAGTTTGATTAGAACACGTGGTAGACTAGAAAACAAAAATCCAAATAAGTCTACACATTAACAGAAAGGTTGGCAAAAGCTTGCAAAAACTTATCTTTATCAAATGCTATAAAATCCATGCAGGAAAGAGACAAATGGAAACCACAGGAAGCCATGCTCCACCTGTTGTGCTGCTCATGGAACCACTTGGTCTACCTGGTTGCTTATACCAGTTTCATAATCTGAGTGTGCCGTTGCACTGGAGTTCCAAGACACTGCCACCTTGGCTGTGGTAAGCTAGATGTGTGGCTCTTGACTCTTTAAAGGTACCAGCCATTTCATAATTCTTGCTTAACTACTCCAAGTTGTGCAGTCTGGACTATTTTAACTAAACTTTAAGCACAAGATTAATTACTAGAAATTGTAAAGTCATCTACCACAATGTCACAGCAAACCTTTCAAAAAATTCTACTGAAAAAGAAAGACATTACTCCTGTATCATGTCTGCAAGGCAAGGCAGAAGCATCAACTTTGATTCACTGGAAAATCACGTAAAATGTTCCCGCATATAGCAGAACTGAGCAATCTTTCAATCCATGTGCATTGCTGCAATGCATTACCCTTACCAGGAAAGTGAAACTAAGGGCACATCTACATTAGTATCTTGAACTTGAAGAAGTACTCATCTTTTGAGTATATCCCAGTCATTCTCACCTACTGTGCACTGCTTTACCCTGCAGAGTGGCTCTGGTCCGCAGAAAATGGATTTCTCTTGCTTAGTACCCTTTTCTCCTCTTGACAAGCCCTACCTTCTGTTGACGTTCCCTGTGCAAAAGCTCTTCTCTCTGGCACTGCTCTTCTCTAACTGCTGTTCCACCTAGTGGCAACATACTCTTCAGCCACTCAGTGTGGCGCTACCCAAGGCCAGCAGGAAACAACACTGCTCAACAGATCATGCAGAGCAGCCAGAACTCCTCTGGCATCAGGACAACCTTACGGCTCATCTCAGGACAGTCACTGAATATAAGAGGATCAGCGATCAGTGTCGCATAAAGTTCACCAGATGGAGGCTGTCTTTTGAAGGTTTAGAAGGACAGCTAGGTGTTTGCAGCAGCACAACAGCTGCATCCTGACTACAGAGGTCCTGTGCTGCTGTGAAGTTCCTGTTCTCACAATTTAGAAAGATCCCTGTGAGGGAACATCAGCATTCACAGACTTCTCTTCTGCATGCTCACAGCTGAAACCTTTACCAACAACTCCTGGCCACAATGCCTACGATTTCAACCAAGGTAAGCATACTGCCCTCTTACACACCTCCACAGGGTAGAAGGTAAGAGGTGAGCTTACAGAATTTCAGGTGGAACCACAGAACTGGTCTCAGGACTGCAAAGAGGTACCAAACTTCTTTGGTTTGACCAAGATGGCTGTTAATGACTTCAACAGTGCTGCAAAGACTGATGATATGGTAACAGCACCATGTAACACAAGTTAGGATTGTATTTACAGTCCCAAGAATACCAATGCACACAAGGGCAGGCTGGAGTGGTTATTTGAGACATTGTGCTTTAGAAGGCTGAGGTTGTTTGTCATGGTGATGATCTCCCCACCTTTGCATTTTATTGAGCACAGAAAGCTGCAGAAACTGCAGACAGCCTACACAGCATCACACAGTCAGCTGACTTTGGGGAGCTAGGGTCTTGCAGGAAGGGTGTGTGGTCTGGAGTTCCTTCTGTTCCTTGTTTCTGTGGGTCACCAATACACAGAATATCCTGAGTTGGAAGGGACCCACAAGGAACATCAAGTCCAGGTCCTGGCTCCACACAGGATGCCAAATCCAAACCCTGTGTCTTGAGAGCAGTGTCCAAACGCTCCTTGAACTCTGGGAGCTTGGGGCTGTGACCACTGCCCTGGGGGGCCTGTTCCATGCCCAACCGCTCTTTCACACAACACCAGTTGTGGGCAATGTAAGCCAGAGAGGAGGGGATTCTCTGTCACGTCTACCAACATGACATGAATCGTATGGTAAACAGTGTCAGATGGGAAGACAGATAAACACTTCATTCAGTGGAGGCTGGAAAAACAAAGCACGAGATAGACATCACTGTGGGAAACATCGTATGCGCTTTCTGTTTTGTCTTCCTAACACGAACCTTCCCCTCTATTCTGCACACTCAAATGCCTACTTGATTTGGTGGGCAGATCATAAGACAGACACTCTTATAGTACCTGGTTGGTTAAGACATAAGGTAGCTCTCCAATATTGGTCAGATAAGTGACTCTGTTCAGAGCTCACTTGCTCTTCATGGAAGCTAGAGCAGCAGTAGCCATCCCAGTACATCCACTATCTTGCAAAAAACCTACGTATTTGCAAACCTGGGACTAGGCAGAATGGCCGCAGGCAACAAATCAGTGAACTGTGCTCTTTCAAGTCAGGTTATAGGACTGCTGGCCCAGAAGGCCATTCTACAGCAAGTAAAATAGAAGAGAGGGAGAAAACACTGGCTCAGGTTCTACTTTTACCCAGGTAGCACCTGGGACTTAGCAGCCTCAGGGATGTCCGCATTTCTGGTAAGGCCGACAGGCACTGCAGCTGCATAAAACAATTCATCCTGTCCCTCACTGAAAAGGAGGTCTCCATTGATTCCCATGCTGGATTGCTGAAAAGATGAGCACCACAAGCCCTTTTGATGGAAATAAATCTCTACCCAGGACCTCAGTGGTTCATAAAGCTCTGCAAGGAAGCCCTCCAGGTTTTTATAATCATCACCACTCTGGGACAGACATCAGACTGGATGTTGACTCTTTCAACTGTCATGCTGTACTGTTTGGAAACCCATACAGTGAAAAGGCTCAGATGACCTTTCAAACATCTCCCTAATACATGGTTCATGGGATTTGGAGGATGCTGTGCAAGACCTTGATCATGATTCTGCCCTCCAGTGGGCTTGCTGATCCCAAACTGGTCTGTCATTGAACAATGTGAGTTTAGGGTTTCAAAACCTCAGCAGGTGAAAGTTCTCCTCTTAAACACAGTTGTAGGCTTGCACCAGTTCATCTAACTACAGAAAACATATAGTACAAATTATTGTCAGAAGGTCTCAACTTACTCAACAACAACCAGAAATGAACGCTAATTGCTGTCATCCTATAAGCCAACCATTATATCATAAAATCACAGAATGGTTTGGGTTGGAAGGGACCTCAAAGCTCATCTAGTTCCAGCCCCCCTGCCATGGGCAGGGACACCTCCCACTAGACCAGGTTGCTCAGAGCCCCATCCAACCTGGCCTTGAACACTGCCAGGGAGGGGGCAGCCACAGCCTCTCTGGGCAACCTGTGCCAGTGTCTCACCACCCTCACAGTCAAGAATTTCTTCCTAATATCTAGCATAATATAGTTCTGCTAAACCAGATTTGTCTCTCAGAACCCAGGATCCTTGGCTTATCAGGGACCATGCAGTTGCAATGACAAAAACTCCCAGAAATGCATTATCCCTGTCTTCTTCCTCAGACAAAGACAAGCAGAAGAGTAAGAATCATTTCTTCTGCAATGGCTTCCTGAAGAACTTGCCCCAGATGCAAGGTTAGATGCTCCATTCTCTCTGTACTATGCCTCTCATTGGCTCATAATCAATTTCAAGGTACTAGGGCTCACCTGTAGGTGAGAAGGAACAAAACAAGCAGAAAAATAAACAAGGCTTGTTTCCTTATGTGAGGCCACATGTACAGGCAGCAGCCACATGCTCCCTTTATCCATGGTATTTTATAAAGGGGTCTGCTAGGAGATCACAGTCCAGATGGGATAGTTTTCCAACCACAGGTATAATGGGGGTGCACAGGCCAGGAAACAAGACTAAATCTAATTCCGTATCTAATTCTAATCAAAACCCCCTAAGCTTGATGAGAGTAGCTACAGTACCCTCAGCAACACTGAGGATACTTTTGTGCTTCACTACTTATTAATGCAGACAAAGCCTAAGTCTCCATAAAAATCAAAAGTACTTAGAAAAATTTGTGCAAAATCAAATGCCATGTCATTGTGAACATTAATTAGAACTGCACAGTTCTGAAATATCCTGCATGCTTGTCACAAGCAAGACAGCCTCAAGTTGGTGAGTTTTGCTTAATTTATATTGCCAATCAGACAAAATTTTAATTTAAAAATATATAATACCAATTCAGATACTGAGAAACAAGGAAGACAGTCAAACAAATGCTCAAAGAAAACACCTTTCCTCCCCTTTTAACTGCCTCAGCTTAACTCCAAACATCTCTTCTTCCCTCTCTCTAGTCTCTAGACACCTTGCTTTTGCTGCTATGTTACACTTAGTCCCTTTGGTAAAGCAATGGATGGTGCAGGAGACCGAGGTTAGTGCCTAGAGGCTTTTTTTTTTTTTTTTGATCTCTCCTCATTTCTTACTCTTTCCAACTGCTTTAGTGTACGTTCTCTACAGGCTAAAGTCCCCTCAGGGGTTGTACCTGCTCCAGCATGGATTTCTCACAGTTTGCAGGTCTTTCAGAGGTGTACCTCCTCCCATCTTTTGTGTGTCCTCACACACCTCCTCCTGTGTTTCCCTTTGTGACTTCTTCATTAACTCCTCCTGTATCTCCATTTGTGCACTGCTCTGTATTTTCTCCTCATCTCCATCTCCTGTGTGCCTCCTGACATCCTCCTTCCTGTATCCCCAGTTGTGCCACCTCATGTGCTTCCCTTCGCATCTTCTCTGTTCTGGTGTCTCCTGCCCCTTGCAGCTACATCCTTCCTTAAGTATGTTTTTGCAGAGGCACCATACACTCTTCTGATTATTTCCAATTCCAGCATGCAGTAGGTCCATGCTGTCCTTCGCAGAGCTGGCTGGAAATGGCTGTGCCCAGCACGGAGCAGTTCGCACCCCCGCCACGGTTCAGCCCTGCAGCTCTCTGCTATCAAACTCCTGCCACTTATGCAAACACTATTCTACAGGTGAACAGACAAAAAGAAAATACAAGCAACAATCAACAACCTTTCTAAAGCTCAGCCATAATGATCCAAGGAGTAAGTAGTACGAATGGCAAAAGGGCACTGACCAAATGCATCCCTTGTCATCAGCACTTGATTAAAAAAAAAAAAAAAAAAGGCAAAAAACAAGAAACTTAGCTTTACATAATTGATGTCTTCTGAAGAGCTACTTGTAGGTGCATTAATATTACTGAGATACGTGTCCTTTTCTGAAGAGATCTCAAGACTGTATACCTATGTTTTGTTACATATACCATCCTGAGGATATGAAATTTGTCTGAGGAGATGACGTACTCCTGGAAAGTAACGAAAGTTGACTTACCATTACAGAATCAAGTTTTTGTTTCAGCTTTTGCATTCTCATTGATGTTCTCGCAACACTGACAAACTGATCTGCTGGAGACATCATTGTACTTTTTTGCACAGGAATTTCAGAAAAACTGCTAAAAATTTGTGCTCCTCTTGGTGCAGCTGTGGTAAGTGATGAGCTGAGTTCTTTTACAAGTTCAGCTTCCCACTGTGCAACTGCAGAAATAACCAATATTAATACGTCAGGTGAAGCCTTACATTATCACATGAAAAAAAAAAAAATTCTCTGATCATTGCTATTTTGCCAGCCATGTCTTCAGCGAAACACCATCACAATCTGTCCTAACAGCATTATGGGGAAAACCTCAAAAAGACGTGAAGTGTTCCCCATAGTCCCTCACTTCCCCCTAAGGCTTCCTGATCACAATGTCTCCTTTGTGTTATCTGTGCTCAGTACCCTCTCACACACTGCACTGATATTATACTATTGCTAATAAACCATGGTGGTTTCTCCATGAAGAAACACTGGGGGTGGGGAAAACATTTGCAGAAGCAAGGAAGTATATAGCTTGCAATGAGCTCAAGTACACTATTTGTCTAGGTATATTTTCAAGGCTTATCCAGCCTAGTTCAAGTGAGCTTATTGTACCTGAGGAGAATTTCAGAAGTTGTTAGACATATATACAGGCACAGGAGTCATTCTGAGGAGGGAGTCCACTCTTCTAGAACAGGATACTTTTGACGAAGGCTATGCTTACTCTCATTTAAACAAATAACTTGAGTTTTGTAATTTTTGTACTGTGGTCTCAAGCCAATAAAGGTTAACAGAATTCGTCATGTAACTTCTGTCCAAGATATTTATAAAACTTCAGATGCATGTAAAACACATACTGCTGGAGTGTGAAAAAAACTGCGTCGGTGATTAAAATTAGTATTACTATATGATTAACTCTTCCAACACTACACCCGTAAGACTGTCTTCTGAAAGCGAAGTGTGTGCTTTCAATCAAAAAAGGAACAAAAAGTTAGTAACAGACAATGTAGAAAATACCAGAACCTATGCAAAATCTTACTGTCACCAGTGACTTAAAGTCAGATGATACAAGTAACGACCACTGTGATATCAGTGCAATCTCTAAATATACATGCACACACACGTATTATGAGCTTTTTAAAGACTCTCTAACTACTAAACAGTACTAATTTTATTTTAAAGGAATCCTTCAACTGACAAATTTCCATTGCTCTCTAGAATGCAGATACCTTGCTGGATTGAAGTTTAGCACTACATACTGACTGTAAAGTCATTCCACTTGATTTTCCTGTAAAAGTCAACTGGTTCAATAGACAAATAACTTGAACTGTGAGAATTGATATGAGTAATCTCATTAGTATGCCTGATTTAAAAAGCAAATGTATAACGACAGGATTAGCTTTATAAACCTATGTTCACTGCAAATAAAAACCAAACGAAAATCTGTTGCAGATAAGCAAATTTTAATGCATAATTCTCATTATCTACTATCAAGATGTACCATGACATCTGAAACTACGTCCTTAATTGAAGCAATGACACTGCTAAGGATAGCCACAAACACACAATACCAGAAAGACTGTAAAAGTCTGGATTTTGTTTTGCAGACCACAAATTCAAAGCTAGCATTTCTGACCATCTTCTCTTTAACATGCAGCTAACATGGAAAATAAACCTATCTGTCACATAATCCCACCAGATACTTAACACCCATTGACAGAACAATCCATACGATCTCATATTAATTCATTTCTATGCTCCTCAGCCTTATTTGTAACATAGCCAACACAAAATACTGAGATTTTTTTAAGCTGTTCACTGATTTTCAGAACCATGGTATTTTCTGGCTTCATAATCCACCTTGATACTGAAAAGAAGATTCAAAATATTTGCATGATGCTACCTAAATGCCATAAAGCGCTGAGAGAATCATGCAGTGATGCACAGTAACACACCTACAGCTGAGACAGCAAAGACCTCTGGTGATTGTCTAGTCCAACTCCCCTGCTTAGTCCAAGCCCCCTGCTGAGACTTAAGTCCTGTCAGGTTTTGGTATCTCCCAGGATTAACATACATACTATCATCAGAAGACTGTTTCCTTTTTCCTTCAAAAAAAAGTACGAACACTAGCAAATGACTTCTAAAAATAAGTATTTAGAGATAGATGTATGAAGAGAGTTGGTACTGTACCTTTATAATCATAAATGTATACAAGTATTGGCTGGTTTTCACCAAAGGCACAAAATGACACCATGTGTTCATGTGGATGAAAGGCAACATCACGAAGTGCAGATGTGAAGGAGAGTTCAGAATATATTGCCACCTGATCTCCTACAAGAGCGAAGTATGGTTATTGGTACCATGGACATGCATTTGATACAGTTGACTAACCGCAGTATTTTGTAGAGTGCCAAAACACTGTAAGTCTTCGTTTAGCTTTCTGAAGTAGGCAATGATCCTGAAGCTAATTCATTATTGAAAAGTAACACGTGGCATAAGACAAAAAAATATAGATTGCAAGCCTTTAAGTTATTCAAGAAGTCAGAAAAGTTAGTGCTGTTGCAACAGCTACAGGAAACCCCAGAGGATGCACCAGGTTAGCTGAGTTGTGGTGCTCTGATAAGCAAGGTGATAGGCAGGTGGTGTTCCACAGTATTTGTTTCTGCTTGCACTTCACCAGAGATATCTATCTTACTTGGGGATTTCAATTATAACACGGACAACAGGAGTGAAAGTTGACCAAAACTTCATTAAGTAAAATCAAATCCCTTCTTCAGATGATGGCATTGTGAATGCAAGTGTAGTATAGTAAGTAAGCAAGAGTAAAAGCCTAGAGAAAACATACTAACACAGCCTCTCCCTCCTTTTCTTTTACTGTGTTTTATTTACTTATTTTTAAAGTTCTCAGACAAAATATATAGTGACATGAATGTGAGCTAATTTAATTGAAAACATAGAAAGAAATTCAAAACAGAACTCTTGGTTACCTGCCAGTTTAAAATTACTTCGTATTTTTCCTTTTTAAAAATTATTAACATCATAATTGGGGACAGAATATGTCATCAAAACAAGAAACCATTTATTACCTTCTGCTGTTTATTGTTCCCTTTACCTCACTGTACAATGAAGATTACAAAGGCTTTATCTTATTTAGATATATTCCACTTCACATTTTTTCCAGAAAGATTTGGTAGTTTTTTTAAGCTACTTTAAAACTACTCAGATTGAGGAATCATTTATGAAAAAAATGTATACTCTGAAGGCCAAACTTATTCAGTTTCTGATCAGCCTTGGGAAATAGACAAAACGTTTTTCAACAAAAGCCTAATCAACAACAAAAACAAAACAAAAAACCCAAACCAAATCAATCAACAGAAAGACTGATTTAACTTAAACCAGAAAGCACAGAAATGTTTAAGATATTCATCTGCATATGAAGAATTGTGGAATTGCAGCTGATCTGAAGGTGCTCCACTCCTGCTGGACATCACAAATGCTTCCTCTGGTTTTTGTTTTTTTTCTAGAGGATTAGATCTTAGAAATTAATGACAGCTACCTAAAAGGTAGTGCTAAGGCTTCAAAGTTTAAGAACATCTTAACTGCAGTTTCACTTCCTATCAAAAGTGTTTCAGTCAAGCTTATAGAACCCTAACCTCTCAATCTTGAAAAACTGGCTTAAAACCATAAAATAATTACCTGTTTCTGGATTCCAAACATATGCCTTTCCATCTTCACTTCCAGAAAAAATGAATGTACCACACGGTGTTAAGGTGCTGTGAATCTTCTCTCTGTCATTTGTGGCACCTATGTATTTCTTTGTAGCCAAGCTGAAGATAAAGAATAATTTGTAAATGGAGCAGATACTTTCAGATTAGTCAACCTAACTTTTTGTCTGCCAGTTTCTCCCTCAGCCTCTCAAGAAAAACAAATACACTGACTTCCAAAAAGATATGCAAGCACCCACTTGCTTTTTTTTTTTTTTTAAATGAACTTGATATTATAGATAAAAGTGTACACCTTTGTCTTTCATTAGAAGAAACAAATACTCAGATCTAGGGAATGGATACAGATACAGCTATTTGAATTTTCTTGATCCCGGGCTTCACAGAAAATGTGGAAATTAGTGCTATTATTCCAAGCTCTGCCAAAACTGTTCTCATTATGCTTCCTCAGTATGACTACATCTCAGTAGTTCTTAAACGTACCTAACAGCTCTCCTTACACTTTTCAGGCTAATATTTTCTTCGCTATAAAAACAGCAGAAGAATCAACAAATTTCAGAAAACAACATTAAATTATTTTACTATTAATACTAATGCTTTTAATATCATTTTGGTGCTTAGGAATACTAACCTTTTTCAGTGAGAAACTACTGGTCAGCATACTCAAAATGATCTAAAAATGAACTGCTGTCCAACAGTTCAGAAGCATCACGTAACACAGAATTTGCACTAGGATTTAAACAAGCATAACCCACCCCATGAGAGGCCATCTCTAATGTGAGGTACAGCTGGGAAAGGTATGAAAGTGCAGAGCGGGGACAGGAGATACACTGTGATGCAGATTTTGAGGCAAGAAGAATGGCAACAGGCCATAACAGCCCTCAAAGAAAGAGGACAGTAGTTTTTTAAACGTTACTGCATGAGCAATGGACATACGCTCGGAGAGTGCAATGTGATTTAGTATGACAGGACAACAGCATTACTTTTAACAATATTCTCAATAAATACATTTGAGATACAATTCTATTTGGCAAGAGAAAAGGATGCTTTAAATGATTACAGTGCAAGACCATATTTGCCCACGTAAGAGTTCGAATAGAAAGACAGCATCTCTGAGATGTCATGCAGAGTATCTCTGAGAGATGTGAAACTAACCTGTACATGAAAGAAACCCTAAGGTCTGAACCAACCCCCTGATCACATACCTGAGTGACAGGACAGCAGCATTATCCAAAAAGATAAAAAAAAAAAAAAAAAGTTGAAAGAGGACAGCTCAGAACAACTAGCTGTCAAAGTGAATTGTGTTGATCTGTGACCTCCACCCCCTCTTTTCTCATGCAGAGAATGAACAGTTAATGATGACGTGTAGGGTTATCACCACTGCGTATCTTACCCTGTGGTTTATTGATAGACTTAAGCCAATGTAGCTGTGGGCTGTGGTCAAAGTGGCAGTCCTGCTGCTACCCTCTCCACCCTCATTTTCCCAGGCTCTCCCTCATTTCTCTAGTGCTTTGGCAGCAGTCAGATGAGTTAGATCAGATAATTGATTAAAATTAAAATTAATCATTTGCTTTTGTAGGCTGATTTTTAGTCGGATCAATTCACTGATCTGACTTAACCTGCATCAAAAGATCTTCAGAACTGATAAAGAGGAAATACTAGGGATACATGACCAAAGGTGTGCTGTGTCCCACTGATAAATTGACTTCAAATAATTGTGCAACTGCACACCATGTTAACCCTTTGTAGAGACTAAACATGCATGCCCAATTTTCTTTCTCAAAGCACAACTCTCTGTACATTTCTGGAATGGTACTGATAGGAGATCATCATCTGCCTCAAAAAAACCCTACAAGTTATCTCAGTTAATGCGTGGATTTCAGGCTTTCATTGAGGGGATAGTTTAGCCTTCTAGCACAGTCATTATAATTTATATTTTACAGTAAGAGATGAAGAGTACACTTTAAGGCTGAGAAGTCCAAACTCACAATCCAATCTAAAAGATCATAGTTCCTCATGCTATCAGAGAGCTAAGGTATTTCCCTCAGGTAATTTCACGTAGAGCACCAGGGGCCTTTGATCTTCTGCACGATGAAGGGAGGAAGGGAACTCACGAAATTAAGGATGAATCATTTACAAAGAGCATTCATATCTTTAATGAGACTTTCCAGAAGAAAATGTTCAGATGCATTTTATCAATTTATGTAACTGATGAGAGTGAGACTTTTTTGTTTTACCCAGAGAAAGGACAGGAGGCAATGGGCACCAACTGAAATACTGGATATTCCATTTATACTTAAGAAAAAAACCTTTTACTTTGAGGGTGAACAAACACTAGACCACATTGCTCCTGCAAGTCATGGACTTCTCAACATTGGAGATAATCAAAACACAACTGGACAAAGCCCTGAACAACCTACTCTCATCCTTTGATTAGGGGGGTTGGACTAGACACTCTCCAGAGGTCCCATGCAACCTCAACAACTCGAGTGATTCTGTCAACCTCTTCATTTCTCTTGCAGTTTATTAGCAAAGCATTATGTTCACAACTATTAAAAATAAGAAAATAATCAAAAATTAGGTTAAAATATCTCACCACCTGCTCAATATATAACCATAATATGTACATCATCGCATTATTCAGCATAGATGATGACAATCTCCATTTTTGTCATGAAAACACTCTTGGAGTGTCTTTCCAATATGAAAAATAAGGCACATATGAATGTTAGAATTTCAAAATTATTCTCAGGCCTAGACTCCTGAATTTCCTTTTCCTGACTCCTAGACTCTTCTTTTCAAAAGTGAATACATTCATTAGATCAGGGTCTTCTCTTTCATGCTGCCTTAAAGCCCCCAAGTAATCCAGGCCATTTTAGGTATTCTATTCTAAAAAACTTACTCAACTTCACATAAAAGGTCTGCAATACAACAGTGTTTTGAAACCATTTCCTAACCCTAACATTGCTGTTCTTAATTAGGACATCTTTCTTCTTCACAACTATATATTTAGTAGTTCTATGGCACCTCACTTCCCTGCTAAGCAAATTTTAAAGTAAAAGGAAATACGCACTAGTACAAAAACCTACTTACATTCTGAGATCCATACTTCTCAGGGTACTGTCTTTGGCATGGATTAATAAATGCCTTCCATTTGGATAAACCTCCAAATGATTTATTGGAGTTCCTCTAATATCATTTTCTTTTATTTCCTACAGAAAGGTGGAAAATAAGAAAAAAAAAAAGGTTGTGTTTTAAATTTGATGTTTGTAATCATCATTATTCATTTTTTTCCTCTTGCATTACTTTTTTCCTGCCCTCTTTACTCTATTTGGTTAAGGAAAATGTTTGTTCCTAGATTAAGGCACTGTATCCTTAGCAATCAACTTCTCACAACCACAGGACAGATTCCATTATGATTACGAACTTCTGAAACACAGTGACAGAAATGCTGACTGAACACTAGGCCTCAAAGGTATGAAGAAAGGTGATTTGTAAAATCTGTGGTCTGTTTTATTGTTGCCTCTAGTGAATAAATCTTACGAATTTGCATCTGTTAACATGACATTATTAAACCTCAAGCATTTTTATGTTTTATACATAAAAAATTAAACCTGTGAAATACTTCAGAAATGCTAAGTCAATGAATCACAGCTTGTTTTGTACTGTTAAAGAAAATACACCTTTCCAGTTAACCAAAAGTTATTGTATACAAAACAAACAAATCCTGAATTCAAATCAAGTGATTAGATTTGGAACAGTTCACAGAAAAATTACAATGCTAGCTTAAGAAATCTGTACACCTTATTAATCCTCCAGTGTTGAAACGAGTGTTGAGAACTTCCTTTCACAGATGTATCCCAAACTATGATCAGTCCTGAACTGTCTCCCGAGAACATGTGGAGCCCTGTGAAATAAAAACCTCATATGAGAATACCCTACAGAAGAACCAACAAAGAAGATGATTTATGAACAAGAAAAAAAACCTTTTCTATTGTTTTTGAGAATAGATAAACATCAATCCTTTCCTCTTTTCCTATGGCAGAACGAGTACAAACACATTTTGTGCTGCATGATGAAAGCTGATACCACATATGTGGATTTAACAAATAAGTTAGACACAAGGATGTTGAAAATTTTATTTACTCATTTTCTATTCATATTCTCTAGAACCATCAAAAAAATGAACACCCATAGCTCAGTGAGTGTTACATGACCAACTAGTACTTATCTATACATTCTCTTAGAGTATCTTGAACAAATTCCAATAGCCGTTCTTAACTTTACTTCTTTGTAAAAATGCAACTCTTTCCTCTTCTTAGTAACTACTCTCATGAATACTTAAAATAAAAATGAACCCCGCAATTACTAGTGATGTCACTAATACCAGAAGTCAAATACTTTCATGTATCTTATCCATTCACCCATCTTCAGCAGTTCCCACCATCCAGCAGCACATAAGTACATCTCTCACACCCATTTTGCTGTTAATCTACCAGCTAACACACATCACATTTCCACTTCTAGCATCACAGTTCTCACAACCTTATTATTGCTACCCTGTTTTCTCCTTGCTTTGAGTTGACAACTTTGAACAACATTGAGGATCTGTCTTTGTTACTGTTCTGATCATGTAATCTTCTGAAGCGCTGACGGAATTCTCTGGAAGTTGTTTTCAAACTTTCTGCTTCTGCTCTTGAGTTAGTGCATAATTCTTCCACTTATTTCTTCATTCCAATTTGCTTTTTCAAATTTACATCTCTACACTAACTACTAAGCTTTCTACCTCACCCTCACACATTTGCACCCTCTGTGCAAGCTTCTTGTGTGAAGCTTCTGTGCTTTATTTTCTGCCAATTTTTGTTGCAATACGCATAAAACATGAGCTAACAAACAGCATGTAGTTACAGGGACAATGCAAACTAAACTACTATCAAAACTTGCCCAGTCATCCTGGCTGAATACCTATACATTTGTTTGCTCGTCCTTTCTACACTTACCTTTTCTGATTACTCTTGAACAACAGAACCAGGAACTACACATCCCTTTGTGTTTGCCGAAGTAGTCCCAAACAGTGCACAGTACTAACACATCAATTGCAAGCACAACTAAAATGGTTCTATTCTAGCATTTGACATTGCCCCTGGGAAATAAAGCAACCAAGTAACACTCAGACTGGTCTTCAATTGAAATGAGCAGTATCTGAAGAAGCAGTACTACGTGTATACCTTCTGCATCAAAACAAAGTGTGTTGATGAAACCTTTGTGACCATCAAGCTCCTGCAGCAGCTGCCCATGGATTTCTTTCACATTTGCATTCCATATTCTAATCATGGAGTCATAACATCCCGTCACCACCAAAGAGTCAGCAACTGGGTGGTACTTCGCAGTGTAAACA
>VXAV01005337.1:426765-444609 GCA_013399715.1 Alectura lathami | reverse complement strand
ATTCCTCTTTTTTTTTTTTTTTTCTCCTTTTAAATACACGGGCTTTTTCTCCAGAACTACATTCAAAATTTAAGAGAAATTAAAATATCCAGAGTAGTAACTTGATGATTTAAACTGAACTTGATACATTTGTAAGAATGACAAATTTGTCATGGCAACTTGCAGGCCTTTATAATATGCAAAATATCTGCTTATGAAATACTTCAGTAAACGCTCTTCACTTCAGAATAAAGGTAAATACATCTTGCTAGAAACTAAACATGCAAGCAAGTGTATTTATGTTTTTTAACTTCTCTAAAATGAAACATGACAATGTTGAATCGATAATTTCAGCTTAGAAGAAACTTACTTTACTTATAGTTCATGTAGCTAGAGTTCAGATACAAAAATTATTTCACATGTATCTCAATTCATAATTATATAGAGCATTTTGGAAAAATAACATGTCATCTACCTACACCTACGGAGACAGACAAAAATACACTGTGGTTCTTTTAAAGATAATTTAACTTTAAAGGTAAAAGAGTAAGTTTTATGTATATAAAGGAAATAATGAGAGATTATTAATTCCTTTAAAGAACATTGGCTTCAGTGTTCTTTGGAACAAAGACATGTAACATCATGCCAACATTACTGAACTCTTTCACAGGACACCATATCACAAAACAGATCATTGTTGCTAATAAAGGGCTTCATTATGTACAAGGACTAGTCTAAAAACAAAGGAGCTGCCAATTTATTTGTTTATTTATTTCAGTTGTCAAGCAAATATTCTTAGGATTTTATTTCACTTGGTTTTGAATACACATTTATTTGCAGAATGGCAATTTTCTGGAAAGTAATGAACGTTAACATAAACACACATTTTAAGGACCCTGCCATTTGTAGTTTAAAAAAATTGCATTGTAAAACAGATTCAATTATTTTTTACTATTATTATTATAATTAGCAAACATTACTGATAAATAAAGTTTAGGTATATTTAAGTGTTCTCTTTGAAAGAATTTGTACAATTTAGCAAAAATTTGCTAAACAGTTTCCTGGCTTACTTCCACTACCAGAATAGCCTGACTCTTTCAGATTTGTAGAGAATTCTGGAGATAAAAAACACTTGATTCTTCTGGGAAAAAATGCTTGGATTAACTATATTTGGTTGAAAGCTATGCCTCCTCTACTGTTTCCAAGAATTCCTTGTATTTTGTGGTTTTAGTTTTTGTGTTTTTTTTTTACTGTTTTAATGAATGACTTGCGTCATAAAACACCATAAAGCTATTAAAAGGTAGCAGAACTTGAAATTATTTTTCTTTAAGAAGGAAAATAAAACACTTCACCTGTCCAGGCAATCTTGTCCATTTAAACTGCTCTTTTTTCTTCTCTGGAGAAATTATTTCACAGGATTTTTTAGATTCCCCACTCTGGAGCTCGCACAGAATTGCGCTGCTTTGTTCTGGTTGGACAGCCACCATCGAACGTAAAGAAGGATCAACCTTAAGCCAAAAAAAATTAATTATTAGGAAAAATGAACACTGTAATATCTGAAAAGATCAAAAGGTACTTTTTACTTCAAATGCATTGCATTTTTACAGCTGAAAAATGAAGACACAGGAAAAAGCTTGATACATGAGAACCAAATAGCAAAAAACTAATTTAAAGCAATTCAGAGTCAAGTGACTGACTGCCCCTCTCACTTACTGAATTTACACACTTGCATGAGTCCAGCAACTTCAAACAGCATTTCTCTCAATTAAAAGCAGTATCTATTTTTCTGAACGTTTTCTGTGAATGGCAGAATATGCAATGTTGCAGATGGAAGAGTATGTCTATTTCTCGAAAGACAGCTACAAAGAGCTGAGTTTGGAATGCAAATCTTGAGATGAAAGGTTCTTTTTAGAGCCAGTTACACAATAGCTATTTTATGTCCTATGTACAAGTACAGCTTTTATCACATGCACACATCTACACGACACACACACACTATAGCTAGTTACCAGCTCCTACAGAAAAAAATCTGTGCATCTGTAAATACGTTTATAGATGTAATTTAACTTACATGATCTGGTAGTTTTATGCCTCTTACAGTTACATATAAAGTTGATGGATAACGCTTTTTAGGACATTTTGCCCACCAGTCATAAACCTCAACAGTATTTGAATGTGACCTGGTCTTTGAAGGTGGGTAATACAATTGCAGACGGAGCTTTCCATCAATGTTTAGAACCCCATTGGCACCAACAAGCTGGAAAAATGATTAAAAACAGAAGTGTGTAATGTTAAGAAAAATTAATAAAAATCTTTGATTATTTGTAATATAGTAAGCAACTACAGCATAAATGCTGAAATCCACCCCCCAATGGGGAAGTTTAGTATTCCTAGAAGTGGTACTGGAATATGAATGCATCAAACATCCCCATCATCAAGTTACTAAGAGGAAAGCTCAGATGGCAGTCTAGTTCTTGAATATACTTCACATGCACAGCAGCAATATCCTGCAGGTGGGAAGACCTCTGCAGTTCCAATTTCTTCCAAAGCTGCCTCCTCATCCACATAACTTCAAATGCTTCAGAAAAGAACACTGATAAGGCTTTGATTCAAAGCAGAAGACAGGAAAGCAGTAACTTCTCAAACTTCAGAGGAAATTGATCTAAATGGAGTTAGAGAAGTGAATTGCTATTCCTGTCTAAAAATTAGGCCATGCTATTAGAACAAGTCAGAAATTCGTGCTTACTTTCTTCATTCTGTGTACCAGCTGCCATTAACACCGACCATTGTTTATCCAGACACTTCTACACTGACTAATAGGTGAATGGATAATGCAGACAGATGCAACGGTAATGAAGAACAGGTCACAGTTTTATTTGTATTTATGAGCTTGAAGTGCATCCTTTGACTTGTTCAGGAGCAGGCTATGTTGAAGACCTGGATGCACAGTTTCCATCAGATATACACCCAGATAGGGGATTCCAGACCCCTGATTCCCCTAGATTCATCTTGCGAACAGCTGAGAGGAAAATCAGTACAGAATTACCTAGAGGTCCCTGTGCTTTTCTCTAAGCTTGCAGTCTCTTGTTACGGACTGCTCAATGGCTGTGAAGATCAACCACCCACAGGGCAAGATAAAAATGAACAATCCTCACTTAAAGCACGTAATATCTCATTAGATCTTAAATCCAAAATAGGACATTCAAGTTTCCCCTAAAAGGAGAAGAAAGTACATGATGTATGGGCTGAATTGTCTGCACCTCATTGCTGCAACATTTCAGGCTCTGCAACTAAAAATGACAGTCATTTCACAATCAGGCTAGGGAGTCTCTCCAAAGACTGGACAACTAAAAATAACATTAGAATACAGCCCAGACAAGGTACAGAGATCAGCAGACTTGTTCTTTCCTTTGCAGAGACAATCTCCTTCCATTCTTGATGAACAACAAGAAATCTTACACATCCTACACTTTCTTGAAAAAACATTCTTTTCTGACAAATGTATTCCTGGGAATTTTGTATGCAGAAGAGAGAGGAGAGGGAGCAAACAGCCAAGCAAGAGAAGAATTCGTTTTCCATCTCCATTGCCCGAAAATATTCGGAAATGTTTTACTACTTAGCAGCTAGTTTATTTTATATAACTTAATTAAAAAAGCTTTATAATATTTGCTTCTTCCTTTAAATGTTTACAATACCTTTAGAAATGCCCAACAGACTTTTCGGAAACCACGGGCCTGAATTTGTGCATCAGAGTTGGCTCTTACTTCATCCATACTTAGCAAATCAAGGATCTGCAAGCAACAGCAGAAATACAGATGTACTTCTAATGAATATATACTTTATGGCAATAAAAAAATACTGCTAAAAATACATTAGATGTGATTTATTAAACAGATTTCAACTTTAGGCAATTACAAAAAAGTACTTCTTCCACATAAGCACACAATTAGAAGTAACAGAACCTTCTGCATTTGCCTGATGAGTATTTATGACCTGTTTAAAAAAAAAAAAAATTTAAGATCAGGCTTATTTTTTCCCTTCTCTCTCATTAAAAAAAAAAAAAAGGAAAAAGTTCATGTGTAATTTTCATAAATCCCAATAGTTCACAAATCATACATATAGATAAAAAAAATCCTACAGCCAAAACAAGTTGTGAATTAATCTAGCTGGAAAAGGTCCGTCAGAAAGCTGATTTTCCTTCCCAACTGCATCAGTTATGCCTATGAGTTTATTTATTTTTCTGGTCAGACCAGAATCTTCGCATACATAGCAAATCGTGTAAGTTTATCTGGTATATAAAAACTTGGAATCATTCTATTTTCTAAGCTACAGTTCGAAAAACGTGCTGGTCAAACGTCACATTTTCTGTGTAGTCCTACTTTTGGTTCCATCATTACCACGATTCCTATGAAGAACCTCTAGCACAACTGTTCTTACATTTGTGCTAAGTAACTGGAGACTCCTAATTCTACAAATGTGTTCACTTATGAGTACCACAGAAAAATAAACATATGGTGATATGGTATATAAAATATATTTGAAATATATATTTTAAAAAAAGGAATGAAAATTTATTATATTAGCTTTCCACTTTCAGTTTAATACTGAGAATCTCTCTTGTATACGCTACTAACAAATACTGAAATACTTCAGCTAGAAATTAGGTTGAAAACATAGTCTATAATTTCTAAAATGTTAATGGAAAACAAGGCAACAGCTTGTTCATCAGTACAACAGAAAATAAGTGTTGCTGCAAGCAGACAGACTCCATCTTTGAGCTTCCAGTACTTAAGCTTCTTTTTATATTTCAAGAATTGCTATCCCACACATATAGACTGGGAGAAGAACTCATTGGGAGCATCCCCGCAGAGCAGGACTTTGGCGTCCCGGTGGACAAAGAACTTGACATGAGCTAGCAGTGTGTGCCTGCAGCCACAAAGGAGGTGCTGGAGCACCTCGCCTATGAAAAAAGTTTGAGGGAGCTGCGCTTGTTCAGGAGGGTTTGCTCAGGGGAGGCCTCATTGTACTTAAAGTACAGTACTTAAAAATGGAAGGCAACTTATTACATGGCCCGACAGTGATAGGACAAGGGAACATGATTTGCTAGCTGAGTTCGTAAGAAAGCTTTGTTTCCCTTAATACTTACATATTAGGCTTTTTTTTTTTTTAAGCTGATAAATAATGGTACTAACAACGACCAATACCACATTTTGAAGTCTCCACTTTATGCTGGATATTCACAGAATCATGGAATGGCTTGAGTTGGAAGGGACCTCAGAGATCATCTAGTTCCAACCCCTGTCGTGGACAGGGCTGCCAGCCACTAGCTCACTAGATCCAACTGCCCAGGAACCCATCCAGCCTGGCCTGGAACACAGCCAGGGATGGGGCAGCCACAGCTTCTCTGGGCAGACTGTGCCAGCGCCTCACCACTCTCTCAGTGAAAAATGTCTTCCTAACATCCAACCTAAACCTCCCCTCTTTCAGTTTTAGCCCATTCCCCCTTGTCCTACCATTATCCACCTGTGTAAAAAGTCGGTCCCCCTCCTGCCTGTAAGCTCCTTTCAAGTATTGGAAGGCCGCAATGAGGTCTCCCCGCAGCCTTCTCTTTTCCAAGATAAACAATCCCAACTCCCTCAACCTTTCCTCACAGGAGAGGTGCTCCAGCCCTCTGATCATTTTGGTGGCCCTCCTCTGGACCCGCTCCAACAGCTCCACATCCCTTCTGTACTGGGGGCCCCAGGCCTGGACCCAGTACTCCAGGCGAGGCCTCACAAGGGCAGAGTAGAGGGGGACGATCACCTCCTGATGGCCACCCCTCTCTTGATGCAGCTCAGGATGCCATTGGCCTTCCTGGCTGCAAGAGCACACTGCCGGCTCATGGCCAGCTTTCATTGATTACAACGCCCAAGTTCCTCTCCACAGGGCTGCTCTCAAGGAGTTCTTTTCCCAGTCTGTACACACACCTGGGATTGCCCCGACCCAAGTGCAACACCTTGCACTTGGCCTTGTTGAACCTCATCAGGTTCTCGTGGGCCCACTTTTCCAGCCTGTGCAGGTCCCTCTGGATGGCATCCCTTCCTTCAGGGGTATCAACTGCACCACTCAGCTTGGTGTCATCAGCAAACCTCCTGAAGGTGCACTTGATCCCACAGCCTAAGTCGTTGATAAAGATGTTGAAGAGCACCGGTCCCAAGACGGACCTCTGGGGGACACCGCTCGTGACCGGCCTCCACCTGGACATAGAGCCATTGTGACCATCCAGTCAGTTCTTTATCCAACGAACAGTCCATCTCTCTCCTGTTTAGAGACAAGCTTTGCTATTAATTCACAATAACTGAAATAAAACATTTGAGTAAGTCATCTACATACTGTTGAATAAAGGCAAATACAATGAAATCGTAACAATCAAAGATTTAAAACATTTAATCTTACCTCAAAAAACAGAATGACCTCAGGGCTTTCTTCAGTATTTTGAATAAAATAATTTAAACGCTCATTAAATATGACTTGCTCCTCCCATTCTGGAACTGTTGATTTAAACTGCCTGAAGTCATATGGGTGTGTCATAATAGGAAGAATATGCTCTATTTGCTCTTCTTCATAATAAGATGAAACTTTCCTCTTGCTGTTTGAAAATTTCCAAACAGTTACAATTGTTATAATGCCTTAAAAAACCCCAAACTCAAACAAAACAGTAATTTCAATCAGTGAAAGCAAAGAAATATACAAGATACGATTCATTTGATTTTAGAAAAAAAAAATCTAAAATCATACAGAAGTTAAGGCAATGTACACAGAAATGCGACAGGCTGGATTTCAAAATACTAACAATCAAGTTACTGTGACCAAATTTATGCATAATGATCATGGCAGAGTCTATGGTATAAACAGTGTTAGAATTTGGTTTTCAGGATAATTATGGATAATGACATTGCAAGGAAGTAATTGAAGTGATCAGAATTACAAAGAATGAAACTTCATTACAATAAGTCCCTTTAAGAAAATGAAAAGGCAAATACTACTTTTGTAACAAGAGTTTTGCTTACTTATTCTAATCTTGGCTTCCACATATTTTTGAGATTTGAGAAATTTTCTCTCAGGAAAGAAGACAGAATAAATGATGCCGTAAACACGTGGACCTCTACAGCAATAAAAACTAGCATGGAGCATTTTAAAGAGTTAAAAAGGAAAGACCACCACCCTAATTTACTGTAAGTATATATGCACATAGATGTAGAAGCTGCAAAACGACCTTGCAAGCCTCAAATCCAGCATTATTTTCACATTTCATTTTCAAGGGATAAAGAAATATGTATTTATAACAGACAACAGGAATAGCTTATTGAAAAAACAAAAGTCACCTATCATCCTTCTTGACATATAAGCCACTCTTCTGATCAACAATATGGATTTTAACCATAGGATGAGATACCAGATCAGTTCTAAGTCGATCAGATCGATGGATATAAACTCCCAACACAAGATCATCATCAAAAACAAATTTAGACTGAGTTGAAATTTCTGACGTCTTCATTTCCTCATCAGTTTCTGCAGTAACTCCTGTGTCTTCTTCTAGAAATAGCAACAACGACAACAGCAAAACACACACAAAAAAAGCAGGAGGTTACTATGTGGCAGTTTAAAGGAATAATAAATAATTCACATTCTCTTATCAATCAATGTTGAAGTAATAAAATTTCATATGTTCTTTTTGTAACAGTTTAAAATAAAATCAAAGTCTGCAGCATTTTAAACATGGTTGAATACACTCAATGTATATAAATTCATGCAATCAATTCCTATTACCAAATGTTTTTATTTAAAACAGAGGTCTTTCTCTTGATTGACATAAGTTCTTCTCTGCCACAATTACTTCGAATTAATATAGCCCTGGACTATTGCCTACAATTTTATTTTGTTTTTTAAAAACAAGGTAAGCAGCAACTGATGCTTTCTCCAGTGCATCTTCCCTGAATCTATCAAACATTGGCTTAAGAATATCCGAATTTAGAAGTTACAGTGAGACTGCCATGCTTAATAGTTAGCAAAAGACCTGCTCCTCAGGAATTTGTGTAATGTCCGTTTTTTAAAAAAATTGCTTCCAATTTTGCTCTCTGCAATATTTGAGGAAATTAATTTTCCAACATGACCATGTCTTGCATGAAAGAAGTACTTCTTACACTTGAGTTGAGCAGCAGGTTAAACCAGCGATGATACAGCACTTACAATGAAAGTAAGATGTGATGAAATAACAAAAAGGCAATTAGAATATGCATCTAAGTAATGAATGAACTGTGGAGCTGGTGTATATATATATAAAATATTACTCTTAAATGACACTTCTTAACAACTTAGAAATTTTAAAACTGTCTCCAGGAACTGACTTCTCAAGATTTTATGTAGATAGATCAAAGTAACATCCTTACAAATGAGCGTTAGAATTGGAAGCAAAAAAATACAAATCATTACAGAAACGTAAGTAAGCTCAACATCAGTCTCAGCCACTGCTGTGACAGTACTACTGGCAAAATATTTAAATAACAAACAACCAAAAAAACCTTTCAACAACGAAGAGGTTTGGATACAGCAGCACACAATTCACTCTGCTGGCAGACCTTTTTTGGTTTCCTTTTTAACCTTCTTTGCTTTAGGTTTCTCTTTCTTCAGGCTTTCCTCCAGGTTCTGTCCTTCTGATACAAACTGCCTTTCCAAGCAGTGATTTCCATCATCAGCTTCTGCTGGATGATGCTGCAGCTCAGAAAGGGACACTGCACTGCAATGTAATGGATTATGGTCAGCAACTGCATTCTATTGCATACATGGATACTTCCAGAATCTGTAAGTTTAATATTAATCTCAGTGTTCTGAAACATTATTTCATAATACTTTTTTCATAACGGCATTGTCTAGTTAGCTCACCACCTAAAATACACACACAGGCAAAAGCTCTCTGATAACCTAGCTTAAAACTATACGAAAAACTTTGCTTAAGATTCATATACAAATGATACACTTCATCTCAGTACCTTGTTTCAACTTCAGATACAACTGTGATTTCTTTCTTCTTTTTCTTCTTTTTGCCCATTTCATCATTCAATGCAACTTTATGGCTTTGAACACTGGAGGTAAATGCAGACATCTGTTCTCTAAGTTTCATTCTTATTTTCTTTCTAATTGCATCTACCTCATCCTCAGCCACATGCAGCTGATACGCTTGAATTAGCTCTTCTTCCTCTTCCAATTCAGTTACATTTCTCTCTTCAGACAAGGAATTTTTAATCTTTCCATCACCTTCTTGATGAGGTATATCTGTTTGTGATTTACTTTTTGTCTTTTTCTTTGGAGAACTCTTGGAGAACCTTTTCTTTTCAGAACTCTCCAATTTAGCTCCACATACATTTTCTTCCTCATTAAATTGTTCTTGTGAAAGTGATTTCTTTTTCTTCTTGTTAGACTTCGGTTGCTTGTTTGCCTCTCCACTAACAATATCATTATTTATTTTCTCTGCAATTGATGCTTTTTCTCGGAGTTTATTTTTTGTAAATCGGGGACTCTCTTCTTCGGGATTGTATGTGTTGTTTATAATTGCTTCATCATTCCCACTTTCTTTACTTAGATCAATATTATTTCTGAAGGTGTCAAGCTATAAATGAAAAGAATACAAAATATACTTGTAATAAAACTATGTTCTAAGGATGAACATGCTACTTTATGTTATTTCTTTAGCAGTATTACACAAAACAAAGTGAAGTCAAGGATCTAATAGCTTTCTTGTTTAAAATTAACATGTGACAGATTGAAAGACAACATGTAATTCACTCTGAAAAAAAAAAAAATTGTATTTGGGCACTCCACCTCCAGTATAGTTTCACTATGTTTTTAAATGACTCCTATGTATATCTAGTGAAAAAGAAATCAGCAAGTCCACTCCATGAATATACGCCAATGCTTTACACTATGATGGACTTGAAAACAACATGCAGCATGAAAACAAACATTTTCATCCATTTAAAATGCATGTTAAGAGACTAGCTTCAGGCTCAGCTGTTTGGAGCATTTATCACTGGAAGTTAGTTGCCAACGTTTGACAATGAAATTATATTAAAAAGTGCTAAAACTGGGAATAAAAAAGATTTACATTAAGACTTCAAAAAAAAAGATGAAATTGAAAAAACCAACGACAGAACATTATTCCTAGTTCAATGACAAACAGTTTATCTAAAGACTGGTCTAGGAAGCCAGCTAAGATTAATTTCAGTTAATACATTTGTCTTTGTACTCCTGCCTGTTTTTAGTGCGTTTCAAAGAACATGTAGCTTATCTTCCTCCCTCTGTCAGGTTTCTTTTCTTGGCTACTAAAAGTCGTAGCAACAAACAACAGAGCAAGTAACTAATGTCCAGCTCTGTAAGAAGCTTGACAGACTGCTGTTCGTCATTGGAGCTTCTATAAAGTCACTGTGGTTCATCTACTCTATTTACTTCAATAGAGATCCCTGGAGTTTCCATATGAAACATTACTAAAGGACTTTAAAACACAAAGCATGTATATAAAAAGAAGTAGGAGAAGAAACATAGAAATCTGCGTGCAATCTTTTCTTTGCATCCCTCAATAAACACAGCCATCTTCCCCTTCTAGCTGGGATTCTGAACACAGAAGAACTTACTCTTGTATTTACACATGCCAGCAAAGCAAGAGACTCTTTTACATTATATTTTAGACATCACACTGATTCTTTGTATTCACTATTGACTTCCTACTGTATACTCTATGGCTCACAAAGTAAGTACATATACACATATCCACTAAAATACCAGCTTTGGACAGTCAATCAGGAGACACAATTGTACTTCTTTATGACAACACTACATTTTATACAGAAGTAAATTTAGAATAGAATCGTTTGAGTAGGAGTGGACCTTTAAAGGCCATCTAGTTCAACTACCCTGCAATGAACAGGGACACCTACAGCTGGATCAGGTTGCCCAGAGCCCCATCCAGCCTGATAGAGAATGTCTCCAGGGAATAGTTATACAATAAATAATAAATACATGCAACATTTTGATACTATAGAAAATACCATTCCATTGTCTTCAACAAATTACAAAACAATGAATATGCACTTCCAACCTGTGGTTTGGATGCAATTGTAAAAAAAAAAAAAAAAAAAAAAAAAAAGATTGACAGTGTAAAACCTAGCAGGAAGAAAATTATAATAATAAAAAAAATTGTCTTTTAAGCAAACTTCTTTCTTTAGAAATTCCAAACATAGTCATCAATAATTTGGATTATATAGGACTCAAACATTATTTTTCTCTTCAGGAAAAAAGCTACAATATGAACTCAGAGAAATCTTTCAGGCTCTTATAATGAGGGATATGCCACAAACAAAAATGTCGCAAACAAAAAAAGTAGATAGAAGCATTCCTAACCTGCAAGTCTCAAGCTAAGGCACAAATACTTAAAACGCGTACAGTGTCTCAGGTGACATGTAATGACATGTACAGAAACAGAGCACACACAGAAATGTGCTGATGACAGAGACCAAAATGAAGAATACCTTTCAAATGTATAACATTGTTCGTAAATTCCTATATCAGTAACTGTAGGGAATGAAACTGATGATTATCTAAATTCTTGTTGGTTCTCAATTCACAGATTTGTCACACATCTGTCTTACACACCTGTATTATTCTCAAAACCAAATAATGTTATGGCTATGATCCTACATCCTATCATTCAAATTCCCACTGTAGTCAATAATGAATTTGAAAATCCTAACGCTTTTTGGAAAAAATGTCAATACTTTTTTCTATTACTATAAATGACTGCATGCCCACAGACACCATTTATTCTTTACCAATGCAACACTCCAAACAATTTCAACATGCCTCCAAATTACCAAGATCAATTTCTGGTATATAATAAATAAAAGCCACATCAAAACCAGAAGATATGGGCAGAAATACATTTAAAATAATTAAAAAAAAAAAAAAAGCTTATCTCTCCTTTCTACAGTGTATTTTCCTAGTCTCTTGCCACTAAGAGTGGCAATCAAATAAAATTTGGATGTGTTCAAACTTACCACAATATTCTCCTGAGAGTGGAAATTCTTTTTCTTTGATTTCTTTTTGTCTGTTAGGCCAGCACGACGTCTGAAGATTTCCTCAAAGCGAAATTTGGTCTTTGCCTTTGCCTCACTTTCAACTGAAATAAGAAAAGTAGACTATGATTCAATAATCGCTACTGTTAAAAAAGTGCATAATCATGCTTTAAAATTACAGTACACAAGAATTATTTTTATGAGGAAAAATTTACCACGAAAATTGCTTAGTATTCAGTTAAGAATTTCCAGTGAGTGTAAACTGCAGGAGGATAACTCAGCAACATGGTAAAAACACTGCTGCTTGTTGCTGAAACCAGCACTGTTTTCTCTGTTTCCTGAAGAAAGTAAATTTCTAAACAGCACACACACCAGATCAACAGAAGACCCCGGGCTGGCCAAAGCAGAGGACAGTTATTGCCCTCACTGTTTATGAGCAGTAGCACACTGATAACGGAGGTACCAGGAGACAGAGCAGCTCTGGGTTCTTACTAAGCCTGAAACAGATGTGCAAGAGGCAGGAGTGCCCATGGATCTCAAAACAGTGAGAGCTGAGAGCCCTCGCCTTTTCCTGAACCATGATACCGCCATCAACAGCATTTTGACCCTTGAAGCAGGTGTTGTAGCCCCACCACTCCACGCCAAAGCAATGCTTAGCTTGTAGCTAAAGAGTTAAAACTGCAGTCCAGCACACCACTGAAAAAAAATATAGCATATTTGCCACTGTAACTAAGATATTTAAAGAAGCCCTCAATTTAAAAAAAAATAAAAAAAACAATACTTCAAAAATCAGCATTAAGCATGGACTCAAAACAGAAATAATGCAGTGTGAAAAGATTATCAATGGAAGGCACTCCCATCACATCCTTCTAGCTAGTAATCCACATTAGAAATCAAGCACAAACGGTCTTACCTCTTGGCATTTTCAGTCCTCAGTTAAAAGTGGCTCAACATACCAGCTGCTTCTTCCTCAGAATTCACCACTCTATTTCACGTAATTATCAACTTTAATTAACGTAATGGGTCCAGAGACTTGATGCTACAAACCAAATGCATGCTAATTAATATCAAGGATGAGTACTGGTCTCTCAGACAAATACTCTAGGAACATGTATTTCTCTGAACTATGACAAATTATTTGCTAGCAGATATCAGCTCAGAATTCTCAGCATCTGTCTGATACCTACCATTTGAGAGCTATGGCAATTTAAAGAGACATTTTTCTGAACAGCCAAATATTTCACTACAACAGTCCTCCAAACTTAAACAAACAAACAAACAAAAAACACCAATCAAACAACAACAACAAAAAAAACACAACCCTACCGTACAGTTTGTTTAAATAGTGACCTGTGAAGCCATTTACATTGAAGCTGTTCAGATCAGATTCATGTCTGATAGCATCTCCAGGGAAGTTACATTTTAGCCATCTGATAGCCTACAATGAAAAAGGTTTCATAGCTGCCAGCAAATCTCACTTCACTGCAATTCTCTAAATGTTTATGTTTACATAAAGCATTTGTATTTTATATAAAGCAGACAAGGAACTACACTAAACTAATTTCTTTAAGGAAAAAATGTTAGGCCCTCCTGGTAGTAGATAAAAGCTTAAAAATGCAATCCAAACAAAGCTGGAAGGCAAATAAAAAGATTACAGTTTTATCTTTTCATCAAGAAAAATCAGAATGTTGTACAAAAAGAACTTTAATACAAAAAGCTGTTTTGTAAACAGTGGAACTAGTGAATCCCAGCTTCCTACAAGGCCTTATGTTCCCCTCGGCCTGCCACGCAACACCCTTCCACACGTGCCAACCCTTCCAATGGCCCCTCAGGGAGGAGCTCCAAGATCTCCCTAGTGAGCAGCCTCTGTTGGTCACCACTCCCACATTCAGGGGACACCTAGGGCACGCCAGCCCTAGCAAATTCAGACACAGCAGTAAGCAGTACCACGCTACGCGGTTAAGCTGTCCTCAGCACAGCTCTGATCCAAGTCGTCCAGCACCCTCCCACGCAATTCCTGCATATGGATCAGGAGTTGGTATGGCTTCTAGATCGCTGTTACCAGGCAGCTCACACGTGGACGCTCTGGGGCTATGAGAGCTTCACAACATTAAAGTGGGCCAAACAAATCATGTGGCCTCAGCACTCCAACACCTTCCTGGGCACTCCTATTCTACAGGAACACACTTACGCACCCCAGCACCTGCGCTGCAGTACCCTCAGATCCCCCTCCTCTCTTAGTGACTTGCCTTGTCTTCCACAGGCTACAAGCTTACATAGAATCATAGAATGGCTTGGGTTGGAAGGGACCTCAAAGACCATCTAGTTCCAACCCCCCTGCCGTGGACAGGGCTGCCAGCCACTAGCTCACTAGATCAAACTGCCCAGGAACCCATCCGGCCCGGCCTTGAACACAGCCAGGGATGGGGCAGCCACAGCTTCTCTGGGCAGACTGTTCCAGCACCTCACCATTCTCTCAGTGAAGAATTTCTTCCTGATGTCCAACCTAAACCTCCCCTCTTTCAGTTTTAGCCCATTCCCCCTTGTCCTACCATTATCCACCCGTGTAAAAAGTCGGTCCCCCTCCTGCCTGTAAGCTCCTTTCAAGTATTGGAAGGCCGCAAAGAGGTCTCCCCGGAGCCTTCTCTCTTCCAAGCTGAACTTTTGTTCACATCACGTGTTCCTTAGAGTATCTTGGTCTGCTAGTTGGCAAAATCAAACCAACAAATACAAATAGAAAAGGCTAAGTGTATGCGATGGTTTGGGTTTGAAGAAGCGCTGCTTAGTCAGTTGCCAGGTGTCGCTCGTTCGCTTTGTGTACTAAGCAAAGCTTTTACACTAAGAACCCAACACTCTCAGAATGTCTGAAAAGTGCAAGGATGACCAGAGTGACTTCCGAGGAAATGATCTGTTCTGCGATATGCTCCTCCTTTCACCCACAGGGCAGGAACATTTTCCTTCACTTAAAATTGTTCAGACTCATAAAGCAAAGCTTTACTGACACAATTAAGCAGTAAGTGTTGAAAGTAACACAAGTGCCTAATTCTTACAGGGAATGAAAACAGAAAATACTACTGAAAATAAATCTGCTTTTGAAATTTAAACTATTACACAAAGTGGCCATTTAATACAGTCAGTAAGTGCTGCTGTTCAAGTAGTTGGTTCACAATCAGCTAGAAAATATAATTTGAAGGAGTAGAAAACAAAATACAGTCATAAAACAGAGCAGATTACATCACTGCAATCATTCACTGCAAGTGGTGGGAACATGGAAGATTCTTTTATGATTAGTGGTTTCAACCACCTCTCCAAAAACCTACTTACAAACAACAGATGAGACGATGAAGCGCTCTTAACAAGAACAAAAAATATGAGATGACACAGAGCAAGGCAGCTCGCCTACTGCGAGCATGGAAATAATCTTAGAGCCAAAGGATAAATGAATCATATGTCAACAAAACAAAACAAAAGTAGGTAAATTAATTTTGCAGATACTTTTGCTTAGAATAGAATAAATACCATTCCAAAGGCTAGGCTCATCTTATGTGACTTGTAGGCTCTGCAGAATGCATAATTTGCCAAATTCACCAGTGACTGCACCATTTTCCATTTCCTTCTGAGTATCCAGTTAAAGACTTTATCTTGTTATGACAATAAAATTGAGATGAAGTCCTACAATGACAGTGCTTTTACTTTCTACACACGTCCAGCTTTGAACTATGTGACATTTGACATGGTGCATTAAAGCAACTGTTGGACTTGTGTAAATATAGAGCACTAATCGAGAGGGGTAAGAAGGCTGCTGTATAATCACACCTTAAAATAGGAGAGGTTAAATCTTACATCGGAGATTAACAGCCACAGTCCCCTAGTCTGCATAAACTCAGTTATCACTAGGATTAATCTGGTCAAATGTACTTTTGTCTGACCAGATTTAATCTTTTCCATGTTACTGAACATAAGGCTGTGCAGGAATGACAGAAATACGTATTTGGGAACACTGCTATATTCCAGCCATCAGGAATAACCAGGAAAATCATTCAATCTTCCAAGAATTACTAGACTCCCTCCAGAAAATCATTTAACTTGCTCTTCTTTAATATTTCATCTGTATTTCTAAATCCGATTCTCCATCAAATTTCTGTTCTTTCCATATCTGCAATACAGGGTGAGTAGCCATATTCTGCATCTATGAGTATTCTCAATGCAAAACATGACACAAAGCACACTACTCAGGAAAAACACTTTTACTAACAACAAATAAATGACAGCAATTATAACGTATAATAATACTAGAATATACATAACTTATACTACACGATGGGAACCGAAAATTTCAGTACTCCTTAGTGGCTGGAAAAAACTACAATATGAGGCTTTGTTCGTATCTCAATTTTAGATGCAATCAGTCATCTGATAACAGGAAATCAGGGATTTTACAAGCAGGTTTCTCATTCAAATATCTCTAGGTGTCACCTCCTCTATGATGCTTGAAAAAGCTTTAATGCAGAATTACACTGCGAAATAATACCGAGTCAAATCTGCTCCTCTTTATTAATAATGCCCGTGACTTCAAAAAGCAATGGTTTTATTAATGAAAATTCAGCATTTAAGTCAAGAAATCTGACAGTGAGCTTTATTATTACCATGTGAATACCTATGAACTCACATATCATAAAAGCATACCAGAAGTGTAGTAGCTTCTTGCCTACTTAGACGTGCCTGTAAACGCCTTGTGTTCACACTACTTTGAGAGGATGTTTAAAAAAGTTCATGCTCCCTCTCTGACTTTTCTGGCAGTAACATACCAGAAAGCTTCAGAGTACCTCATGTTTTCCAGGTTAGGGTCTTTTAATGATTAGGACTAAGCTGAAAACAGCTTCTGCCTTGATGGCAAAACCAGGAATTTCAGTTCCCACCAAGGAATCACAGAATATTGTGCACTGGAAGGACACAGCACCACCCAAACCCAAACCCCGTGTCTGAGAGCGACACCCAAACGCTCGCTGAACTCCGAAAGCCTGGGGCCGTGCCCACTGCCCTGGGGAGCCTGTTCCATGCCCACCGCCCTCTGGTGCAGAACCTTTCCCTAACCCCCACCCCGACCCTCCCCTGACACAGCTCCATGCCGTTCCCTTAAGAGAGCACGGCTCTCTTTTATTGTTCGCTACATCTCAAATCCCCACCTTATTAATCATAATTATGCAAACCGGTTCTCATCAATGCACTGCACTGGGAATTTTAATCTGCAGAGTGCTGTTTCGCTTCGCATGGAGCTGTGAGGGGGGTTACAAACGCAGGACACCAGCGCACACGGCAACTGGGCTAACTGCTGGGGCTCAGGGAGCTCAGCGTGCAGACGCACACCGCTGCTCTGGGACTTCACCTCAGGCACGGAGAAGCGCTGCGTCGCCACGCGCTGCCGGGCACAAACCGATCGGGCAATCTCACTGATAAGCAGGGACCAAGAGGGGAAAAACTAAACCACGAGCGGGTGAAGGAAGCTTTTACGCGGTGCCACCTCACGCCCCCGCAGCGCGGCCACGCGCCAGCGGGCAGGCTGCCCGACTGCAGGCCGCCCGCGGGAGAACGCGAGGAGCGGCGGCCCGCAGTCTCCTACTGAGGATATATTTCTGAGTACCGCAGTCCCTCAGCTGAGATAGCATCCCCAAGCCCCACAGTACGGATGGGATCGTTACACACCAAAACGGGTGTGAAATAGAACGAGATGGCTTCTCTGTGCCAGTGCACCACTGGCTCG
>VXAV01005337.1:410826-426188 GCA_013399715.1 Alectura lathami | reverse complement strand
GGGCTGTGTGGCGGAGCTGGGGGTGGCGGGGCCCGGGAAGGATTCCTCGGCGCAGCCGGCCGTCCGCGCAGGGGGGATTCGTTGGCGCAGGAAAGGGCACGCTGCGCCCTGCTTTCTCCTCGCTGCCTTACCCGGGCGTGGAAAAGGGGAGAGACATACTAACCTTGCAAAAGCGACGTGCCCTGCAAAAATGTCCTTGTTAGGGTGGCAGTGTTCGACAGAGCGGAAGAGTTAGCTTAGCAATGCCTCCAAGCGCCCAGAGTGTTACATTCTTCATATGGGTGACAGGCTGATCTAGAGAAAACCGCAGAAAACTTGAAGTTGGGGCTCCTAAACAGAAAAATTGTGGAGAGCTGTAGTAACAGGGAAGCCATTCAAGATCATCCATTTAAAAAAATGTCAGAAGTATGGAATAGCTCTTTTGAGCTCAGACAATGGAAGTTTCTTGTAGAATAAAAAAGTTTCTGGGGATAGTTTTTGTTGAAGGCAGGAGGTTTTCTATAAGCTGAGTGGTACAGACATCACCTTTTGCAAATGGAAATGGCAGTATGAATTAATGTACTGAAGTTATACTCTAGAAAAACATTTCCTGCCTTGATCTAGTAGGTAACTTAAGCAATGGCTCATTCTCCCGCAGTAGTAAATGGTTTGTTGTAAATGATGACAGTAGGAAATGTTTGTTCTTCCGTAGTTTCTAAAATAATTATAAAACTGTGTATGTCCAAGTACCTTCAAACACTAGAAGAGTCACTGTACTAGCCGCAGAAATGAATGCAGGTTTTGGGTGAACGTGGCCATGCCTGCTCAGAATCGAAGTCCAGTTGAATTAGCCTTCAGCTGACCATGTGCCACTGGTACAGCCTAGAGCTGGTCGGTACCACAATCATGACACTCACAGCTCCCTAGAGAACTGTTCCTGGTGTTCTGTCAACAGTTAGTCCCTCTGTCAGAAGAACACACATACCGAATGTCTGCCTGTTTCTCGAGTATTAGTGACAGATGCTGTTTTCCTTCTCCAGTAGTTACCTGTCCTCCCCATTCTAAAATGCTTATATTCTCCTAACTAGGGGAATGAGATATTAGCAGAACAACTATTGCTATATTCTAAAATGCTTATATTCTCCTAACTAGGGGAATGAGATATTAGCAGAACAACTATTGCATGTTAACAGTTTTTCATTTTTGCTGATTATTGATTTGCAGGAATCTGTGTAACAGAATTTCTTACAATGCATTTCAAACACCACCAAATTAGAAATCCAAATATGGAAGCCAGTGCTTTTTAGAATTATCAGTGATTTTACTGGTTCTTACTGGGTGCTTACATGAGTAGTTTTAGTGATCACTGAAAGATTATATTGGAACACTTGGAGTAAATATATGGAACTTGAAGCTAATTAGAACTTACTCCTGAATTGTTAACAGTTTCATTAGAGGTCAGTCCCAAGTTTACACACATATTTTTGTTCCCTTCATTCTTTGTATTTTCATGCAGTACTCTTCATACTGTCATCTCTAAGTCCAGAGAATGAGAATGTGTGTGGAAACGTATGCAAAACATTTCCAGCAGGAGATGCTTAGGGTTGTCATCCATGACAGTGTGCTGCAAAACTTCTAAAGTGAATTTGTTGCCAGACTGCTAAGAGAATATTAAATCTAGACTAGCATGGGTTGAAAAACAATTATCTTCACTCACATTTGCAAAGTCTGCAGGGCTGTGTATCAACTGGAGCTGGTGGAGACAGATTTTAAGCACTGTTCTTTCAGATTTATGACGTTTAGGGGTATATCCATTATGGGGCAATGGCTAGTGAAGACAGACTCCTGAAAGCTTTGCATGTGCCATCTTAAACTCTAACCTTAGAGCTCCCTTGTGAAGGTTTACAGTTATCTGGTATAACGCTGCAAAAGCACTGTCCTCCCCTGTAAACCAGCCATATACTGTGCGCATACACAGTCTGCAGTGTGATCTCCATGTAGTGTCCCCATCCCGGGGTTTGATATGTCTGTATCCATGGAACGTTTTTATAGATCAGCATGTTTAGTCCTCTAACAGAGTCATTGACATATTAGGAACAAAAATGAATACTGCTGGGCCTTTGCATGGCCGCGCTACTAGGGAGAGGTGTGCAGTGACAGGGTTTCGTGGTGTACCCTAGTATCCTTATCGGGTGTGAATCACTTGATTCCAGATGAGGAAAGAGCCTAGAATGAGATTTAGGCATTTGGAGAGTAAGGGCTGAAGAGGTAATCCTGTATTCCTGTGCAGGTAATGTAACAACTGAAGAAAGGGCATTTGAGGCAGGGTTTTTGGAAGCAAAAAGTCACTTGGTTTCGTTGATGTTGTGGTTTGTGTATTGTCCGGACGGAAGGGACTGAAAAGGTGGTGGTGTTGCTGGACCCTGCATAGCAGTAATTTAGGGAGAGGGCTCCCCAGGGAAGACTCATAGCTGATTAAATGGGAGATGGATGGGATCTCTTCACTGTACTGAAGCTTTTAGAGTATGATAAAGGTTCTTCTAACAGTTGTGATGGAAAAAATCCCTATAGAATATATTGTTGCATTTGGCAAGCTGATAGGCTTGTAGGAAGCGAGACAAGTTGAAATGAAAAGTGATTAATCTTTTATGGTGAACTCTGAAGAATGCTGTCAGTCTTGAAATTATGCTTCCTGCAAAGATTAGTATTGGGGTGCAAGGCCCCAGGGCTTGGATGAAAGCTGGGCCTGGCAGGGTGAGGGACAGAGGGAAGTTAGGAGGGTTGCTTATGCTTAATTCAACAACAGGCATTTTTAATCATTGACGTTGGAGCCAGATTCGGTATTGTCAAAGATTTGCCTTGTCAACAGCAATACTGGGCTACAGGGCCTTCTGAATAAAGCTGGCATCAGGCATCAACAAGGTTTTCTGTTACTAGTACAAACCTGTGCAAGTTTCCAGGAATACGTCTTTCATAAAAGCATCTTAAAGACTCCTGTGGCTATTACACCTGAGAAGGACTCTAAGTATTTCTGCGGTCTGAGTTCTGTCAAGTGGTGGTTAGTTGGTGGTAACGGATCCAATTTTCCGTTGGAGGAGAATTCCATCTCACCTCTCCAGCTGACTTGCTTAGTTGGATGTTTTTGAGGAATAGGCAGAAAGAAACACTCCAGCTTTTTAGTAATAGTCTTAAAGAATAGATGTATTCTGTGATAAAGCCAAGCATATAAGTTTGTGTTAAATGTGGTACCTTCAGCCTTGGGATGGTTAAAAATCACTGTTCTGCCATTAAGAATATTCCACATTCAAAGTAACTGTAAGACAATATTGACACACTGATCTAAAGATTTTTTTTCTGTGTTTACTCCTGTGAAGTCCTATGTCTTGCAGTTCGTCCTGTGTACTTTTCATAGTGCATAACATGATCTGCTGATATTAAGCAGTTCTTAATGACAATTAATGACACAAATGACACTTGTGCTACCGCTCAGAATGTTGCAATGTGTATTCCAGGGTCAGTGTCACATATGCCTTTTTTCCTTTTCCTGACAGTGACATGTATTTGGAAAAGGTTTAGATTTCACTCGTTATTGCAAAGGCAACAGAAATCAGGAGCAGCATCTAAAAGAACCAGCTTGGGAACTCTGACAACCCAAAAGATCATGGGATGCATTTTGTCTGTTCTTGGATGACCAAAGAAAAGTGTGCATATTCCAAACACAACACATCCTGCCCCAAACGATACACAAGTATGCAAATCCTATTCTGCTGTTAGGAGGAAAACAAAGTCGTGGACAATAAAGGTTACATGGGTGTGTGGAATTCTGTTATTCAATGGGCTGTAAAACATTTACTCTCTGTGTTTACCTTTCAGACGAAGGGGCTTGTCTATGAAAGCTTGTCATGGCTTCCTTACATTTGCTGTGTGTGAAGAGTAGACAGGGGCAAGCACAGTGATGATGTGTGGTAGTCTGCAATGAGAAGGTTAGCAGATGTCGTGTGTATTCTGAAAATATTGCAGGAATTCCAGAACAATGAAGGCTGGATCATGGTTCTTGTCAGAGCTTGGCAACAGAAAGGTAAAATTTGTCATTCAGGGGACATCCTCTAGGTGTCACTTGAAGGTACGCAATAGAAACGGTGCTAAATATGCAGTGGGATTATGGCAGAGGTTGTAGGTTATTTTCTCTTACTGTTTTTCTGAGCAAATAATCTGGTTGTTTCATGTAAGTTAAAGCTTGTGTAATTCATGGGGCATCTCACAGAAGAAGTGTAGTGATACTGATAAGAAAAAGAAGTATCACAAAAATGACTGATGTCAATTACCATCTTCTTTAATAAGCTTAGAAAGGAGCTGTGCAAGGTGTTCAGTATCCTGAGCTCAGTGAATCTTACATGCCAAACTTCTAGAGCTATGAAAGCAATTCATAAGGTCTAGCTATTTTTGGAAATCTGATTTTCCCTAGTCAGATACTGTCACTATAAATGTCAGTACGTGCTTATTTGGCAGTGTACATTTCTATGGCTTTTTCTCAGATCTTCAGTTCTTTGAGATGAAAAGGTTTCCTTGTTAGTTAAATCCTTGACACTCTGCCCGTTCCTACAGTTAGTGTCTTCAGTTCAGGGGGATACAGAAGCATGTAATATTCTCGGTCCTTTTTCAGAAGAGAGTTTTTGCATGTGTTTAAGAATGTCCTTTGCCCTCATTGACTTTGTCGAGCTGTAATTATCATCTTAAATTTATTTGTTTTCCTGAGTAGAGAATGGATTTTTTTTTCCTTCTGTTTTACCACCTTATTGTGGGTGACAATTCTTCCAAAGCTAAAATTTCTGTGATGCAGAAGACTCATTTCACAATTTACTACAGTTATTACTTGTAGACTGATAACAGAAAATTCACTCATTAAAATTCAGAAAACATCTGAATAATAAACTGCTCTTGAAAGCCGCTCTGAGGAGAAGGATTTGGGGGTGTTGGTTGATGAAAAACTCAACATGAACCGACAATGTGCGCTTGTAGCCCAGAAGGCCAACCGCATCCCGGGCTGCATCAAGGGAAGCGTGACCAGCAGGGTGAGGGAGGTGATCCTGCCCCTCCGCTCTGCTCTTGTGAGACCCCACCTGGAGTGCTGCGTCCAGTTCTGGGGCCCCCAACACAAGAAGGACATCGAGCTGTTGGAGGGGGTCCAGAGGAGGGCCACGAAGATGATCAGAGGGCTGGAGCACCTCGCCTACGAAGGCAGGCTGAGGGAGTTGGGGCTGTTCAGCCTGGAGAAAAGAAGGCTTCGGGAGGACCTGATAGCGGCCTTCCAGTACCTGAAGGAGGCCTACAGGAGAGCTGGGGAGGGACTCCTTAGAAGGGCATGTAGTGACAAGATGAGGGGTAATGGCCATAGACTGGAAGAGGGGAGATTTAGGGTAGATATTAGGAAGAAATTCTTTACTCTGAGGGTGGTGGGGCATTGGAACAGGTTGCCCAGAGAGGCTGTGGCTGCCCCCTC
Source organism: Alectura lathami (assembly GCA_013399715.1). Taxonomy (NCBI): domain Eukaryota; kingdom Metazoa; phylum Chordata; class Aves; order Galliformes; family Megapodiidae; genus Alectura; species Alectura lathami. The sequence continues at coordinate 420,709 of VXAV01005337.1, read as the reverse complement.
CCTGGCAGTGTTCAAGGCCAGGCTGGATGGGCTCTGAGCAACCTGGTCTAGTGGGAGGTGTCCCTGCCCACGGCAGGGGGTTGGAACTCGATGATCTTTAAGGTCCCTTCCAACCCAAACCATTCTGTGATTCTATGAATAAATTTCATTTTGTCTATCTGAAGGTGTTTTCAGTTTAGGAATTTTTAAAATGTTTTAAAAAATTCCAGCCTTAGTTATCTTAGTAATGGTGAGACTTGGAGTAGGGTTGAAACTAAAAGGTAGCACAATCCTAGAATGTGGCATTAATGGGAAATCAAAAAATTGTTTTTAATGAGCATTTTTATTTTTCATTTTAAGCAGGCTGAAGTTAATAGGGGCCTCACATCAACACCACCTCTTATCTGAGATTGTGTACCAGCGTGTTCAGTTATCTATTCTTAATAATGTGTTTGATTTTTACAACGTGAGGAAAAGCATGAGATAAACTCATTTTGGTTAAGTGCCAGAAAACTCGTATTCAGAAGCCACAGATGCAAAGTGTCTTTCTACACAACGAAGTCATGACCCTCTGCAGCAAAATTTTGATACTGATTTCAGTGGGGTTAAAGTTCCTTCAGAAGTATAGATACATCTGTACATATTTATTTATTTATTTATTTATTTATTTCATGTCTTCAGAACAAGAATGTTTACAAAGTCTTGTCTTCATAGCAGGTTATCATCAGGAAGTGTTTCAAGGTTACTGGCTCCTTGCCACAGGATGGCAGTGTAACAGCGCAATTCACTAAGTCTTTTTTTCTGAAGTATTATGGAAACTGGTTATGGGAGCTAAAATTTGCCTGCAACTAAGGGCAGCATTATTTCTTTTTCACTTTTCAATATATCGTCCCTTTTAGTGCATCTTTGCATACATTTTCATTACATTGTCTTCCTTTTGTGTTCGTTTAGCTGTACAATATGCTTTAATTAAGAATGAGAGCTTGGATTTCCTGAATTTTCCTGTTGTGTCCTATGATTAATAGTCTTTTATTTGTAGACTACTTGTCACCATCTTTTCTTCAAAAACTAGTTTATTCTATGCCTTTGTTGATTTGTATCATCTGTATCATCAGGTCAGTTTGGAGATTTTAGTTCAGCAACTTCTGGTAGGTTCTCGTAAGTCTGTTTTCAAAACCTTCTAGCGTATTTTAACTATGATTGCTTATCTCACAGGGATATTTTATCCTTTGGTATTTTATTAAGGTTCATCTCTTTCCATGCTTCCAGTGGTTTGTTGAGGGAAAATCACTATTCCTGTTGGTGAAAGAGCTGCCGTTTGGGAGATACTTCATATTTCTTTTGCAAATGGGCTGTTGTTTTCATTTTCTTCTGACCCATGTGTTGTGGAGTCTTGCTGCAGCTTCACTGAAGGTATCTGATAGATAAATGAAAGAATATTTGGGTTAACCTCCATTGCAATTTTGCTGGCCTTGTTTATCAAAACCACTATTTTTGCCTTCACTTTCCATTATTTATATCAAAGTCATTAAAATGTTTCATCCCGTTGCTATTAGGAATGGGATAATGAAACTCTGGACTTAAGCTGAACTACCAGAGTCTGAATTTCTAGGTAGACCTAGAGCAGGTGATCCTGTTGCCTGCGTTGCACATGGTCAGTACATGCAAAAGAGCTGGATTTTGTAGACACCAGCTTGGGTTTGAGCATACCTAAATAACAGCCACAAGTGAGATATCTGGCAGTGTCTTTTTAAATTAAAAACTCCAAGAAAGACTGGGTAAGTTTTGACTGGGTTTTACCTTGTTCTGGGAAGATCTGGGGCCAAATAAGGTGAGGTCTTAATCCTAATTTTTTACTGAAACTCTGCTTTCAAACCATTGTGCGCCATTTCTGAAGTGATGGGCACTAAATAATTAGGATTTTTTGCCTTTATTAGGGTGGTGCATTGGTACTGTAGTAGTCAGATTTTGGTATCTGCACAGAAAAAAGAAATCAATTTGTTTTACATATAGGCACCATTCTGTCAAAGTTATATATAAAGTTTATAAAAATACTTTGTAAGTCAATCTAATTTGAAATTTCAAATTTATTTTGGAATAAAAGGAACTCAAAATGGCTAATTAAACATCCAGATGGTTTGGTGATAGTGAATAAAACAACACATTTTTCACAGGATATTCTTCCTTAAATAATATGCAAAGCAATAACAGATTTCTTGTAATGATGCTAATAGTTTGGAAAAAAAAAAAAATCAAGTAAGTTATTCAGATACTCAGCACAGACAAGATCTGAGTCTCTATACTCCCATTTCTGCCTTTTCTTTTGAGCTAGAAACCAGGAACTGACTGAAGATTTTCAGCCTGTTCAGTTTTCAGTGTTGACTGCCTCTGCATCCTACTTTTCTCATCTCTACAGTGAAGCCTTGCCAAGCTTCTTTATATATTTTTATCCTGTCGCAACTCATAATGAACACCTATTTTAGCCATTGTTTCTATGTACATATTAGCAATTCTACATTTTGAACTCCCACTTACATGCCTGTCTTGATTCTGTTATCTCCTGAGCACACCATAACTTCATTTAGAATGAAGTTACTGTCAAAAAGTATCTTCCCTGTTTCTGATTTCAGTATACTTTTATTAACTCAGTTAACTTTTATTAACTCAGTTCCTAACTTTGCTTCTGAAACCAGAAACGTAGGAATTGTCCTTGATCCTCTTTTCCTTCTACATTCCAGTTTTCTCTCAAGGTTTCTCTGTCTTTTTGGAACGCAGTTTGTGCTTAATATGATGTTGCCTCTTCTTCCTGTGCTTGTGCCATTTCTTTTTTCTTGATTAATACAGCTTCTTCTTTTATAGTTTTTCTACATTCTCTTTCTGTTAAACTGGATAATCTAAAGGCATCTCTTATCTCTTGTTGCTGCAAGAGAATAGTGGCAGGTCCTCTTCTGCTTCAGGAAGTAGAATACCTATGTATTTTGCCGCTGGTTTCGAACCTTGTAAAATGAGGGCACAGAAACCTGACCACATCGGAAGCAAAGACATCAGACATACAAACATAGGTCTGTCAGATGGAAGCCCTACCTTGTATAAAACCAGTGTGTTAGAAAATAACAGTATCAATGTTCATTGGCTTACTCCTGAAATACCTTTTAGACACTTTCAGTACTTGCATCTCCTTGATGTTTTGATGGGCAAGGTTTCTCTCTGCATTTTTTTGATTTTGCCAACTCTGTTTCTTGCCTACGGTCATTTTTATTAGCAGCCTTTTCCTAGGATTTTACATACCTCAGATTCTACCTACCAGATAATTTTCCATCATTCTCCAGTTCATCATTCTATGTGTTCAGTCGTTTTACATTTACATGTCTCTGGTCTCTTCATCATTTCAGAGAATAATAGAGTCAAAGAATTGCTTGAGTTGGAAGGGACCTTTAAAGGTCATCTAGTCCAACTCCCCTGCAGTGAACAGGGACACCTACAGCTGGATCAGGTTGCCCAGAGCCCTGTTCAGCCTGACCTTGAAGGTCTCCAAGGACGAGGCATCCACCACCTCTCTGGGCAACCTGTGCCAGTGCTGCACTACCCTTGTCGTAAAAACTTTTTCCTTATATCTACTCTAAATCTGCCCTCTTTTAGTTTGAAACCGTTTCCCCATGTCGAATCACAGCAGACCCTGCCAAAGAGTCTGTCACCTTCTTTCTTGTAGCCCCCCTTTAGATACTGAAAGGCCGCTATCAGGTCTCCCTGGAGCCTTCTCTTCTCCAGGCTGAACAGCCCCAACTCTCTCAGCCTGTCCCCACAGGGGAGGTGTTCCATCCCTCAGATCATTTTTGTGGCCCTCCTCTGGACACGCTCCAACAGGTCCATGTGCCTCCTGTGCTGAGGACTCCCCATCTCGATGCAGCACTCCAGGTGGGGTCTCACCAGCGCAGAGCAGAGGGGCAGGATCACCTCCCTTGCCCTGCTGGCCACACTTCTTTGGATGCAGCCCAGGATGTGGTTGGCTTTCTGGGCTATGAGGGCACACTGCTGGCTTGTGTCCAGCTTGTCATCCACCAGTACCCCCAAGTCCCTTTCTGCTCAATCCTTGCATCCCCCAGCTTGTATTGATAGTGGGGGTTGCTGTGACCCAGGTGCAAGGCTTGTGTCTTTATTGAACCTCATAAGGTTTTTCTGGGCCACCTGCTCAAGCCTGTCTAGGTCCCACTGGATGGCATCCCGTCACTCAGGCGTGTTGACTGCACCACTCAGCTTGGTGTCATCGGCAAACTTGCTGAGGGTGCACTCGATCCCACTGTCGATGTCATTGATGAAGATGTTGAAGAGTATTGGTCCCAGTACAGACCCCTGAGGGACAACATTCGTCACCAGCGTCCGTCCAGACATTGAGCCATTTGACCAGCACTCTCCAGGTACAATCTTGCAACCAGTCCTTAACCCATTATATGGCCCACCCATCAAATCCATATCTCTGCGGTTTGGAGAGAAGAATGTTATGGGGGACTGTGTCAAAGCCCTTCCTGAAGTTCCATCAGATGACATCAGTGGCTCTTCCCTTGTCCACCAATGCCATTACGCCATTGTAGAAGGCCACTAGGTTGGTCAGGTAGAACTTGCCCTTGGTGAAGCCATGCTGGCTGTCACAAATCACCTCCATGTCTTCCATGTGCCTTAGCATAGCTTCCAGGAGGATCTGTTCCATGAACTTCCCCGTCACAGAGGTGAGGCTGACAGGTTGGTAGTTCTCAGGGTCATCCTTTCCACCTTTCTTAAAAACAGGTGTGACACTGCCTTTTTTCCAGTCTCCGGGGACTTCACCTGATTGCCATGACTTCTCAAGTATCATTGAGAGTGGCATTTCTTTTACTAGGGTTTGCAGATCCCCACTGGTTTAAAAGATTGTTTTTGGATTACACCAACTGTCTGAATGTTTCACGTACTGCTTATGGAATCACCTTCTCTTGTCCAAATGTTTTTGCTTTTCCATTTCCCCACTACAGCCCAGGGTTTCTCTGCATTATTGGATAAAGCTGAAAAACACTCCAGACCTAATTCCTCTGCCACATCTGTAAGTCCAACTACTAGTGAGTGGGTATGAAATCATTAGTCTTGCACATATCCTTACTGACTTGCATTCTCTTTTTTTCAGATTTATTTCCTGTTTGTCAAGACCACTTTGAATTAAAGCCCTCTTGTTCAAAATGCTTGCAGTTCCTCACAGGCTTGTGTAACTGCCAGTTTAAACAGCTTCCTCTTTATTACACATCCAGTTAATAACTAACACAGCAAATGCTATCAGACCCAGGGCAGACTCCTGCAAATCTCACATTAACACAGCATTCCATGTTGGCAGTGAATTAATGACAGCTACTTCTAAATAGTTTTTCAACCACATTTGTATCTTCTGTATGCTAATTTTCTCTATGCAAGGTATCAAAACAAGTTTACATTACCTTCTTGTGGTACTTACAAGTGGAGGCTATGGCAGGACACAGTCACTATGGAAATTGTGCCTCAGAATCTGTTTGCTTATCGCTTTCTGGCATTCTAGGGAGAAAATGGTAATTACATTATCTACATCATCTACAGTACTCTCTTAATACTTGCAACTCAGCATCACCAGTTATTCCACTTCAGTTATTATGCTGGAGATAGTTGGCAGTGCCTGCAGAGTTCTGAATACAAAGATCAGTATTCAATTAACAACATGTATTATATTTTTTCCTCCATTCTGCCTGTGAAGTATCAGAGACTAAGCATTAGACATCAGCTTTGAGACGGAGCAGATTTTTTTTTTTTTTTGCTGCCAAATCACAGAGGTTTTGTTCTTTTTCTCAGGCTGATACTAATCCTTATCTTGGGAAAACTTGGGACCATGTTTTCTCTGACTTGATTGGCAAGAACTTTTTTGAACTTTTTATTCCTTCAGCTTCAGATATGGTTTGCTTGCTGATGTTCATCTCAGTTTAGCTAGTGTCATCACTTGTGAGAGCCAAACTACTGTCTTGGTTTGGGACATATAGTTTAATCTTCTGGAAATTGACTCATTGTGCGACAGTCTTAAAGACTTAGTTAGATACAAGTATCTGGATAAAATTTAATGACCTCTTACCTCCATAGGTTGATTTGATGATTTAATGGTCCTTTCAGCTCTTATGTACTCTGATATTTAAGAGTTCTTCAGGTTTTCCTGTTTTGTTTTATTTTCTGGCATCAAGTGTGGCTCTTTTGATTGTGTTATTCCAAGTTTATATTAATGTGCAATTCTGTGTTTAGTGGGAGAAGTCTATATTTCACAGACTAAAAACAAACACTTCATTGCAGCCTCTGATACGAAGCCACAGCAAATAATTCTGTTGCTGATTTGGAAATTCTTTCCATACAATTCAGGAACACAAGACGCCTGTTAAAGGCAAATAATTTAGATTATTTTCTGCTGCTTCAAGTCAGCTGAGAGACTTTCTTGTTTTACAAAATTAGCCTTATATTTTCACAGTCCTCTAGTCCTCTTTCCATTTAAAAATGGATCAGCACGTACTCAAAATGTGACTGTATGTCTCAGAAGTGAGGACTAAGGTGTCATTCCCAAGATCCATGTAAGCAGTAAAGTTGATAGCCGTTCAAGTTGTTTACAGCTGACATTCGCTTGTTTCAGGCTTAAGTTTCCCTGATTTAAAAAAAAAAAAAAAAAAAAAAAAAGACAGATTTTGAGTAAACGCAATGGTTACGTTTTTAGTAACAAGTGAAAAAATATATATATTTTTTTTTGCACACAGAATTACCTTGTTCTTTTGAAGTTGTTTTTGTTTGTTGGTTTACATATGAAGATCTTTAAGATCTTTTCAATTAAGACTTTATAAGAAAAAGAGGGGATTGTTTTACTCAACTATGATGTAAGGTAGTTGTATAACAAAGGTATTGTTATCTTGTGCTCACATCAGGCTGGCTTCATTGGTAATATTTTCACGTTTGGTCAGGCATTTCAGAGGCATTTCATTATGCTTGATCATTAAAACCTCAGACTAGTCCAAGGCTAGAGAGGGATAACAGTTTAACCTGCAGCCGTCCACACTGACAGCTGTCATCGTGTTTTCATGAACCTGAGGGTTTCAGCTGAAACTGTGGTTCCAGAGTCTTCAGTCTTCCAGAGCTGCTTGAAGGAGCATCCTTAGTTCCTAGATAGCCTTCTCTTGGCCATCCCTGTGGTAGCAGTACCGTGCTGGGAGACAAGCCATGCTTTCTCCTTACCGTTTCAGAATTGTTCTCAAAGCCAAAAAGAGAGAAGCAGAAAGTCCAGCTGCTTGAGGGAATTCTGCTTTTTTCTTAGCTTGTGAGCAATGGAATGATTCTTCTCTTCATCTTCCTTGACTCTTGCATCTTAGTGCAGGAGTTGGAAGTACTCTAAGCTGGTATCTTAGAGAAAGCAGATGAGACTGAGAAGAACAGAATGAATTCAGAGGGCAAGTTTGTTTGGGGGCCAGGGATCTGACATGTGCAGAGTTGTGAACTCCTGTAGGAGAAGATGAAGTTCTCTTCTTTGCTATGGTGACACGTTTCAAATGAGACTAGCTGTGGTTCAGACACACCTGAAACAAGCATACCATTATCTCCATCATTTTCTCATTGGTGATCATGTGTCTTTGTTACAAAGAACTGAGAGAAAACTGCATAACTTGTCATACAATTATTATACAATAACTAGCCCTCAAATGTATACATGACAGTAAAATTGAGTAGTGAAATGGAATTGTTTGCACAAGTCTTAAAAAATTACCTGCCTTACTCAGTTTACACTGAAAAGCCAGTATAAGAACACGTTTATTTGTTGATAAGTGAAGTCTTAGATTTCTAGATCCATCCAGAAACTGGATGGCTACATTTTAGGCAACAAACTGCATTTCATTAGCAGAGAAGTTAAAATTGTTCTCTCTATTGAAATAACTGCCAAGTCTGAGGATCACAGCAAATATGCGAGGGTATGTTTACACTCTGGGGGGGTTTCCTTACTCCTACTCCAAGCAGTAGTTGTTACTTAGGGAGGCTGTGCCCAGGGGTGCACTCCTTCCAAGAACCAAGTCACGACTCTAGCCATTACAAAAGTTTTCCACTATTTTCAGTTCTTTGTTCTGCCAGCCATGTAAAAGAATAGAGGCATTCCAAACAAAGTATCTGACACACTGTGTATTTTTTCAATTTTTCTCCAAATGTAGTGATACATTCTTTGCAATGTAACCTTTGTACTGTATTGAAATAAACTTATTTTTAGTTTTCTCCTACATCTTTTCTGGTGCTAAGTCTAATTTCATGGAGGCAGATAGTAGCTGTTCCATTCCTTTGTGGGTGGGAACATAACACTTTCTGACTTCTCCGAATGTCATGCCGTTGTACAGGTTGGGAAGTCCTGAAGAATCTGGTGGGAACATCAACTAAATTGAAATGGCTTGATCTCTGTCTGGCAACTTGAGTGCCAGATTTCAGAAAAGAAAGATGTCTCTTTTAATGAACATCAGTGAAAGCCTTTCTCCAGGGAGACAGGATCTGATGTTTGGGGATTGCCTTGCGTTGTCCTGTTCATACTCCGGGCATACTAGTTAACAAACTATTACATACGTACATTCTTCAGAAATGAGAGGATTGAGAAAAAATTAATCAAAGACAGATCCCAAATACCAGAACACACTTTATAAAATGTAACTTTCATTCTCATAATTTTGTACTATTTCTACTTTAAATAAGCTTTTGAAGACATTCTTAGTGAAAAGAATATTTATGGTGAAATTCTCATGTTAGGGACCATTTATGTATCCGGATAATATATGCCAAAGATTGAGATTCACATTTGAAAGAATAAATTTGCTTTTCATTGGGAATGATGAGATTTTAGAGTGGAGAACACAGACTTTCCTTAGCAAACAGGGAAGGAGTCATTGTTTTCTGAAAGGAAAAGTCAGGGTTTGTAGATTTCTGAGACCGGGAAAGGTCTAGAAATTAGCTGAGTGGGTGTTGTTGCTGTACAAAAATTGTTTGAGAACCTCAGGACCTCCCCAAGGACAGGAAAGATCTAAGAAAGGACTAACAGGAGGAAGAATAATTTTCACTTGGCCCTAGTTTCAATGTCCACCTGGAATTGAAGAGAAAGGGAGTTTCTTCCTGAACCCTGATAATATCTCCTTAGCTAAGATGTTGTTTCTCTACTCTGAAGGATATTTTTCTAATTGCTGACTCTCCCTCTGAAAATGAGGATCACGCAAAGACTTAACTCTGTCTCCTTCAGCTGTTTTGCCTTTCTGATTTGGCACAAAGCAAACTTAGGGATGTAAAAGGAGAATTGCACATTCACAAAAAAATATTAAACCGTAAAGATACCAACTTTCCTCTTGGGTGACAAGAGTACAAAGCCGACGTTCATGTCATTTTTGTTAAAAACTCTAACAACTTTGGACAGAAACTAAATGAGACATGCTTGCATTTATTGTATGTAGAGTTTTGTTCCTGTCTATACTTTATCTCTGCTATGTATTCTTTTTCTTAAGAGGATGAGGCCAAATACAGAATTTTATTTTGACTTTATGATAGCTTTGTGTAGTTCTATCCAGTACTGAAATAAATGATGCATTGGTTAAAAAAGTATATCTTTGTCTTAAAACATATTTTATCTGATTGCTATAGTCTAAATGGGGGCTAAAAGCCTCAAAAGTACTGTTCTTTTCTAAAAGCAGTATGTAATAATCTAAGAAAACAGTATCACTTCTTGTGGGTACCTAGAGTTCTGTATAAGCAATTATTGAAAATTTTGTTAGCATATTTTGTTAGCATATTTTGTTAACAAAAATGTGTATCCAAATCTTCAACAAACAAAAAGGATTAACATGTTTTCACAGGTTAAAAACATTGCTTCATA
>VXAV01005337.1:371181-389339 GCA_013399715.1 Alectura lathami | reverse complement strand
TAATCTCTGTAAGTAAATATTAGGATACAAAGAAATAATAATAATAAAAAAACTGGTCAGGAGTGTAGCACACAGAGTCAATAGATTAGGAGAAACCTGTTTGACTTGGGGAAAAAGACTGGAGATGGATTGAAAAAGAAGCATAACGACCTCATGGAGAAAATAAGTAAGGAACGATTATGCACTATGTAACACAAGAAATCTGAAAGCAGATTTAATGTTAAATCCTGCAGGATTCTGCTAATCAGAAAGGTGACAACACAACCTGTAAAAGTACAGTCCCTATAAGCTATCACAAAGGCAGGAACCTCTGAAAATGTTTACATTTATCTGTTTGTTAAAGGAGGTTTTAAACATAGAGAACTCTGCACAGAGTTGGCAAGGTTTTCCAATTCAATATTTATCAAGAGTTGATTCTTGTAGAGACGTCAGACAAACATTACTGTTTCATCTCGTATTTCTGGGTGCCTTCAAGTGATGAAGCTCCTGCACTCTGCTATGCTTTCTGTGTCCCACTTAGAAATAGTCAACTTCAAAAGGTTTTCAGGATCAGATGGATTTGTGTAATCACCCCAGTTTGAGCTGGAGATATTCAGAAAGCAGGCACTCTCATGAGACTGCTGGTATTTCCTGTTTCTCATCAGAGCAGAAATACAGTAGCAGAGGAAGAGCTTTTCTCTTAGTACTGTATGGTATCTGTGTTTCTGGCTAAAGCTAGGGAGTGCCACAGTGCACAAAAATGAACAAAAACAAAGCAAATTTAGCATAACCTTTTCAAAGACCAGAAAAGGTTCATATTTATCTTGAGTATGGACAGCAGCAGTTCACCCTTCCTTAGTGTTTGTTCAAAACCAAAGACTAATATGCCATTTTTTGAATTTACTTACATGCTTTTTATAAAGCTCTTTTCTATAAGCCCTGATGCATGTATTTTACATTGTAAAGGCACAAATATTATATAGTGACACTCAACAAACTAACCAGAAATTGGCACTTTAAGACTAAAAATACCTTTCTAATAATACCTCTTAATGAGGTACACAGTAAATTAGAGCAGGTTTTCTTGAAATCTATCCACTGATTGCTTTTATAAAATTTGCAGTTCTGGGTATAAATTTATGTGCATGTAGGTTGCAAGCCCGAAAGGTCAGACATCAATTTCAGACAGCTGCAAAGCAGACAAGTTAGAACCAACACAGATTTCTACTGATGTAGAGGACTGTAATAACAGAGTGATGCTGTTGTGTGTGTGTCTTCACAGTACACATGCATACACATTTTATGTTTTAACAGTTATAAAAATTCACATAGAAGTAGGTGGTACTGTCTTTCTGTGTGTTGTATATTTTAATGATGGACTTGTATCTGCAGATTTTATTGATAGATAAGCTATAGTACAATAAAATGTAAGTGTATAAATATATGTACAAAAATTGCTGAGAAGTAGATGGGCTTGGCTTTTTATATTTCAAGTGTATTCCAGGAGCAGCAGCCTTCAGCTGTTATTTTCACCTTGCTGATCATGTGATTTTGCTGCGGTGAATATGTGCGTAAGTGAGGTTTTTCTTGTGGATTTCCTGCAGATACTGGGGATTGCAGAATGCATGCAGGTAGCAAGACAGTTTGTTATTCCGGATGTTAAAATATGTAGACAGCTTCTGAAATATTTTATTTAAAATATTCCTCCTCTGGTTTATTAGAGGAAAACCTAGTGTGAGCGCCCCAGACTCAGTACCTAATTATCCTATCTGTGGTGTGTTGCTGTGCTGTAAAGCCATTTCCTGTGAATAAATCAGTAACAGAATCAAACTGCTACCACTGCTGCGAACTGGAGAAATTTTAGCAACTTGACTCAAAACTTTTCCTTAATAAAAATCCCCTAAGTTATATGTATAATGTCTTTGAATTTCTAACAGTTTCATTAGTTTTACAAGATTTTATTTTTTTTTTCCCATTTTGTGGTTACAATTGCTACTGGGAAGATTTTCAGATTGAGGTGAAACAAATATGTCCAATCACAGCAGCTGTCAGGAAGGTTTGTCATACTTAGCAAAGCTGCTCTTGTTTGTGAAAATGGTAAAAGGATTTTGTCTCAAAGAAGCTAATTCAAAGAGGAACTGATTACAGAATCTAGAGAATCTAGAGGACTTCGAGATTCCTCATGACCTTGAGGTAGGTCGTTCCACCTTTGTTTTGATCTGCTTCTTCCATGAACATGGAATCTGCAGTGGCCCAGGTTAGGTCTGCCTGCTGCCTGACCTTTTTTGAGTTCGTTTCTCTTGGTGAATTCAGAACAATGAATTAGCATCATGGATAGTTATAAAGCATTTCTGAGAATGAAGTGCATCAAATGAGATTCAAAACTTGAAGCACATTTTGAAACAGGTATCCTACTATCAACTGGCAGCTGCCTAAAAGTAACAATGTGGTGGAAATGCTAGAAAGGAAACTGCTGAGGGTAGACACACATCTTGAATGTTTGAATCTCTGAAGCCCAGAAACGATCTGCTCTGGGCTTTCAAAAAGATTTCTTTACTCTGCTGAGGTGCAAAAACCATAGCTCTTGCCTTAAAAAAAAAAAAAAAAAAAAAAAAATGCTTAGCCAGGCTCCTTCCTTTTATGATCTAGCCAGAGGCACTGATGGTGGTGCCCATCTTTTGTAATGTAGTTTACGGCTTAGAGGACTTGCTCCAGAAATAAAAGATTTTAGTCAATAATCTCTGCTTAGAGGCTTTTAGACCCACAACTTTCACCACCTGTAAAAGGATCCTAATCAGAGACTAAAGAATGCTAAAGGACAGAGAACATTTTTCATTGCATTCATTGAAAGCATGCAGGAAAATTCAAGAATGATTGGGTCAGGAAGAAAATCTCTGAATCAGGAATCTTTGGAAGAAAATCCTATGAAGAATTAGGATTTTTGTTGTTCTACTACTTACTGCATTTTTCTAGGAGAAAAACCTAATCCCTGTACTGAGTATCATTTCTGTGCTTCATGTACAAGAATTATTTAGTTAAATAAAAGTTAGTCTGTGAGGAGTTGTTTATGGTGGTTCTGAATAGAAGGTGACAATGTGAGTATCCTACATTATAGAATATAATGTAGACAGCATGGGCAGGAGCTCTTCTCCAGATCCTCTCTTTGAATAGAAAGCCATTTCACTACCACATTTACACAGACCCCCAGGTTCCAAGTGTGTTTTATGAATGATTTGAGAACACCTATCAGACTGGGCCTCCCACATATTTTAGCAGAAATCTGTATCTTCTGGATCCTGGGGATGGTCCAGGCATTTAACTGTTCAGTTTATTTAGAGATGGACTACTCTCATCTCCAAAAGAAAAGAGGACTCTAATGGAAAGCATGAGAAGGCTCTGGGGGGACCTGATGGTGGCCTTCCAGTACCTGAAGGGGGCCTACAGGAGAGCTGGGGAGGGACTCTTGAGAAGGGCATGTAGTGACAGGACAAGGGGTAATGGCCACATACTGGAAGAGGGGAGATTTAGGCTAGATATTAGGAAGAAATTCTTTCCTGCGAGGGTGGTGAGACACTGGCACAGGTTGCCCAGAGAGGTTGTGGACGCCCCCTCCCTGGAAGCATTCAAGGCCAGGCTGGATGGGGCTCTGAGCAGCCTGGTCTAGTGGGAGGTGTCCCTGCCCATGGCAGGGGGGTTGGAACTTGATGATCTTTAAGGTCCCTTCCAACCCAAACCATTCTGTGATTCTAAAAGCAAAATGTGTTGGGGTATAAGACTCAGGTTTAACTACATAATTACTATCTAAGTCTTAGGGGCGCTTTAGTCATCTGAGTTTTCTGTTGCATCTGGCCCAAAAAAAATGATTTTGGCTTGTAGCTTTGTGGATTGTTTTTCTTTCCTTCAGAGTCAGTTCTGTTCTACCTCTGTTCTTTTCATTTATGATGCAATACTGCAGGGATTTGGAAAATCCTTAGTCTATGCATACGTTTTATGTAATTGTTTGAAATCAAACATGTATATATCTCTGCAGAACTAGGTCTCAACATTGTACTGATTTTACTTAATTACTTCAAGTTTATCAGTTACAATACACGTGCTGTAAGATATATCATTGTATTAATGTATCATGAGTGCACCAGCTCAACACTGTTATCACTGGTAATGATTTTAAGATGGATTCATTTCTTGTAATACTTCAGGAATGTGAGCCTTTTAGAAACGGAACTCTGGGCAGATTTGAGCCATTTGAAATCATAACCAGGTATCAATCAAACTAAATATTTTAGAACATAATTACATTTATACTTCTCTACCTCTCTCCAGCAGATAATACATTACTGATTACTGGATAGTCATTTGTAGACATCATAACCCTGTATTTTTTTTCATCCTTAGACTGCTTAAGTATTTTTGTGAAATGTCTCAATCAGGATGTAGGAAGAAGGTTGCCACAGGTAGGCCGTATGCAAGAACAATGCATATTAATCACTGCATGACATGAATTCTTTTTACTAGACTTTTCCATTACGTAATTCAAAGCTTTTTGATGGAAATGAAACTTCCAAATATCAATCTTTGCAGAAGATTTTCTTTGCTTGCATTCAGTTAAGCAGGATTCTTATAGTTTATAATTCCTCTTAAGACATTGCTACTTGAAATATTTGAACAGGACTAAAAATTTCTTATCTGCAAACTATTTAGCAACAGAAAGGACATATCATATTTCTGAGTAACTAAAATTCTTACCAAGGAAAACACCAGTGTTTTTCAAACAACTCTGAGGAACCTTTGAGCCAGTGCAAGGTATGGTAAGTTTAGGTAGTTCGCTAGTTTGTTTTGCTGTGTCAGCAGAGCACTTCAGAAAAGGTGTCTGCTATTTAAATGGACGTGTGTCTCCCTGTGCTCCATGTTCCCACCAGTCCTGTGGTGTAAATGTTTGTAAATCAGCAGTTTCCTGAAATGGGAGAGCAATGGGGATCCACTGTTGTGGAAAAAAATATTCCACAAGCTGTGGGAAAATGAAAACTTACTATTTTGTTTTGTTCTTTCTGGTCTTATTTAATGCATTATTTTCTGCTCCTGTCTAGAACAGTAAGTGCAGATGGATGAAGACAAAATGGGAAACCAAACACTCTAATTTTTTTTTTTTTTTTGCTTGAAACTTGTAAACAGTGACCATTTAAAATCCAAGGTGAACATTTTTATGAGTTTTTATTTTGTCTTAAGTTTTTCTCACCCTTGATCAAGAATTCTAGCCTAGAGATCATAGGTTTAAACATATGTTTACTTGGATATATGTGTAGGTATGTTGTTCTTCTGGTGTGCCTTACCACGCATTTTATGAGAAGAAAACCCTGAAATGTTACCTGAGTGTTCTTCCATTTAGAGCTGATGCTGGTGGGAAAGATTGCGACATCTGTCCAGACTGCATCAGCTAGTCTTAAAATCTCCTCTGTGTGTAAGTGGTTGCTTTTTATGTCCTGCAAGCCTTTCACCCCTCCTCTGTGTGGACATCCAGAGAGATACTGGCCATCATGGGAGGTAGTAATAGGTGAGTACTCATCTGAGCACGTGGGCAGAGTGAAGTACAAGTGTTTGTATATGTTGGAGAGAGTGGTTAGACAAGACCAGATGAGGGTCATGTCCAAGAGTAGGCAGTGCTTTTTGTGCATTTATGTGTGTATATAGAATAGGAGTGAAAAAGACCAACGTGGAGAGTAAATCAAAAACATCCAGTCACTGTTGAAGCTAAAAACACAGGATGAGTGATATTTTTAGTATTCTTACAGTTTTCTCCAAGATCATCAGTTTACACCATAAGCAAAACCTTGTTAAGGTCAGCAAGCTGTACCCACACCCAGCTCATCCACCTCTGGAGACTGTGATTGAATAGAAGGATTTCCTGGAATGAAATGTGGAGAAATGTTGACCAAAACAATAATAAATGACTGCCAGGTAGTTATCAAACATACATCAGTTGTCAAAGTCACCATGAACCCTGTAGGCCAATTAAAATGGTTGGTATACATTTTTATCCTTTTTTTTTTTTTTGGTAAATGAGGAGACAGTAATACAATAAAAGGAAGATGTGTCAGAGTAAGGTCTAGAGTTCGAACAAAATACTGTGCAGTCTGTTAGCCTCAGCTTGCTCTGCAATAGTGCTAAGGAGATTTCTAAATCAACAAATCCAGCCACAATAAGATGGGGAAAAAAACGAGGAGGAGAGGTATGGTATGGAGCAGAAATGCCAGAGATTGGTTTTCTCTTCTAATCTCTCTCATTAGGTTTTGGTTTACAATAAAGCCTGAGAAGCAAAGAAATTTTCCCATTTTTCTTACTTATATTCGTGTCCTAAGTATTTACAATTTCATGTCTATGGATCACATCTGAGCAATCCATGCCTCAAGTTTTGTGCTGGGGTCTTCAAGAAGAGGTAGCACAGGAGTAAAGCAATGAACTCTGGTTTCTACATTGTCATACTGCTTTTTAGATAATTATTGTACAATATTTTTTAAAACTCCTCAATTTCCAGGAAATAGTTACTTCATTACTGCAGAGTTACTAGCTGTTATTGCACATCTTGGCCTGTTTCCACAAAAATAGAAAAATAACTATACCAGATGTTGATGAGTCTTTTGTACAGTGAGAGCAAGTCTAGCTGAAATAATGAAACAATATGAAGAATTATACCGTCAAAAAGTTCTTCCTTAAAAAAAACAGAGATTCTTCCCTAAGGTCCAAAACTTTCAGTACACATTTTTTTCCACTTCAGTGCTATGAATAGAATCCTATGTCCAGACAAGCTGTTTGTAATGTTTAGAAGAACATTTACAAATAATTAAACATGAGCTAAATTACTTTTGCTATTGCAAAGTGTGAAGCAAAATATATTACCTTCTCTGCTTCCTTTCATTTCTATTCCCAATTTTTCAAAGTAAAATTAGCTTTTGATGATTTTTTTTTTCTCAAAAGAGGTAAAAGGACAACAACATTATCAGTACTGGTACTGAAAGATTTTCAATACTTGTATGAATAAATATCAGATATAGAAAATTAAATCTTGAATTACGAGTCAGTGAGATTTCACAATCCCATTTCAATAAATGGGTATAATACTTGTGCAAAATTGTATTGTTACATACTTTGTGCAATTACTAGTTTATTTAATTTCTGATAATAAATTCAAATAACAAGGAGTGCATTACACCTTGTAACTATTAACTCTACAATGGACATTTTGTTTTTCAGTCTCTTGCTACCATCATGTGAAGCTGAAACAAAAGCCATTTGAAAAGTTCCCTTTGTCTCTTATTAAAACTCAGTCTGGACTGTAATGATTATGTCAAAAACCTTTTACATAAGTCTGTAAAAGGACGTTTGGAAAACAGAATGGTAATCCACAGGACTTGTGACTGTATGTCTGAATGGAACCTTATAAGAATGTTGAAAGCACAATTTGAAAGACTGGAGGACTAGTAGCAATGGTAGTTACAGTAAGCAAAAGAGGGTAGCCATCCTACAGTAGAACAAATAGAGGAAAACAGGAGAAAAGAGGATCATGTTGAATTTAATTTGCATATGATCTTGACTTCTCTAACTCCCTAGGGTCATAGAATCACAAACTGATTTGAGTTGGAGTGAACCTCTAAAGATCACCTAGTTCCAACACCTGTAACATAGGCAGGGACACTTTCCACTCAATCAGGTTGCTCGAATTACCTGAACTGGTTTCTGGACATCTCTTCTGAAGTTTGATCTCTGACAGGATGACATTATATTTGCAAGTGTGGCCTAAGCCCAGCTCCTTGAGATAATTGGAATCAGCTTGCAAAAAAACATTAGCAGTAGAAGAGGAAGTTATTCTGATGCACATCTTAAGCACCACTGCTACTTAAAACACACATAACTAAAAACACTATAAATAGAGTACACAAGTTGGTTTTCTGGTTGCTTCAGCTGTAGCAGAAACCTTTGCAGTGCGTGATTGTGTGAGGCCCTTTTTGCATAGCCCGATGACAAAGAAAAGCATTGGACATGGCCTGTTTGTCATCATGCTGGCATTTGCAATACGGGGTTAGAGCAATGTGAGATGGATGATAACTTACATAATGAACTTTTGGAAACCTTTTTAGAAGTGATTCCAAGAGGTTAATTTCTTTGTTTTGGAGAATTTTGTGGTAGGCCCACTGGGGAATTTGAGCACAGATACCAGATCTATTCCTCAATCCTCTTGCAGAAGAACACCTTGGGGTGAGAGCGGGAAGATGAGAGTGAGAAGGCTTTGGAAGGTGAATAACTGATCATGGATAAAGAGCCTTGGAGACTATCATTTCTCCTCTCCTCCTGAGAAGTATTTCCCATGACCATCAAAATCAGTCATGAGCTATGATTCCTCTGTATTTCATCAAAACCTTGGACATTCAGTTGTAAGCTGCATTGTTAGAAAACATTACTTTGTTTGGCAGATTCCTAGTACAACATAGAATAAAATAACCAAATCAGTAAATCTCAAGAGATAGAATGCCCTTTGGTTTCACTGTGAAGGATCTTTTTTTCTGACTTCTTGTAACCAATTTTCCTTTCCATTTTTGATCCATAATTTATACTGTGCAATGCAGAACGTATTTCTAATTATTTTTATCTTTCTCAGTGTAGCCACACAGTCATAAACACATCATCTGCAAACCTGTTTGCTAAACGTGGTTAACAACATAGTTGTTCAAATACGCTATAGCAAATTTCCTTTTCTTTAATGATCGATAGCTAAATATAGCACAGTTAAAACATTAAACATCTGAATAATAAACAGATCTGAATTAGTAAACTAAATTATACAAAAACATGGAGACATCTGTCTCCCATTGTATAAAGCGTACTTGCTTTGAGGAAGGATGTATCAGATCTTACAGCTATAGTTTTGTTATACAGTTTGGTGATTTTTTCCACAGAATACATCAGTTAATTAAAATATTACACATTTTTAAGTCAGAATCTCTTGCTTTCAATTAAACCTTTGCTTACTGATCCTGTAATTATAGTTAAAGCTTGTTTACTTTTAAATTGCAGAACTTCCTGCAATGCTAAATACTGCATTCTTGCAAAATATTGTTGGTTTTGAGTAAGAGGTACAAATTTTATCCACACCTATAAGCCTCAGTTTAAATAATACCATACCTGGGAACCAGTATGGATTGGTTAAAGAGATACGTTGGTGCAGAAAGAATGTAAATGAAATAAACAATGAACATGGACAGGATCCTATTTTTTGCTTGTCATTGCCTTACTGATTGCAAGTTGGATCTCCACAGAATCACAGGATGGCTGAGGTTGGCAGGGCCCTCTGTGTCCCCCTGCCCCAGCAGGGACACCCAGAGCTGGGTGCCCAGGCCCACGTCCAGGCGGCTCCTGAGGGTCTCCAAGGAGGAGACTTGACAGCCTGGGCAGCCTGTGCCAGTGCTCTGGCACCTGCAATGCACGGAAGTACTGTAGAGAGGGAATCTCCTGTGCTCCAGTTTGTGCCCATTGCCTCTTGTCCTGGCACTGAACATCACAGACAAAAACCTGGCTCCATCTTCTTTGCATCCTCCTTTCAGGTGTTCACACACAATGATGAGATCCCCCTGAGCCTCCTCTTCTCCAGGCTGAACAGTCCCAGCTCTTTCAACCTCTCCTCAGAGGAGGCTGAACAGATCTGCGGCTGTTCTCAGATGTTTTTAAAGTTTTAAAATTTCTTTTGTGCTTGTCCTTGAAAAGCACTTTCTTCATATGCCTGTCTGAAAATTTCTCAAGATTTTGAGCATTGAATAGATAAATTGCTGTCTTAAAGTAAGATTAAACTCATCTTTACAATAAGATTTAGTTTATTCACTCTTATAATAGGATTTTAAAATGTAATTAGTATTGAGTAAGCATGGGAGTGGAAAAGAGTAATGTCTTCTGTAATGATAAGAGTTACAAATACTAGGGTAAGAACTATCTTTCATCTCCAAAACATAAGTTTGAACCACTCCAGGTAAACATCATGCTTTGGTAAACCAGTAGGCTTCAAGAGGACTTCTGAAGTCAGCAAATGGGGAAAAACATAATAAAAATCCTCCAGTTAAAGTCCCATTAAAGTTAATACCAGAAGAAGAATACTTTAAAAATTAATTGAGTCAGAATTTGAAATTAAAGGAGGAGGAGTCCTGAGAACAAAAACTCTGTTTAATGTTACTTTTTTAAAGTAAAAAAAAAAAAAAAAAAACTTACGATTTTAAAACATGTAAGTTTTCAAGAAATTAAATCGTGTGAAAAGTTTGAAAGGTTAATAATTAATTTGCAATGTCTCAAAAGAAGTAAAAGTGAAGAGAAAATAATCTTAATCTGTGAAGCAATAAACCTTTGTGTTACCTAGAAAGTCTCTGTGCCTTCTTGCTAATTTCTTGAAGTGTCTATGCCCATGCTAATGTAAATTTCTTTCCTAAATGTGATTTCTTTCCTAAAACTGCCTTACATCATACAACACAAAAAGCTCTGCAAACAACATTCAATGTTTAGTCTCTGTGGAAGCGTGTAAACAATTTTGGCTTTATTTTTTATTTGGTTATTTTCTTTAAATGGTTTTACAAATATTTTTTTTAAAAATACAAAATTTTGTACAAATATTTACAAATTATTTTGATTGCATTTAGTAACCTCAGATTTTTGTGATGAAAACTGTTAAGAAATAATACCATATATTGGTTTATTATGTATTTAATTAGTTAATGCAGAGCAAGAGTTAGTGCAGCTAAGTTATTTTTCAGTTTTAGACTTGCTAAAAAAAAAAAAACCATGATATGCATGAATGCTGTAGAGACTATGAGGCTTTGTACATATGGAGTTGCAAAAATAGGTGCCTCATTATTTAAAACTTTACATGAGCTGGAATTGACAGTAGCAGCTTTTAACACTATGATAGTAAGATGGAAGGAAAATATGACATATATCAGCTATAACAGCTCTGTCTCACTCTTCTCTATATTACATCAATTTCCATTGATATAACAAAAGTCAGTGTCCTGTGAGCACAATGTGTTTTAAAGAAAGCCTCTATATGCTTTGAGTGCTGTGTGCCTAATATCACAAGCATGTAAAGCTTGAGATTGTTCATATATGATGTTGTCTTCTAAGTACACCTGCATTTCCACAAGATGTCAGTCTGTAAGAACAGTATTGTAACAGGCAGTAACAGCAGCTAGTGACCCATGTTATTGTCTCATCCTCAACAAATGCAATGTGGCTGAAAATCAGCAGTGATGCTCTGTAAGGAAGACTTGAAGTCCAAAAGAAAATGAGATAGACAAAGCAATGCTGAATGCAAATAGAGAGAAATCTGTCCCTTTTCAAGCTTTAAATCTGGAAGCTGCTCATTTAGAATTGAATCAAGTAGCTTTAGTAAGTGATGAATATGAAGTGCAATAAAATAATTAGAATAGGTAACTGGCTAATGCTGAGAGTTTGCAGTCCAGTGTAACACCTGAAAAGATAAATTCAACCCAAATAGTTTCAGATCAGCATGTACATCAATTATCTTTTGTCAACACACTAATAATATAAGCTACCCAGCCAGCTAACACAGATAAGTGATTTGTCATTGCTGTTAATGGACAAAATAAATTTGAGTTTACATGCTGGTGAGAGAGGAGTTAGGAAAGCAACAAGGATTTAAAGTCGATACCTTCTTCACTTGCATGTATTCCCTTCATATTACTTGCAGGACCAAGGTCAACCTCAAAATAAGGGTCTCCAGTAAACCAATTTTATTCTTGCATTGTTTGCATTTGTTTATATTCCTGTATTTAGTAACGTGTAATAAAACTGCTCTTTAGCTCTTCCCCTGAGGGCGGAGCAACAATGTTTACAAACTGCAGGAATTACCTGGAGATGTAAGAGAGGTTACTTTCTACACCCATCAACACCCACCACCTTGTAAGAAATTAAGGGGTCACTTTGGACTTTCTCCTGCATTCAAGTAACCCACCTGGACGCACTGATTATTGATGGTATTTATTTCATGGCTTTTTTTTTTTTTCTTTTTTGAGTCTGTTCATAAGCAAGAAGCTGCCATTTATTGTTTTAGTCATAGGCTTTTCCCCAGTTTTCCATGATACTCCATATTATTGCAACATTGAGATTTGTATTACATCTGAAGATGAAGCAGAAATTTTACTGGTGTAGACCGTGATGGTTGGCTTGCTAAGTCATACAGAAAATGTGTTTTGTTTTATCGATAGCAGCTGCATGCAATGATAGCATGTGACTTCATCCCTTCTGCAGTAAATAAGAGATTCCTGTAGCTTAAAAATAGGTTTACTTAACAATTACGCTTTCACTTTTGAAGGCAAATTTTTCCTTTATGTAAGTAATTATTGTTTTATATCTGTACCTCTGTTAACATTAGCTTTCAGCATTTCTGGTATGTTTGTATTTTAAAAATTTTTGCCCCAATAAAGTTTAAATGATTTTGCTTCTATCAACTTCAGAGACCATTCTTTCCCCAGTAGTAAAAATAGTAATTACGATAAATGAAAGTACTTAACTGTACTCTGATTTACAGAGGAGATGTGTAAATTCACTACCTTCATATTGGTAATTTACTGTCATCCTCAGGTGTCTCTAGCAGAACTTGGATCTATTCAGTTCTAGGACTAGCTATAAAACTTCTGAGTTTGAGGCATGGGACTTGAATATTCTTTTATTTATGGAAAAGCAGATTGATACTGATTTAATTTTCTTTTATAAATAGTGGTAAATAATCTAGGAGGTAGGAGCCTGTAATAGACAGTTCTCAAGATGAATGTGGCTGACCTGTGCAGCAGTTGCATTTCATCCTTACTGGATATTAAGAATAGCATTAAGAATTTAATTTTGAGGGCTTGTCAAATTTAGGAGTGTATCTATACAGCACAGTGGAGCATAGCACAGAGATATCAGCACTTTCTCATGACTACATTATTTCTGGAAATCAATCTACTACTAACAGATTGTTTTAGTACATCAGCTCTGCCTGATTCTGTGTCATGGATGAGCTAGGTCAGGTTAGTGCCAGCATTGACAGGGTTCCATCACATGGGAGAGATACACTTTTAATCCTTTTGCAAATGCTGTATCACAGAGCAAACCTTATGTCACACACAAATTTTACTGTCTTCCCACTTTTAACCTGCTACTGCAAACACCTCTCTTTAGGTTACTTAAGACTTTGTTCAGAATTTCTTTGCACCAACCAGTCATATTTAAACACTGAATGGTAAAGCTGTGGCTTCTGGTAAAAGGATGGTAGTACACACCCCTTAAAAAAAAGAAACTTCAAGCATGAACAGTGATTAGTCAGTCCATATTATTTGATTTCTGCTGCACTAAAGCAATAGTTTTTTAGACTACAGAGTATTTCTCTTTAAAAGATGGATTTCATTCGTGTTCCCTGTGGCTGTCATATCTATAGATTATGCTATTAATGCTTATATTATCTTTGATGAGGAAATGCATGTTGTCTGAAAGATATCCTGAAGATTAGCCAAGCTGTTTATCTGGCAGTATCAATAAGTCATCCTTTATAACAGAGTGTATTGACCAGAAAATTCATCTGCTGGAAATTAGAAGTCCTGAACAGTGTATGATGTAATCCCCTGCAAAGTAACAGGAAAAAGGGAGGGTTAACATAAAATGTAGGTGGCCAGTGGATCATTCAACAAACAAACAAACAAACAAACAAAACAAACAAACAAAAAACAGGAAAAAAAGCAACAACCTTAACAGCTGCTGGGCTGGATACCAGTTGATTAATCTGGTCAGCAGCTGATGCACTCCTATTTTAAGGTCACTCTGTGCTACTGAGTTTTCAGCAAGGTCCTCCTGGTATGGTGTTTCTCAGGAAAGTTGATTAAAGAGATTTATTGGTTAACAGTGGACTGAAATGGATTGTTGTTTACAGGTGTCTAAGGACAATATGGCAGACCAGATTTCCACATCTCAGTGGCTCATCTTTTTAGATAGGATCCTGGGATTTCTTGAAAAATTCTTTGCATTTTGAATGCTTTCTTCTTTATATCTAGAAAGAAAAAATAAGCATTACTCATGACCTATCTGTGTCAGCTTGGTCTTCTGATCTGCAAATGAGGAAGTGTCATGGAAATTTGTAGCGGGACTGACGCTACTTTTAATGCTGAATACATTTACATAAGTAAAGGTATCAGTAGCCTTTCCACATATAGTAGTTCATTTTAGCCATCATCAGGAGGCATAAGTAGTGTTTTACTTTACACTTTATTCATATACCTGCTCTTCCAACAAACCAGTAGCTACTGGACCAGTCTACATAATTTTTAAAGAGATTTTTTTGAGATATTTGTTTGATATTTTGTTTGATACAACTTAAAAAGAACCCCCCCCTAACTTTATTCATTGAAACAAAGTGACTGAAATGTTTTCCTTTGTNATCTTATCCCTTATTCTTTTTCCAAGTACTGTATCAGAGTGTCTGTGGTAATACCTTCAGACATACCAGATAGTTGCCGCTACTGATATTCAGTAGGTCAAAATCATGTCTTCCTTTATTTCTAGGGCAACTTCTGACATCATAGTTTTTGGACTTAGAATTAATACCACTAACACCAGAATAATATATGCTCCTGAATGAGGTTGCCCACTGCTAGCCATGAAGAAATTACTACAACTGCTACTGTATTTAAGCGTTCTTTTGTCCCCCTAGCGATGACATTATTAATGTGATAGTTGTTTAAAATATGTCATATTGCCTCCCTGTATCTAGTTTTCTATTAAGAGTTCTTTAATTTCATGCTTTTCTTAGGCTTTTTTTAGTACAGGTTCTCCTGATTGTTTCCTTAGATCCTTTAGAAGCTAAACCAGGGAAACTAATTCAAACAACAATATTGCCCGATGCTACTAGTCTCTTTTCTGAGAGTCTCGCACATAGCGTATTACGTCTTTCCAAATCAATTTTGGACCTGTTTCTGGTTACTTTTCTTCAACACACTGGACAAATCTGCTTCTTTTAGGTCTGTCACCATCTGAAGGAAAATCCTGTCTGTGCTTATACTGTGAAACAGTATGTTGTAACACATTAGGATTAGGAAGTGTGAGGAAAAGCTAGAGGTAGAGCAAGAGGCATGAAAGACTAATCTGTCTTTTGGAAGGGAAGGAAGACTGATGCTCTGTGGAAGGCCAGCTGGACACCCTCTGACAGGAGACATAGTTGTATAACTGCATATATGCATAGGTCCCTGAGGCTCAGGGAATGGCTGGAGGTTTTTGGACGGTGTTAGCAGAGGGCTCAATCTCATTGTATCTTGATTTCTCTGAGCACACATCATGGGCTTTGCTAATAGCGAATATCACACTCCAAACGTTCTGCTGATTACCAGTCACTGACATGGTCTCGCGTTGCCACTTGACACAAGGCAGGTGACGGGCAAAACACGCCCCTGAGGCAATGATCAAATTTGGATGTTTCATCTGGGATTAAAAGAATGTGAACCTGTAGGACCCTGCAGGCCCAGACTCCTATAGTTGAGTAGTATAGTAATTCAGTATTGACGAGTCCATGTTAATGGAGGTCTGTTCTCCACTCAACTTCATGCTCACCCTAGAGATATCATCACATTCCAAAGCCATGTCACTACCTGCATGGCTACAATACAGTCATTAAGGTTAACATTCCATCAGAAATCCTTATAACAAACTGTACAGGCCCCGATCAGTCAAAGTGCCTTCAAACTGCAGTAGAAGAGGCAAGCTCCTTTTTTTGGGGGCTAGCTCAAATTTGATAGCTGTCATTGGGATTGATGCAGCCTGGTGGCAGGTATTTGGTTTATGCTCAGGAAACTCTCTGGCTTGACAGGAGTTAGCTAGTCAGTAGTTTGCCAGCCAGAATAGGCTTCAACCTTCATGAGTCTCCTTTTCTCTTTATTACCACTGCCACTAAGGGAAGATGTATTTGCAGGGCAGAATATATACACAATTTAGTCATTTTACTGAATGTAGACTAGATAGCGTTTCATCATAAACAATTTGTTAAAAATTGTTGCAAGGATAAATATATTCTGGCTCCATTTTGATTAAAAGTAATCAAAGCTGGAATGATCAGTCAAAGCCAGATAAAAATGTCTTGCCCTTAGATGCCTGATTTATCTGCTGACATTAGCGACTTGATGTATGGCAAGGTAGAGATTAGAAAATGGTCTCTCAATTCTACCATCTGAAATCAGACAGTATTCATGTCTGTTGAAATACTTCATTGTTTTTCCTATAATGTGTGCTGCAGCAATATTTTTTAGCTTGGCAACTCCCACAAGTGTGAATAGTGCTTTCTAGCGAAATTGTAATCTTCGGTTTTGGTGAGATGTCCATCCTACCTTGCTGAAAGATTGCTAAAAGAGTGCAGCAAATTTTCCCTTTCTGTTGCTAAATGTATGTCTGCACATATATAGCAGTTGTTCACCTATTTGCAGATCTCAGTTATAACTTTTGGGCAGTTGATCTCTTCTGTATGTGCTGGCTACAGGCTTCTGCTTCAGAGTACATCCACACATAAGCCTGAGATGATTTTCTTTACAGTAATCTAGGTCTTGAGCCTTTTTGCATCTGGCACTGCATATTCTTATCTCATCTTTGTAATTCTAGCATTCTTGCAAGGCCTACAAGACATCTCTACTATTGTCTGACCATTTCAACAGAGGCTATGCAGCCGTAAGTTTCTGTCGTTATATAATTTCTTTTGGATTCTTCCCAGTTCTGCTTTTAAAATGGTCATATAACTAGCTTTCCTGATGCTTTTGGATGAGCTGAGAATCGTGTTAAGTTTACATATTTTTGTTCTCCAGTGTTGCCTTATCTTAAAATTCAGCTGTGCACATCGGTCACTTCTATAAAATACATCTGTGTACTTTTGGTAATGGGGTTAGAGTTCTGGTATGTGGCTCTCAGTAACCTCAGGGATGATAAATACCTAGTGATATTTTTTTCCTTGCGAATTATACTTAAGCATTTGACATACCATTGTGGTTTTGTTTTATTATTATTCTTACCTGGAAGGCTGTGGGAGAGTTTACGAATTTAGAATTTAGTATTTAGAACAGTTCAGTTGGTAGGGACCTAAAAATATCATCAAGTCCAACTGCCTGACTGCTTCGGGGGTCCCAAGTGTTCTGATAACCTCCTCATTAATTAGTGCCTGTAGGTCTGTACCCGTGCTGAATTGCCTTTACCTTTTGTTTGGTGCTTTCTGTGAAGGGTTTGCAAGTATCATACCACAGTTTTAACCTTTTTCAGTTGAGATTCATTTCCTTGTTTCCTAATGGCACAAATTAGATATTTGTGTTCATATACCAGAAAGTGAATGGTATCTGAAAATCTTCCTAAAATGTGTATTTCTGTCAGAAAAGGCTAGCTGTATTAATTGATCCTGGTGTCAATGAATTAGTAGTTACAGATAACAGCAACAAGTGTTATTCTTCCACTGCAGATTCTAGTCCAAATTGCAATTTCTAGATTCTTTATCTGTCTACTCATGTCTGAAATGAAATGAAAAATGATTTCCTCGTCCACTAGTAGTTGTCAGTATTTGTCTATGGTATTAGAAATTATTTACTTTTTTGCCATATCCTTAATTTTCTTAGGTAGGTAGTTGATAGTTTAGTACATTGGCTTACACTGAGTTTTGCCTTTCTTCACTGGATGCTAAACCATTTTTGGTGTTTCTTACTCTAGAGAAGAAGCCTTTTTCTGTTTGCTTGACTGCACCTGTTCTATGTTCCTTTACTTACAGAACAATGTTGAAGGCATATGATGTTGTGAGTCAGTTCATTAGCCTTGAGATACAATATACTTGTGGACTGTATTGTGCTATTTTTTTTAGCTGTATTGCTGCAGTTGTGTCAGACTGTATTGTTCTCATGGATCATTTTTTTGTGCCTGCATATCTATTACATTAATCATCTATCTCAGATTTAATTTTGTTAGATCCCTACATCTTCTTTCTTTTATTTATTTATTTTTATTTTTTGGAAACTGTGACATTTACAGTTTCCGCACAATTTCCATATTCTTCCATGTATTTATATTTGCAATTATTATTGCTCATACTGTCATCTTAAATTTGATTTGTCATTGCTATACATAAAAAGTCATCAAGGTAAAAT
>VXAV01005337.1:360094-371170 GCA_013399715.1 Alectura lathami | reverse complement strand
AAGGTAAAATGTTCTCTTTTGAGAAAATATCTACCACAGTTCTGCAAATAGAATACAGGTTATATCAAGTCCGATTTGGCTTTAGAAAATGAAAAGTATATTGCTTTTTAGGGCTTTAGGATGGATGTCTTTGAACCATGGTTGTGTTTAAATGTTGACTGTGAAATCAACATAAATACCTTCATCTTTCAATATTTTACATTGAAATATAAAAATGGTAATCTTCTGAATTTCTACCTCCTCTCTCACCACAGTAAATCCAAAACATTATTGCTTTCCAAATTTTGTGGTAAATTGGTGATCATTAACACAATATAAATAGATGCTACCAGGATATTCCAAAACTGGAGCTGCTGGGCTAACAGAGAATGACCGCAACTTCTTACTGTACCTAGCCTTTCAGTTGTTAGATTTGGCTTTTGGAGTATACACTCTTAGATCATTAATTAAATACATTTCAGGTGGTTTAAATAGAACAACCAAGAGACAATATTAATGGAAATTTTCATATCTAAATTAATGAAACTTGAAGGAATAATTGTAATATTTTGTTGTTGTTTTGATACATAGTGTTTTAAAAGAGAAATAAATGTTATCGTGAACAGAAAAAAATCTTAGCACGCTGACAATTTCTATAGGGCTGCATTAAATTAGTCCCAAATGTAAGGATTTTATCCGTGTGGAATGTCACTGAAGTTCATATAAATGTATAGGATTTACATGGGAGCCAATAGTACTTATTTTGGGCCTCAGTTTAGTAAAACCGTTTCTCCGGATGTCACTTGAGCATACGCTGTCCTGAAGAGGAAAAACATTTTATCAGGTGTTTCAGTGTTCTATTGATTCAACAATACCTTTTGGGGAAAACTAGTCTTCAAAAGATTTGCACGTTCTCATGGACAAGAAGTGGTTAAACTGGTTATTGAAAACAAACAAAAAGAACAACTAAATTCCTCCCCAGACTCAAAAGCTTTTCATCTTTTGCAAAGATAGTAAGGAGAGTATTTTTACCTCTGCTTCCAGTACAGAAATGGAAGGTTATACGTCTATGTTGCTTGGCAGCTCTGCTAACAGCCTTGCCATGAGGAAGGTGTTTATTTTGCTGATGTTGAGCTCCATTCTTCTATATTTGTTTTCTTTTTCTATCCTAGGGTGATAGGGTTGAAGAAACAGGATGAGACATTTCAAGCATGCTGCTAAATGTTGTGCTCTGACAAAACTACATGGCTTCCTTTATCAAGACAGCTGTGTTTTTAAATAAATAAACTTAATTTGGCCTGCAGAAGGATTATGCTTGATACTTGAATATACTACCTTGAAAGGTCTCCTTGACTTCCTCAAGGAGTTTAATTCAAGGCATTCAGGATGCCAGACCAGAAAGCTTCACAGACTGCGGTATGTTTATTGTTTACTACTTAGGAAATTAATATCACGGTGAAAAGGACAGCTTCCAAAATAGCAAGAAAAGTTACTGCTACTCACAAAATATCTTTAAAAAATAATATTGCTGAGTGGACTGCTTCATCTTGACAGTCGTTCCTACTGTGGATCACAGGGAACAGTTAAACTGTGTTAAATTAAGCTTCAGTTAAATGGATCTTTATCATTTTTAGCTGACCTCCCGTAGATGTCATTAAGATTGTTCATAGAAGCAAGACTGGACTGATAAGTAATTCACAGCAGCTATATATGCAACTCTGCAATGTGTAGTGATTTTATTTTTATAACAACTGATGATAGATAACTTGGCTATCTCCCAGAAAAACTCATTCTAAAGAATGTCAAAGATGAGCTGAAATGTGCTGTCCTGTTTATTAAAAATCAGTTACATGAAAGATCATTACTTTATACTTTCATATCAAGCTATCTGTTTATCACATAAAAATGAGAGATCTGAGAGAAGAAATAGACCTTTCACTATCTGTGGAAATACATTATTTTCTTTGTACTTCTATACTGATCAATATATATAAACAACCTTTCCTGTCATGAAAAATTTTGAAGACATTTTTGAGGGTCTAAACTCAAAAAAAAATTGTTGATTAGTTAATATGTTCCCGTTGCCTGTGACTACAGTCTTCCCTATCAAGTAGCTAAGGTGCACACAAAATGTATACTTTAGTGTTAGAATTAATTGATGCTTGTGTCAGTAATATTGATGCTTTGGCTTCTCATATGAATTTAAAGGATGTTTGAGGCCAAGGCTTTAACTTCAGAGTTAAGGATGCCAAAACATAAAGTAAGAAATGTTTTTAATTTAGTGACCTTACGCAGAATGGAGAGTCTCACAGTACCTCGTTGAAGCTTTCCCATTTGCAAGTTCAGATTGGATATGGGTGAAGAGAATTAAACAAACAGCAACTTTTGTTATTTCTGGTTGGGTTTTGTTGTTGTTGTTGCTTTTTATTCTGCCCAAATGTTAACAGAAAAAGAAAACAGCAATCACTGTAAATAGTAACTGGATACTAAAGCAGTAGTTCCGAAATCTACCTTGGTTTGGCTTCTCCATGTATGCACTGTTCCTAAGAAACAACCCATCTTTTACATTCAGATGCATACTCATGCTTATTATTTGGACCAAATTGCTAATCTACTTGATGAAAGAATATTTTTTAACAGCCTTAGTGCTTTATATTTCCTTAAATACTGTGTTTATGTGGCAAGAAGCAGGGAAAAGGAAGCTGTTTCACAATGTAGCTTGTAAACTTTTCAGTATCTTGTCTCTTTTCTTTGTGTAATAAAACACAGAAGAATATTTTGAAAGAAATTTATGAATCCATAGTTAATATCTCAGACATAAAACACTAAAATCAAGCTTTTCACAGCAACTAGTATGAAATCTTATAGGATCTCCAAAATTTTACACAGTCAGATATACCAGGGTAGATATCGGTGTTTGTAGAAAGCTCTTGGGCACTGGTTTGTTTTGTACATCAGGTGACATAAGTGATGGTGCACATCTGCAGCCCTCCTGCCTGGGTACGTTTTTGTTTGCCAGGATCTGAGCACACATGCAGGGTTTTGCCTGTTTCTCCGTTCTACAGTGTGCCATCCCCTGAAAAGAAACCTTGCTAATCTTAACTGTGTATCTCTCCAGGTTGATGACTCTTGTGTTGAGTCAGATCCATCATCGTGTAACAGAAGATTTTGTTGAATGAATCCATGTCTAAGAGCATAAGTATTGTGGTATAGCCAGGATTATATGTTTTATTATTCTTACAAGTAAATATTCAATGTAGAGCCAGGACCTCTTTCTATATGACCTGAAGACTGACTGAAATTAAATCTAAAACAGTTGCACAGACTCAGAGGACGGCTCTTCAATGAGGCAACATCTTAGAGTATTGAATGTTAATTTCTGTAAAACAGGGAGTCATCTGCATCTGAACTGAAACTTGTGATGAAACCTACATCATTTACTGGAAATTATTCATATGCTTTTCTTCATATGGCTAATCTATTCTTTGCATGAATATACACAATGAACATGCACAATGAACAAATTGTCTGTTTGCTTTTCAAAATAATGTCTCAAATGTGTTAGAAGTTTGAATATTGTTTTCATGTTTGTCATGAAGCTTCACGTCAATTTTCAAAACCTTGCAGCTAGGTGAATTGGAAAAAGTGTTCTCTTACATATTCAAAGGTACATCTATGCATTTTGTCTACTTGCTTTAATGTTAAAAATTATATGATTTCTGTAGGGCAAAACAACAAGTCCCATAGTAGCGAGCAGAAAACATAACCAGAGCCCATCAGTTTTCCTCTATACTTTGCATTCTTAATTAAGAAGCCTGGGGAATTAAATCATAGGCCATTTGAGCCACACACGCTTCTGGAGCCCACCCCACTTCCTGGAATCAGGCCCTGCAGGGCTTGATCTTGATCTTCCTTTTTGACTTTCCTCAGCTCATCTGCCCAAATGACCTCAGAACTTACTTTCACCTTCTGTTAAGTAAAATGATAACTGTCACCCTGATTAGGCTGTAAATTTGGATATTTGACTTCACATTGATGTTTGAGATAGAACTAACATGCAGTTTTCTGAATCATTATTACTGAAAAGCAGAAAACTTCCTAATGTTCTGTTTCTTTAATGTGCATCTTCCACACTTACATTAAAATGTTGAAAGCAAGTAACAGATAACATTTCTTTTTTTTTTTTTTTTTTCATGGGAAAACCTCTGTTATTTCAGACGTGACTAAATCTTACAATACCAGAAATCATGAACTTAGCTCAATGCTGGGCTTCTGAGAAGTGATTAGTACACCTTTTGATCTAGGTACTTGCAGCAGAGATATTTGAAGTGCTCCTAATACTCCTCTATCATATTAGACTTAGATGAAAATGTTTTACGTCTCCTTATCATTGTCATTTGATGGAATATCTTTAAGCTAACTGCTTTTTTCTTCTGCCACTGCATTAAGGAAAAAAAAAAATGAATCTCAATTTGTCAGAACCCACTTAGGTCAGTAACACAAATTTTGTGTAGATAAACTGGTAACCCTGCCTGCTGATTTCCATCATCTGCTGTCAGTAAGATTTCTACTAAATAATGGCAGTGAGATACAGATGGTGTGGAATCAGCTGTAACACTTCAAGTTGGTTATTATTAGGCATGAGTCCACAAAACTTCCAGCAGAGTTAATGCAAGTTAAACGTGGCAAAACTAATTTTACGTGAGCAACAAATTGGTATAGTGCTGGACAGTGCTAAAATCTTTTACTTACACTTTGCAAACAATCACAGAGTTGGATTCGTACACCACTTAGACATTTCTTTGGCAAATATCTATGCTTATATAATGAAAAAGGAAGCTGGAATATGAATAGGTGAATTCATTTATCGTTATTTACTTCTGTTACTGGACAGCTTGAAATAGTTCAGATATTCATCTGGTATTCAAAAGGAGGTAAAAATTCATATAAAGTGAACAGTTACTGCTTGGCAGCACCTCAGGGTAGATATTTGTTAATACATCACTTTAAGAATGCATGGAAACATATTCTTGAAAACTCAGACAACTTCTAAATGCTTTGTACAGTAAGATGACTGAATGTCAGACTTAACTGCTTGCCTCCCTAGCAGCCATGATATTATTTAATTTTTCCAAATGCCACGCAGTTAATTGGCACTAATCTTTGGTTGGCCTGTTGTTGTCAGAAGCTGTCAGCTCTGTTGCCCTGTAGGTGATATTTTAGGAGCATGGAAAGGCCTAAGTAATTGTGATGTGGCTAAATAAAGGCTATTTATTTCCCAGCACTTTCATTTCAGTTCTTCCCTGATCAGTAAAGTGNAAAAAAAAAAAAAAAAAAAAAACTGCTCTAAAGTCCATTTTTATATTCTTCTGTGGCTTGTATTAGACTGATGAGTCCCTGCTGCTACTTAACTCTGCAGAGATTTATTTTTCGGCATGTAAGATAATTTTCTATGGGAAGTTCTTTTTTCTTCAAGAGTCTTTCTCATCAGACAAACAAAAATCTGATGTGATTGAAAGGCACATGCAAAGACATCAGATCACGGTACAGAATAGCTGATTTTAATGTTCTGAGAACACTTTTCAGACTGAAAAATTGATCATAATATCGATGTTAGTTGTCACTAAGCTACAGAATGCAGAAGCATAAATCAGTAGTCTGGAAATACAAAGAGAATAATGCACAGGCACAAAGTAATCATAGCCTTCCTAGAAGATATGTAGTGGGTTAGCTTAAATTGCATACTAAGCTTAGGCTAACAGAACTGCTTCTAGTGATGCTGAAAAACACCTTGTCCTGACTGCAGAGAAAATTAAGTGCCTCCTTTACAAAGGCTGCTTCCCTAGAAACCCAAATGTAGGTAGGAGAGAGAAGTATGGACAGCCACATGTTCCTTGGTCTACATGAAGCTAGAGGCCAGCTACTTAAATGCAAAGTAGTCTACATATGGTCTCACCAACAGTCATGAAAACTGAAATGAAAACAGAACCTGTTACAAAGAAGTGCAGAGACAAGATGCCATTTCAAACAACACAAAATTAACATACCCAGTAAAGGAATTCCCAAATGAGAATTCTTGACCTGTAATATATAGAATCATATTGTTCGATAATTTCTTCTGGTCTTTTTCTAAGAAGGAGTGTCATAAATGTGATTAGCTATAATATCTTCTGTTCTGTTTGGGTCTGTGTTTGCTTCTTTATCCTTTCTGATCCTAATATTTCATGCATTAACATTATTTATTATTATCACTTCAGTTGTATCCAGAGAATGCACAATAGGCACAAAATGAAATACAAGAAATTCCACTTAAGCATAAAGAAAAATCTTTGTCACAGTGAGGGTGGTCACATGCTGTAATAGGTTGCTCAGAGGTTACAGAGTCTCCATCTTTGGAGATATTCAAATCCCAGCCAGACAAAGCTCTGAGGTACCTGCTCTAGATTCCCCTTTGAATAGTAGGTTTGGACTACACAATGTCTAGAGGTTCCTTCCAGCCTCAACTATTCTGTGGGCTAATCTTGGGCTGTGTTTAATTAGTATTAGTTTTTGTTGATTATGGTGGTTTAGTTTGGTTTGGCTTGGTATTTGTCTTTGTACTTACAGACCTGCTTAGAGCTAATTGTATGAAAAATTGAAACTCGTGATAATGTCATTTTGTGTTAGAACCCTGAAATACTCTCGATAGTTTTTTCTGAACTTGAATGCGTTACTTTATGTATATGCTAATGAGCCCCAGTTTGTTTTGTACCTTGGTGAGAAATCCCTTCCTTGTGTTGACATAGCAAGAAAGCAAAATCAAACTTTGCATGTCACTAGGAATGCCTACACAATGAAAACGCAATATGTAGTTGCATCAAAAAATGCCGTAGAACAAAAGGGAAGGGAAGAACACGGTCTAGAGCAAGTATAGTCTTGGCATAGCTTGTATCTGGATAAGGTGAGCAAGTGATGTTTCTCAAGCTTGATTTCCAGACTAATTAGTCCCATTTCCAGTATTTGTACCCAAGGTCAACATTTCTCATTTTTCAAGAAATGGTTGGGTAGAGTGGGAGAGCACATTCACATTCTTGATGACTTCCAATTCAGAAGTAGCTGTGGTGTCAGAGCGTGTGTCAGTTCCTGCTGTGCTCTTCCACCACTGCTCTTGGCCCTGTGCTCATGGCAGTCGAAGCTTCCAGTGTTTCCTGTTTGGCAGGCAGATGGAAAGGAAGTCCCATGTGCTTCCTGGTGCTAGAGGTGGCACAGGCAGCAGGGCGGCCAGTAAAAGCAAATGCAGAAAAACGTGACAGGATTCGGTGACCTCTCAGAGCAGGGCTTGAAAGTAATCACTGTTCCTGTGTATAATTAATTGTATGACTAAGTCCTTATCCACAGCCCTAAACCAAATGAATTAGAGTTGAAGAGTTTAGAGAGTCTTGATGCTTGTTTCCGCTTTTGTTCTTAAATTAATCTTATGATACGTTTCTGGACTTAGATCAGTCAGAGTTGTATCACTCATGTATCACCTCAGAAAACAAGGCTTTTACTGATTGTTTCTGTTAATTTAGTGCTTATGAAAAGTGCCAGAAACACTGATTGACTTAAGGCCCTCCTCTTCTGGAATAATTCTCCTCTAAATTGTATGCAGTGCCTCCAGACTCTGCTTGAAACCTGTTTGCTGCATCTCAAATCTGTCTTTTTCTGTATTTTCAGACCTATCTTGGACTCCATACCAGTTGGTGTAAATCATTGTAACACCCTAAAATTAATTCACACTGTGCTGTCTTACAGGATGTAAGACTTTCCCAGAAAGTGTAGGAATGTGGAATGTCTCTGAGAATAGAAACAGCAGATCTGTTTGAACTAACTAGAGCCAGGGTGAATCTGAGGCAGCCACAGCTGCGTGCGCTCCTGTGACACAGCCACTGCTCTGGCAAAGCACTCTGGTGGCACGGTGTCCTCCCGGGAGGAACGGCCCCTTTTGCAGTCCATCCATCTGGAGTTTCTCATAACGCTGGAGCAGGAGGCATTCACTAGGCTGAGATAGGGCAAGGGAAGATCACATCCTGGCAGTGGCAGCAAGGCACTGTACTTCAGTAAGTCTCAGTTTGGCTCTTGTCTTTCACAGAATCACAGAATGGTTTGGGTTGAAAGGGACCTTAATGATTGTCTAGTTCCAACCCCCTGCCAACCCACACCTCCCACTAGACCAGGTTGCTCAGAGCCCCATCCAGCCTGGCCTGGAAGACTTCCAGGGAGGGGACATACACAACCTCTCTGGGCAACCTGTGCCAGTGTCTCACCACCCTCACAGTCAAGAATTTCTTCCTGATACCTAGCCTAAATCTCCCCTCTTCCAGTTAAAAGCTAATGTCTTTGTCTTTGACTTTGCTATTGCCTCCCTAGGCAAGATGAGTCATGGTGCCCACAGGCCCTGTGAACTCCTGTCTAGCTCAGCAGTCAGCAAAGTAGTTCACTGCACTGATGGGATATAGACACCAGATTGATTTTTGGCAGGCTTCAGGTAGGCCATCTGCTTCAAAGCTTAGCATTTCCTTTTAGTTTCAGTTCATTCCTCTTATCTGCCAGTGGGGTATTTTTGGTGGTTGTTTTTGGTATCTCTGCTTTTTGTAATTGAAGAGAAGTTTTCTCCATTACCTGTGGCTTCACTGTTGTTCTGAGCAGCACAGCCACCAAAGCATACATAATGCACTACAAATGGCAAGTTACCTGTGACTGTATTAGGTAGCTCTTTCATTTTTTGGTTTTCTTTTCCCAGAAGAGAAATAGCTGAATTGCTACTATGAATAATCTTTAAAATAGAAATTTTAGGAGTTTATTTTTTTAAATCGCTTTCTTGTAACAAAAAAAAAAAAAAAAAAAAAAAATCAAAGACAAAATCATTGATCTCATTCTGTTAAAATGTAGATCACCTAAATGCTATCACAGCCATTACCAGTTGGAGAATAGCTGGTTCTGGTCAGTGTTCTACTTTGTCTCCTGGTGAGTGAAACTGAAATCTCTATTGCTTTTTACTGGTCACCTGCTACTGCATCAGATGCCATCTCTTCTCACCTCCTGGACACCCTCCTCCTTTGCAAATAGCGCTTGTATGGTCATTCACTTTTGTCACATGTATACGGATGCCAGGTATGATGTCTCTGACTTAGGCTAACCATGCTTCTGCAGACATAGTAATGAATGAGTGAAGAGAGTGACCACCAGACTGCGTAACTAGTTCACTGTTATTAATTGTTATTATATATTCCTCAAATGGTGCTGCACTTCAATTCAAAAATACTAAAAAGTTTATTTGCTCTTTCTTTTTTCACTCACCTGTCTTATTCAATACACATTTGGAAGAAAAATAGATCTCCATTTGATAAGAAAATTCAGTTTATTGAACTAGGTTATTAGTATCTTTACTTACAGAAAAAAAAATAAATTCTTTTTTAACATCTGATTCTTTAACATTTCCAGAAGTGGACATAGGAAGACATGGGAGGATAACTGTCTGGCCCAACACTTGAATCTGCCCCACAAAGAAAAATGAAAATATGAGGCATGCAGACTTAGCTCCCATGAAGTATTATCTCAAATTTAAATAAATCTGGTTTTTATTTGAAATTTTCCAGTATTTGAAATTCTGCCATAAGTTTCATCACAATTGTTTGTAGAAGATAAAATATTTTTTTTAGTGGCTGTGCTCAAGACACAATAATCTAGTTCCAACAGAAAATATCCTGCTTCAATATGCTTGATCTTTTTTTCTTCAGTATTTCAGATCTCAAAAGAGCAGCAGTTCATCTGCTAGGACACAGTTCTAGGGAGAGGATGAGGTGAGGAAGAAACTTATTTGACCTAGGTGTTTTGCACTGCACTGTTGGAAAAAAGAGACAGAAGCAGTGGGGAAGAAGCATGGATTCTAGCTGGCATGTTCAGTATTTGTGCAAATATGGGCAGCAGGGCAACTTAACAGAAAAGAAAGCCCAGAAACATACATTAATAAGGTATAGGTAGGGAGAAGCAATATTCTAAACAGATCAGAAAATATATACTTTCTACACCCGAAGGAGGACTTAAGGAGGGTATTCAGGAGGTCAGGGATGTTAGTAAGAGAAGGGGTGGCCTCTTAAACTGCGAAATTTTTAATCTATTGAACATGTGTGGACTTCCTTCCCCACCCTTCTCAACGGCATGAAATTTAATCAGCTAGGGTCAGGTTTCAGAGGGATAGCAAAAGGCACATCCTAGTTACAAAAGGGGCTTACTCTGTCTTCCCTCCCCCCACCCCAGGTTTTAATCTGAAACTTGAAACACTCAGTTTAAAGTTACTGAAGTCAGTTCACATGGACAAAACTTATTTTTCCATAGCCTAATCCTTGAAAGCAGTTGAACTACTTTTGCTGTAATATTCCCAAAGCAAACAGGAAAAAAAAAAAAATAGTCAAAACCAACTCAATGGAGACATATACGAGGCAAAAATTTATCCCAAATTATTGAAGCTTGGCGAAGTTACAAGCACCTGAAAAGGGCCATTAAATGGGAGGTGTTAGGGAAATTAACTGCATTGTACTATTAGCTTTGGCTTTAAGATATGCATTTAAACTAGTATTTTACAGTTCCCAATGTGTTAATCAAATTCATTCATTTTCCTTTTCAGTTGTCTACAGATGCAGTAGCACTGGCAGCAGCTCTGTAACGGGTAAGAGTGATTAATTAAAAGTGCTTAAGCAAAGACTGTGTTTTGTTCTTCTGGTCTCTGTAAGAAGCCCAGCAACATTTTCATGCGAGTCTTGGATGTAGATGGTGTGATGAACATTTGCTGTTCAAATGCTTAGTTAACTTGCTAGGTTGGAAAGGTGATGGAGAAACAGAAGGCACAGACAGTGGCTACTAGAGCCTGTTATCACTGAAATTCACTAACAAGAAGAGATCCTATGCGTTATGTCTGAGAGATTATGATCATCCATGGAGGTGGATGAAATGAATGCATTTTCTGACACCTCTTGGTCTGTCAGCTGGGATGAAGGGCTAAATCCTTCTAGGAAGAACTCTGGTAAGATCAGTGGAACTGATGAGTGCTGAGTTTAAACCCATATGCTTACTGCTTTG